>OY744475.1:221655784-222210784 GCA_963556175.1 Tipula confusa | reverse complement strand
TTTAAAATTTAAATGTTTCATTTAAAAAACTTGTTAAGGAGAAATGTAATAATACATTTTAGCTTGATTAACTTTTCTTAATATTTATCTCAATATCAAAACAGTAGTTCATTAAATTTTAAAGCTTTTAATTGTAATTGAAAGTTAATGTTCATGTTTTGTAACTAATTATTATTTTAAATGCATGGAAAAGCACATTAAACACCAAACATTTTAATTTGAATTGACATATATTATCGGTCGGAGTACTATGGTGGCATGACAAGCAATAACAATGCTTTTGTTTGCATTTATAAACACCTAGATTATTTTTTTTATATTAAAGCTTTCAAGAAAGTTTTAATTAGTATATTATATAATTAACGGGTAAAGTTTTCATAATTTTACCGGATTTTTTTTGAAAATATAATGACATTTTAAAGGAAAGTTCATCTGATGTGTAGCAAATATTTAATTTTACAAACTTTTGAAAGCATTTTAGTAGAAACACCAGAAAATCGTAAAAATTAATTAAATAGTACGTTCATTAAATTTTAAAGCTTAAAAAGTTTGTCTGTTATATTTGAAACTTGGTTATCAAAAGTACTGTTCTGGAAAGTTATGACTTACGGCCAATAGACATTGAAAAAACTAAATCTCCAGAAAGTTTTTACATCAAAGCTTAAAATTGTCAAAATTTAATTTATCCCTTAAAATTATTGAGGGGAAAAATAACTTCGAGCTTTTATCATTATATTGCATTTCATTAAAAATAAAAGAGCTTAAAAAGAGCTTTTAAGCTCTTTTATAAAGCAAAAGATCATATAAAATATGAAAAATAATTTTTATATATAACAATTAAATGTTATCTCAATTTTAAAACTGGTTAACAAACCATTGAATAGTTTGCAGATGAACCGTCGACCATGGATGTCTATGAGGTCAGCCAAAAAGGTTCGCATTAAAAACCTCTATTGCTGTAATGTCGGTAGTTACAATCGAAAGAGCAATATGTTCGCGATCTATCGCAAAACACAAAAATCATCGAAATCGACGATGTCGGACTGAGTGAAAAGTCTATTCTTTCCGTCCTTACATTTTTCGAGATTTATATGTGCAAGGTATGTTTCCTATGTACTATATAGTAAAAAACACTCTACTGGAACATTTTTTGAGGAGTGGGTGAACTATTCCATATACTATTCTATATTCTTGGCTAACAAAACTCATATTCTTGGTTAAAAAACTATAATTATTAACATAAAAGCATAAAAAAGCTTTTTAAACCCTAAACGCCCATTTATATTTTTTATTGAGTTTGTTGTCGTTCGAAATACTATAGCTAAATAACAACCACAATGGGGCTTTTGTTTCCATAAAAAAAGTATGGTTTTTATACTTTACATGAAAGCTTTCAAGTTACGTTAAACTTTCTTTGAATATTTACTTAAACAAATTTACCTAAATAATTTCTATTTATAAACAAAATTGAAAGAAATTAAAGCTTATCGCATTTTAAATATTCAAAATCTTTTTAAATATTCAAAAATTTATGTTTAATACTGGATTTTAATAAATTAGAGCAAAAGCACAAACACATTAAGTATATATATTATCAATTATAATGTAATCTGACAAAAGCTTACAGAAAGCTTTAATATTTAAGCTTCCAATTTAAAGATTTGCTTTATTTAAAAAAAATACAAATAAAAGCTTTAATTTTTATTTCCATAGTGTAACATTAAATCCTCATTATAAATAATTTCGAAATTAAAACTTCTGTTCCAATCAGTAAAAATTATAGGAAAATTCAACCTAAAGCTTTTATCGTTATTTTAAATTCCAATAACAAATATAAAAGCACCTAAACTGCAAATAAATTTGTATTTAACAGTTTTGACTTACATGACCAAGATGTTGTTGTGATTCTTGTAATATAAGTGAGCAACTTAGTGGTTGGTTATTAAACCTAATAGTTTATTTTAAGATTCGGATTGAGCAAAATATTTTCCAAATGTATAATTTTTATATTTTCTCCTAAAGTGTGAATTCACCGTTTTATAGCAATTACACAAAGTACTCGCATGAAAACCCTATTTATATTCACTTAATCGACACAAAAACACCACAATTATTATAAATACAATTTTATTAAATTATAATTCGAACGAATTCACCGTTTTATACCAAATATACAAAGTGCTCGCATTTAACCCCTATTTAAATTCACCTAATCGACACAAAAAAACTAAAATTATTATAAATATAATTTTATTAAAATAATTATACGTTTAAATTCGATCAAATTCACCGTTTTATAGCAACTACACAAAGTACTCGCCTGGAAATCCTATTTATATTCACTTACTCGACACAAAAACACTGTATTTTTTATAAATAAAATTTTATTAAAATAGTTAAACGTTTAAAATCGATCAAATTCACCATTTAATAGCAATTACACAAAGTATTCGTATGAAAGCCCTATTTATATTCATGAACTCGACACAAAAACACCGACATTATTATAAATAAAGTTTTATTAAAATAGTTAAAAGTTAAAATGGGATTGATTTCACCGTTTTTTAGCAATTATACAAAGTACTCGCATGCAAACCCTAATTATATTCACTTTACTTGAAACGAAATCACCGACATTTTTATAAATACAATTTTATTAAACAATTAAATATTCAAATTTGATCGAATTCACCGTTTTATAGCAATTATGCAAAGTACTCGTAAGAAAATATTATTAATATTCACTTACTTGACACAAAAACACCGAAATTATTATAAATAAAATTTCATTAAAGTAATTAAACTTTTAAATTCAATCGAATTCACCGTTTTATAGCCATTACACAAATTACTCGCATGAAAACCTTTTTTATATTCACTTTACTCGAGACGAAAACACCGAAATTATTATTAATCAAATTTTATTAAACAATTAAACGTTCAAATTCGATAGAATTCACCGTTTTCTACCAAATACATAAAATACTTGCATTAAAATCCTATTTATATTCACTTTACTCTACACATAATCACCGATATCATTATAAATACAACTTTATTAAATTATTAAAAGTCCGAAACCGATCGAATTCACCGTTTTATACCACCTCGTCCATCATCACCTTTACTATTGATAGTAAATTTAATTGTGAAAATATAAATTTTTGTTAGTTCCAGCGATACATATTTAGTTCTTATATTGTTGTTGTATACGACCATGTTATCTAATTCTTTGTCTTAATGTTTATGAGATAAATCTAACAAAATAACGTGGTAACAAAATTTATTTAAACAATTGCTGATTTTTACATAAATTAACATAACCTAAAACTAATTATATTTTATTTTATTTTTCATTTCAGATAATGACAATTAGAAGTAAATGCAAATTACATTATCCGTTTCTTAAGATTTAAGAAGTTAAACAAAAAAAAATTAAAATTAAGATACAAATCTCTAGATCAAAAAAAATTATTTAAAACCTATATTTAAAATGCATTTACATTTTGAAAAAAATACAAATACAAAATGTGATTGTTCTATATTGTCATTATCGTGGATGGGGAAAGTTCCAGATGATATACCAGAGGTAAGCACAAATTTTTTACTACTATTTTATTTCACCTTGAAAAATATCCATTTTATTTTATCGTTATATAACTAAAAAAAACTATATTTAATACTATAATAAAGTACCAAGCAAAAACTTAAAGTTAATAGTTTTGCTTGTTATGGTATTAGATATGAAATACTACATCAAACTAAAAATAAAGACAAACTTCGTCGAGTAAATAAAGTATAATTTATTTCCGGCATTTAGCCAGTTTGAAAATATTATAGTTACATAAAAAATACGTATATATATAATATATATATATATATATATATATATATATATATATATATATAAAACTTTTCGATTACAAGCTTAAAGCTCGCACACATAAAGTACATAAAAAATATAAAGTTTTAATTCCTTTATACTTATTTATAATCTCTTGAGATAATTTTATTTAATTTGCGTCAGTTCTACAGTAACATAATTTTTTTTCATAATTATTAAGGAGGGAACAGATAGAAATTAGACCTGATTTTTAGCTACATAGGGTGTGTTTTATGTTGCAGGTCAAGAAATTGGCGTTTCTCTTGATGATTGTTTAAGTAATCGTCTGTTCAATGATATAAAACGAATACCACAGTACCAGCGCTTTGAAGGTCTTTCAAGTTTTGACGCACCTTAAATTGTTCTGGTTAAAATACAAATTTAATCAACGAAAATATATATATTATTCTGCAGTAAATTTGCACACAATAATTTAGCGACCTTTCAAACGACCCTCATGAAAAAAAAAATATTTTTTCTGCGGTAATTTATAAATAAAATTGCGGAATAAACACAAATCCATAAACAAACCACCAAAATCAGCAGAAATAATTTTTGAAATTTTATGTTATGATGCTGTTTGGTCATGGATTTAACAAAGCAGTAATAGGGTGAAAATTTGGTTTAGAGTAACAATGTAAAACATTGAGTCAGATTATGTAGGTTGTGTTAGAGCCCAGATTAACAATTAAAAAATACTGCGGTATATTTTTATAAATAATAATTTACCAGCATTCGTGCAGTTAAATGTTTCTATCTATCTAAAGTATTATATCTGGCTTTGTATTGTATATATATATATTGTTTGAAATTAATACAGCTTTTTTTCGCACTATTGCTTTTTTTGCAGTAATCTTGTTTAACCAATTACTATTAGAAGCTTTTAGATCAAGGCAATTTGAATTACTCGCCAATTTCGGCGTAATTCACTATATCAAAGCTCCCAAAATTCGTGCGTTGATACTTTTAAACTTTTGAAAACATAGGTAAGTGGCATTTTGCTCTGATTCAGAATACCGTACTTTTCTAATGGTTTGAACTTCAAAAAAACTACTGGAAATTTTCCTTAACCGTAATAGTAAAGACCACAAAGTTAGTAGGATGCTGGTTTCAACTAAACAGTTTTACATCGGGAAACTGTATTCAACTTTGTAGTCTCACTGTTGAGCTTTCAGATACCGTGATGAGTCTCCGTTAAAAAGCATCGATACATTTGCGAATATACTGAATTTTATGCGATTTCATGTTCCATGGCTAGACGTCGCTGTTTTGCAGCAATGTAAGAACTTTGTCCTTTGCCTTACCGTTATATATAGTTGATATATTTAGGCCTTAAAATATAAATTTATTACACCCGGTTATTACTAGCAAATTATTTATCAAATTACTAAATCATAAGATATCTTCATATAATACTTATCGCACCCATTCATCATAATTTACATATATTTATGCACAAACAAACATAAAAAAATTTTTTAAAAATCATTATCGCATTTACCTTACAGAGATAAAAGTAACGCAAACATATTTAATATTTATATTCTTTTTAATGCATAAAACTACAACAACACAAAAAAAACAGCATAAAGTTCAAATAGCATACATTAAACCATAAATTTAACTTTTTGACATTATCCGGTACAAAAAAAACTTTTTGCTGTGCTGTTGCTTTTAAAAAATTAATTTTAAAAAAGCCAGTAAATTAATTTGAGGAACTCAAGGTGGTTTATACTTTTCATCTCGTCCTCGACTAAATATAGGATGTTGACTTTTCACCCCCTAAATTATTATGTATACGTGTAGATTAATTTTAATACGTACAGATTTTTTATTCGATATAATCTAGGGGTATCTATGGTATTATATTATATAGGTGCGTATTATATAGGAAGATGATATTGAGACACCTGTCAAAAAAATTAAAAAAGGTTTTTCTAAAATATTAATTACATTAATTATTTATAAATTCACCTCTGTTCATACATTTTTAAATTTTTGTTTTATGTAGAGACGTATAGCTAAAATCCAACCCACTTGAAAATTCGTTAATGATAATTTTTTTTTATGTATATGTTTGGCTGTGCGGTTCTGTTTGGCGATAACGAATCGATTAAAGTATCACAAACAAACACCAATCGATTGTTGTGTTTGCGGTCTACATTTATAAAATCTAAAATGAATTTTCTAAAATTTATTTTGCTTGGCTTATTAATTCAATCGATATTTGCACTGAATAAACGGATTAATAACTTTGTTGGTTTGGGAGGACGGCAACCAAATGATTTACTACTCGATACAATAATTCGTGGAACACACGAAACAAAAGTTCCTACCTTTCATTTAATTCGTTTTTCTACAATTGGGCCGGGTGCTTTGTACACTTATGTGAAAATTAATTATTATGACGTAAGTGAATTATGTATTATGTGTTGGTGCGTGGTTAATTAATATTAATTTATAACATGTATAGTGAGACAAATATTTATTCGTACACGATTATTTTCGTATAAAAAATCGACTTGAATGAATATTTTTTTTTATTGTGTGGACACTCAGTATTCCGACAATTGTTGCGATCCTGAATGGAAAAAATAGATTGTTCTTGTGTTCTCTGATTTTATCATCAATTCGCTTTCAAACGTGCGGTATGGTTCTTACTAGATTCGTTTTTATGGTAACTTGTACGCCTTTCGTTAAACCCTTCCGTTATATCCTTGTGGAATATAGCGGGTGGACAAAGAGGTACCGATCTTCACATGTGAATTTAAAGTTTGTGAAAGCGATGTTTCTAGCTTTCTCTGTATACTTTTTATAAAGTTTATCGACACTTGTTTGAATCTTTCTAGTTTCCACTGCTCTGATTACTTTGCCATTTTGATTCATCACGTTATCAACTCTAAAATTAAACTGAACTGTCACTATAGCGCACGGCTAAGATCTTTGTGCAAAATACGATACAGTTTGAGTAACTTTTTTAAATTTGATAATTTTGACATTTGAACAGGTTTCAATATTGTACGGCTAATGAATTGCATCACTACAAAATTTATATATTTACCTAACATATGTTTATTTTTGTTTCGCAGCCAAATAATAATGAAATTCGTATATATAATGCGGATGGTGGGAAATTCACCATAGACATTATGAACAATAGCACTACATTGTTGTACACCGAAATTGAACTATATGGGATCGTGGGAGATGGCAACTCGTAAATTGGGCATGGTGTTGGGGATGGTGGTGGTGTATGCGTTGTTCAAATATGATTGGGAGTTACTAAATATTAAATTTTATTTTATTATACAAATGAGATATAAATTCTGACGGCATCATTTATCATGATTTTTGAATTTACTTCTGTCTAATGAAATAAATTGTGGCACGAGTCTGTAGAAGTATGTTTCATAGTTTTGTTGATGGATTGTTCTAATGATATTATGAAATTAAAAATACATCTTGAGTTAAAGAAAATCCTGTGGTCCATACAAATTTATCATAATCCGAGGTATATGGCATCGTACGCCTAAATATATATATGCCAAATATATATAAGCACTGTATTTCTCTCAATCTAGATTTATTGGACTACGTGATGGATTCTTGTTAGATATATTGTCTTGTATTTAAGATTTGTGAGCACAGTTTAAACCTTAAAGGCATTTTCAGACATTCTCTACTGTGATCACAATTAAGTTTACTTTATTCTTCGTAGATTAGCTAGATCATAGACGGTTATCCTTTCCTAAATAAGAATATTTCTAAATTCGGCTCATATATCCGATAAAAATCATGTTTTGGAGGGCCTGGTATCCATGACGCAATAAATTACCGTGAAAGTAAAATAATCGCTACAAAATTTATTTTTAATTGGTTATCTAAGAAGAATAACTGACTTAAAGTTTAGGGTCACCAATATGCAATAATATTTTTCAAGCAGCTCGTCCTGTTTGAGTGTGTTTAAATGTTTAAGATGCTGGTATAGAATAAATTTAAAGTCAGGATTCAATACACAAAAAAATGCCCTAAAGGTTCGTTACTTTAAAGGCATTTCAAACCTAGAATATTTGTTTTGAAGCTTAGGGTCACCAATATACAATAATCATTTTGATGCTTCTCTTGTTTTATTATGCTTGAATATTGATGACCCTTAAAAAAATTCTTTGTAAGAAGCATTCCAAATTTCTAAAATTTTCTAAACTTTTTCATGCAGCTTATTGTACTTTGAACTTAGGGTCACCAATATGCAATAACAGTTTCCATAAAGCTTAATCTATTTTATTATGTATAAATATTAAATTATTGACTGTTAAGCCGAATGATAAATTAAAATGTTCAGTCAGTAAATACAGTCAGACAAATTACAAACATTAAGGACAACAATATGGTCAACAATATGCAATAAAACTATTGCATGCTAATTTTATTAATTTTTTTAGGGTCACCAAAGTGCAATAATATTGTTCAAGCAGCTTATCTTGAAGATGATATATTGAAGTCTGTTGGTTTATATAGTCACGTTATACAAAGTCAGAAACATATTCAAAGCCACAAATATTCTAAATGCTGAAATTTTGTTTAGAGTGTCGGGTCACCAACATTAACAAATATTTTTCATACAGCTTATCATGTTTTTTTAAGGTGGGTATTCACTCGCAAACAATTTACCAAATTTTTAGAAAATATCCGTTCAATATACTAAATGCACAATATATTGTGCAATATAGACGTCACTCAGGTATATTATAATTGGCGCCTTATAATTGAAAGTGAATTTATTTTTATGCTTAAATAAAAATTTTCAAAATGATCGTTCGCTATAATCACAAATATATGCAAAATTTTTGAAATTTTGTTTTGGAGTTAAAGGTCACCAATATACAATAATACTTATAAGCTTATCTCGTTTTTATTATGTTCATAAAAATATCGAAGACTTTTGGATAACATTATAAATTTACATTCAGAGTCAAGATACAATATTAAGAATAAAAGTCCAAAACAAAAAATTTTCGAAATTTTGGGTCACCAATATAAACTCGTTAAACAATCAAATAAAAATGGATTGAAATGTACACGAATTTATTTTTATACTTATGGTAAAAAGCAACTTTAACACTAAAAAAATGTATTTAAATTTATCAAAATATTTTACATACTATGTACACATATAATAAATTATAATTTTTATAAAATCATATAAATAATATTAAACCATAAATTAAATAGAAATTAAGTAAATTTTTTAAATTAAACGGCGACAATGGCAATACTTTTATCAGTTGAGACGACGATGATGATGTTGAATTTTCATGACTCCAAAAATTAAAATAATTTTGTTTCGTGTGCAATAGAAACGCGGTCGTTTGTAAAAAAAATGGATCAATATCGTCCAAGCTGTTATTTGTTGTATTACTACTATTACTGCTGTTACTACTATTAGCTAAAAGTTTTTCATTATATTGATTATATATTGGAATTAGTCGATCATTTGTAATACTTAAATTAAAATTTTTCAATTTCATCGATGCAATTAAATTAAATAACTCATCCATGTTCGAATCATCGTAATCGGTGGTGCCATTACTCGTACTACTATCATTACTACTATTATCTTTATTACTATTATAGTTTGTGTGTACATGTAATATATTGTACTCATTATTATTATTGTTATTATTTTTATTATTACTATTACTATTTAATTTACTATCGACCATTCGATCCAATTTCAATAGTTCTTGGTACAATGATGATTTGGTTTTTATCATTTCCGGTGGCCGATCATATCCGTACACGGTCATATTTATATGAAAACTTGTAGTATTATAGGCTGTGAATTCGACAAATTTTATCAAACTGCCATCGTATGTGACCGATGATGTTGTTAAAACCTGTAAATATACAAAAAAACAAAAAAACATTGAGCGGTTTGGGCGGTCATATTGTGCAAATTCATTTTAAAATTATAAATTCATGATTTTTGTAAAATAATATAATAGAAAAAAAAATGTCCTTTATGTTTGATGAAAATGGACACGCGATTATAATTATCCATATACGAGTGTCCTGATGACATGAAGTATGTGTATAGTAAGTTTATGAATAGTTTTTAAAGTTATAATAAAATGTAATTAGTTATTCAGTTTATTTAGAGCTAATGGATTCTTAATTGGTAGGCAACAATAATATCCTTGCTGTATGCTTTACAAACGTTTTAATTGATGGTTATATTGTGAAGTCTTTACTCTTTAGTAATTGCGTTCAAAGAATATTTACCTCTAAAACTGGATATATATATATATATATATATATATATATATATATATATATATATATATATATATATATATAAATTCTATTCACAAAAATAGTTCTTAATGTTTTTAATAGTATTAATATTATTTAATAGTAGATTTCTTTAATATTTCTAATACTTCCCTGTATATATGCAGTAGAAACTTAGCGATAGTAAGAGAAATAAAACCTTACCACAAATAGTGGAGTAGCAAGTAGTGACTAACCTGCTGGAAGCTATTTTTTAAACAAATGAAATAAAATCTAACCTTAAAATCCCAATTTAATATCTAGAACAACTAGAAAACGAACTATATCTACCAAATAGTACAGATTAAAAAGCAGTGCCGCAAATTGCTCATTCTTCCAGCACAGTAAATAATTAGAAGAGAAAGTTACTAAAAAGTATGAAATGTCTGGTAAAATATAAATGTTTCGAATTTTAGACGACAATTGAACATTTGATATTAAATAAAAGTAAGACAAATCAAAATTTCTCCGACGAAATTTTGTATAACTAAAGCAAGACCTCGAAACAAAGTATAAATTGAAATGGGCATAGAAAGGATTATTTTATAATATTTTTGGTTCTGCAAAATATTTTCTATCGCCGCAATGAGATTTCCATCTTTGGATATATTTCCCAGATTATATTCGACACTTTGGATATGACAATTTTTATGCAAACAGTTGAAAGGTACATAAATTCTAGGTTCAAGCTTTTAGGAAATTATGACATATAGGCTTATCTAACACAAAATAAAACTATCATCTCTAAACAACAAAGTCATAAACTAAATTAAATGGATATTCGGCTATACAGGTTTTCTATAAGAAAATTTCAAGCATAGAACAAACAATTACCAAGTAATAGCAAGTTGCCGCAATTGTATGGTTTTAAAATATGACTGTCACATATATTTAATTGTTTTATATTTAGAATCGGCATTAAAATCCATGTAACACAATTGTGTATGTAACCAAATGACACATGAAATCCTTTATTTTTCAAATAAGATATTTCGTCGAAATAAAATTAAAAACAAAAGTGACTTACACAATTGTGTTGGATTTACAATTGTCCGACTAGACGACTAAACGCACAAAAATTGAAAAGTTACGAATTTTACGAATTTATGCTAGTCGAAGATAATTTATAAAGGTCTACATTCAAATCAAAGATCACATAAAGTGCATTTCCACAATTTTCACTACCAGTGTCATCAATCCAACTCTGAAAACATAATTAAGGACTACATTTGTTGCAATCAATCAGGTTAAATGACCCATAATTAACGAGACTGATGTTAATTCAATCTGCACAATTGTGTAGGTGCCATCATGACCAAACCAAATATTTGTTTAAAATCAAATTGGAAAATTTAGAATGTCTCATTAACAGCTACCCTGATTTTAACAAAAGGAGTTTACTATATACACAATTGTGTTAGATGTATCTAATTGAAGATTTATTGGTATTTTATGATGGTATTGTTTTTAATAACGATTCCTAGCAGCCAGGATTTCACGTACAAATATTTAAAAACTCGGATCACATCACAATCGAATCGTTAAAAATCTAAGGCTTCATATTTACATGAGAACGAATGAAAAAACATTTCCAAACTTCTAGATAAATTGTCCAAAAAAAAAAATACGGAAATGAGTCAGGCTATTTTGCTGGAAGAAATTTCAGAGATTAAATATTTTTAATGAAAATAGCCCATGTCCATTTGATATTTCTAGTTTAAAAGAATATACTCAGGTATATATTGTGGTCACTGTGTTGTGGCAAAAGAACAAGATAAGTACAAAAAATATTTATAAAGTAAATGTCTGCATAGTTCAGCCCAGTTGAATATGATCCTAAATTACTGTGGTATCTACATATACTTCTCTATAGAGAAATAGCTGAAATCACTGCCAAACGCACTAGACGAATAAATAAATTATGCATGTCTAAAACAAGCCGATTTAATCAAAATTGGAAGACATCATAATGTTACTAAGCAAACTGTAATCGGTGACAAAATAAGTGATATTGTTAATATACCGCGGATAATGTGGGTACATCTGAAAACACCGAAATGCCATTTGGGCTTAAACGACTGCAATTCAGAGACAAACAGCCAGCAAATCTAGCAAAGCATCATTTGTGATTCACAAACGATCAATTCAACTTTCAATTGCCTATATAGTATTTAACTCAACCACTTTGGAGCTGTTTGAATTTTAATTTGGTTTAGTTAACGATTTTTTATTTTTATATTTGATTTAGTAACATCATCGAACCGACTTCCATTAAAATATCGAAATTTTTATATAACTGCATCACTCTTATTCCGAAGTACATACAAATATTTATGTACGAATCTGCAGTAAAATTCTTACGAATCAGAATAATAAATTTTATTTATACAATTTGCTATATATACAATATACATATTAGAGACGTTAGATGTGCGAGTTTTCAAGTGAATAATTTATTTCCATTGATGCTAAATTATAATTTTTTTACGATTGAATTTTTTGATCAATTTTATTTCTTTAATACATCCACTTAGAATTTTACTTGAACAATTTTTTTTTCTCTTATTTTTTCACATTCGGTTGATAACCTTGCACGATATATATGAATGCAAGAAAGCTGGTATAGCGATACGGTACTTACGTACATAAAGATAAATGTTTTTATTTTGATGTACATATTTATGGCGTATATACAAGTACATGTATACATAAGACGAAGATATATAAATAAAAATCTTTTCAGTACCCAATGGGATAAAACTACTTGCTACCTATATATTTATATATGTGGCTATATGTGTGATGTGACATTTCGTGCTTTTCCACATGTTTCATATATAATATGTATAAGGAAATGGAAAAATGAGTGACGTAAAATGAATCTCAATTTATTTATGGTGGATATTAAATAAAATGGATCCATTTATCTTATTTTTTTTTTGGTTCTTATGATTAGGAACGCTTATAAGTAGAAATACATATTATACGTAAATGTTATTTTTTGGGTGATTTTTGTGAAAATTTATTTATATATGTTATCTACATCATAGCCTAATAAAAATTTTAGGCCTGACACTTTACGGAAATAAGTGAGACATATAGATATATTTTTTTTTTGTATTTGATGCTTGTGCTTTTTGGGGTAGGTAGTTTTGTATTTTATTTCTTTTCTTATCAGATAGTAAAAGTTTGACGAAAATGATATACATTTTTATAAAAGAATGCCTATATAGGGTCGTTAAAATTTTAAAATATATACTCGGCTATCTACAGTGAAAAAACAATCAGTTTGTAAAAACTGAGTCACATAAACTTAATTTTGTTTAATACGAGCTTATAATAAACTTCGATAATTTTTCGAAAAGTTTCTAGATTATTTAATATCAAGACGGTTATAGGTCAATTGAACCACTTTGGAAGCAAATATATCAAAACAAAAAAATGTTTGTCAAAAAAAGGTTACGTTAATGTTTAAATTAAAATGCAACGATCTTCCAAATTCTGTTTGGTCGAAAATTATAGAATCATTTCATATTTACTACAAAAATGTAAGTTGACTATCGTCATGTAGTCAAGTTAAAGATTTAGACTCCAATTATACATTATATGTAACCAGTTTGCTGCGTACAATTGCAAAACAGTTTTTCTGGAGAAGTGATGCCCAGTTTGTGTTCCACGTGCTATGTTTTCGATACCTTTAAAAGCATCAAAAATATACCTCGTGAGTTTTTGTATAGCTAGCGTATGTTTTCAATTGTATGAATGTTTTAATACTTTCTTAATCGATCGTTATTTTGGAAGCAATAATTCCTCCCCAAGCACTTATTGCACATTTTGAACAAAGCTCAATCTTGAATGTGCTGATTAAGCACACCTTTTTTGTTCAATGATTTTGTCTGTTCACCAATGTGCTTGCCTTTAATTTCCATGCAGTATCTTCTTACAGAGCATTGATGCTTTACATCAAAATGTCTGAAGATCAGATTTTTTACTGGTGCTCTTGTTTGTCCATAGAACTACGTCATCCTTTCTTCTAATTTTCCCTTGGATTATTTCAATTTTTTTTTTTTGTAGAAACATTCCATCTGGTTTTATTTAAGGAAACACTGCTGATTTTCGATACCGACAGTGCAAATGGGCTTAGGGTATGCGACTGGCAGTGTTTTTGTATACTGGTCGCTGTTTATTAAGATAACATCTGTTAAAATTTTCCAACCTACTACGGTGTGAAAATTCCTTCTGATTAGAGGTAAAATTTAGAGTCTATCAACTTGAAAGTGTTTTTCAGAAGGCTTTTCAGTCTGGATTTCTGCAACTTGTCAAATATTTTTGACTTGCCTCATTGAGCTAACTTTTCCCAACACTTTGGGAAATTACATTCGCAAAACTTTACAAAATATTCCTTAAAGTCGACTTAACATTAAACTAAAGCACCAAATTATAACCGTAAAGTTTAATTTAAATATTTAATTTCAGCTTAAACTACAGTTAACCATTTAACTAAAGAATAAAGCCTCTTGATACTCTAAAAATTGTCTTATTCAAGTTTTAATTTTGACTTAAACATGATTAGCTGCTTCGGCTTAAGTTACTCAATGACTTAACTATGACCTTGAAAGTTTTACACGCAACCTATATATGAATAAAGTAGCTGTTAATTTAATTGCATTTTTTGGCATATATAAGTTAAATTTAAGTTTAACTTCCGTTTAAATTTACATTATATTAAAAAATTAAAAATTGACTTAAATATTTAATTTAGGTTAAATTAAGTTTTATGCCCTCAATGATAATGTAAATTAATCATTATATTTTAGCTTTAGTTTCACTTAAGTATAATTTTGGTTTAAATCATAAATAACAGCATAGACTTAAATTTTTCTACTGCGTAATTGTGACTTTCATAGTGAGATCATTAAGCTTTAGTCTTATATGCTTAAAATTTAAATAATTTTAAGTTTTGAGCCTGATAGTTTAGTTTAAGTGAGACAAATACTTAAGTAACATAAGTTTAAGTTAAGTTTAACTTAAGTTAAGTTTAAATTCAATTTAAGTTTGAGGCTTACTTATTTTTAAATTGGAGGGATACCTTTTATAATATTTTAAAGAATATCAACTTTAGTGACTTAAGTCATTTTAACACTATTTTTTCCATTATTCTGGTTTAAATTACATATTAACTTAAGTTGACTTAACATAAAGAATAAAACTCTAGGCATGTAACGTAAATCTTTAATAAACTATTTTAAGTTTTAATTTTGGTATGTTAAGCCAGATCGAAATAAACTATTCTACAATTTGATTATGACTTAGTCATAAAATTTTTTAAATAGTACAGATTACCGATCTCAATATTTGTAAAAATGAAGCGATTTAAGTTGTAACCCAATGCTTAAAACCAGTTTATTTAAATTTAAGTAAAGGTACCGAATTTTAATTTTTTTTTGCATTTTTACAGATAATGAGTTTATGTGAGGTGATTTGAAAACCTAATATGAATTTTTAAATTTTACTTAAAATATTTAAATTAAGCTTCAATTACGTTAAATTAAATTTCAGATATCGTCACTCGAAGATAATGTAGGTTAATCATTATATTTTAACTTAATATTTAAACTCAATATTTCTTTACTGTTGACTGTTGGTTTAGAGAGTCATTGAAAAAAAATGATACTATCAAAGCCGTTTGGCCTACTTGAAAAAATCATAACTATACATAACATTCCTGATCATTTTTGATCCTGCTAAAGATTTTTATATCATTAGCATATGTCAAAATCTCACAATATTTAAAGTAAACCGGTGCTTCATCTATAAATACAATAAATAAAAGAGGTCCAAAATGGCTTCTTTGGGGTTCACCAGATAAGCCCTTATAAATAATCAAAATTATAAATAATTTTTTGAGTTTTAGATTTTTGATTCGGAACGTCACCTAAAAAGGAGCAGGAGATCGAGGTATACATTGTGCAATGCTAATATTTAATAAAAATAAACCGTTTAAGGTTGGTGCTTAATCTTCCTTTCTAAACTTAAAAGAACCAATAGAACTACAAGTATCGTTAATATTAACCTAATTTTAAAAAATTTAAAGAACGTGTAGTGGTATATGAAAAGCACTCAAAACACTACTCAGTTTATTACGGATTGTTACTTGTAACTCAAAAGTCAACGTTCGCAGCGTCGTTAAGTTAAAATCTCCCAAAATCATAACACCAGTTACTACCTACACCATTATTTGTAGCTATAAGATAGCTACAAAATCTATATAGATCAATCACAACAGCACGTATATATTTTTAGAATGCCAGCAGAAGATCACCACCATGCATCATCGATGCAGGGTTCGAATATCGCTCTGAAGAATTTTGTGAGATCGACGGTCATGTTTCCGTGATACAGACTACTCCATATTCATTTTTCAATATTGACAAGTATATTTTTTGTGATTTGCTCCGAATTCCACTAGAATAGTGATAATAAATTAAAATGGATTTAGCTCTGACAAATCAGTCATGAAACGGTTGAATCAGATGCTTTTAAACTTAAATTTTTAAACTGCATCAATCAAGACCATCGATCTTCGGCTTACAGTGATTCACATTTTTGCATATAACCCAGATATTGATTTAATTTCAAAAATTTGGATTAATTTATAAAAATATTACTGGAAAACAATACTTAGTGCATTCCATCTGCACTACATGCAATTATACACTTTGATGAGAGAACCACTATAGCTTAACTATGTTTGGTCTTACAACCACGAAAACTTAGCAAAAAAATTCATTATTATCTTATTGAAAAGTATGGTACTCATCAAATTTATATATTGTGACGCATTACTGTTTCTGATATTTACTATTATTACACTACACAATTTATTTGTTGCCATCACATGTTACATACACATGTGTCCCGCATTTTCAATAATAAATAGACCGAAAAATTATAAATAAACACATTTTCACGTACGTACACAGTGGTTTTTGATTCACTTGTTTTATTTTTTTTTTTTTTTTTGCTAAACACACGCACATTTTACTTACCGTACTTGGAAAAAAACGTATATACGTTATTGGATTTTCATTTGTTACTTTAATTAAAATGGTATGATTCTGCTGCATGTTCGACTCTTCGGTACGAAAATATGTTTTAAACAAAATTTTATCACCTAAAAAAAAAACAAAAAAATTAAAAATTCCAACAATTTTTTTTTTGCACTGTAATGAGTGTGTTTATGTGTAAATTGTACCTTCCTCTCGTCGACCAAGTCCAATAAGCGTACAATTGAAAAATTGCAAATAGAATAACAATATCGATAGCACAAGAATAATTAAATTTTTCATTATGAATTTTTATTTAAATTTATATTAATTAATTAAATTATTATCACGGTAGTAAATTTATTTAAATTTTTGAATATTAATTTTAATTATAAAAACACAAATTTTATTTGTTAGTAAATGGAATAAAATTAATTTTTGTCCTATACTAATCGAAAACTTAAATGATTTTGAAAATAATTTTTAAAACGTTAATTTCGTAATTTTTGTTTTTTTCTTATAATTTCTCGCCGAAGAGCACATGAATGATATCTAAAATTAAAATTACAACAACACAAATATAAGATCAATACAGTCTGTTACGATAAAAAAAAGTTATCGAGTTTTTGGTGAAAGAATTTGCTCCCATTTGAATTCCATAATTAAAAATAAAGAACCCTTTGTAATAAAGTTTTGATGAAACTGGTACATTTTATATCTTTACTTTTGAACTTCATTGTTCTGCGACTGTATTAGCACACAAAATATTGTCTTTAAGATCTTCTGCAATGTTGACAAAATATTTATTAAATTCAATTGCAATCTTTAGTTCTTCGTTTAGAATATTATTATTCTGAGTTCTGATGGCTGCAATAATAGTTTTTTTCATTTTGACCTTTTAAAATTTCTACTATTAGCCGCCATTGAGTTTTTAGATTATTTTTACAGTTATAAAAACGTTGGTGATAGAAAAGTTCTTTTTCTATAGGAATAGCTTCACTAATTTTCTTTTCTAAATTCTTTATTCTTTTAATTAATTTGCGGTTTTTATGATGTTTCTATAGAGTATTGACAAGTTTATTAATTAATAATTTTGCAAAAAGAGTTTGAAGTCGAAGGTCAAATTTTTTTTAGCTTTTTGCTTGTGAGAGTTGAAAGAATATAAAGAAAACTGTTATGCGGTTCATTTGGATTATCTTGCATAAAAACATGAGCTTAATTTTCTCTACTCAAAACGTCATTTGATTTGAATGGATCAATCGTTTTTGCCTAGAACGACAAGTTCGTTTACTCCCTTTTTTTAATTTTTTTTAGTGATTTCAAGAGATAACATACAATGGTCGGATAATTTATAATCTAAGACTTCCGCATTTTGGAGCTAATATTCGCTAATATCGATGGTTGGAGACGCTTAGTTTTTGGCAGGTAACAAGTATAATTTATGAATTCTTGGCAAATCCTTGGGACGTTTAAACAATGTTTCAATCAAATATCGGAAATTTTAAGGTCAAATGCCGATGCTGTTATATTAGAAATGTCGTTTGATTTAAGACGTGCAAAAAGTTAGTTACAATACAATCAATTTTTAGGACTCCTGTAAGGTGGCTTTTTCATCGTCATATTATCCTTTCTCAAGAATTTTATGTCAGAAGCTTTACCTAGTAAACCCACGCTACTTGCAATTTGTAGTTCGCGATTGGTATTTTATATTCCACTTAGCTACTGATGATCCTTGTTATGTGTAATAAATTCAAATTTTAGAAATTTCAAATTTTTCAAATTCACAGCTCCAATTGCTCGGTTTTATTATATAATTTTGAACATATTAAACTTTGATGTTCTAAGACAACAGGAAATTAATTAAAATTCATAGTGAATATAAAACGAAAGAAATTAAAAATTTCAATTTTACAATTTCAGACAAACGATGTATTTTTAATAAATCGTTTCAACCTTTGCCGTGCGATTTAAAATATTTCACATTTTTTTTTAATTTATGAATTAAAAAGCTTGTGCAACATTTGTCAATTTTTATTTGATTAGTTAACGTTGCTGTTTCATACAGCTAGTTATAGTTTATGTGTTTTAAATGTAAAAGTGATCTTGTCAATTTATAATAGTTTGCAAAAATGTTCGAAGATTGGGATACGCGTAAGATGGAATTAAATAAAACTAAAATTGATTATAGAAAACAATAATATTTTAAATTTTCATCAATAGTACAGTCAAAAACTCAAGATTGGCCATTACTTCAGTCACCATTTAAAATCACAATAATATGTGCAACATATTTGATATTTGTTTGTTACGCTGGGCCAAAGTCAGTCACCGAAAATTAGGGTACGTGAAATCGAGCTGATTTTTAAGTATTTTTTTTATTACAGATTTATGAAAAAAAGGAAACCATACACTCTGAAAACACTGCTTATAGTATATAATCTGTTTCAAGTGATTGTGTCTTACTATTTAGCGAAACTGCTTTTGACTAATGGTGTATCAATTAAACATTTAACACAGTGTCCGTTGCTCGATTACAGTGATACACCTGAAAATATGTATCGCGCCAAACTTTCGTACTATACGTTCTTGTTGAAAATAGTCGAGCTGATTGAGACAATATGCTTTGTGCTCAGAAAAAAACAAAACCAAGTATCAAAACTACATGTATATCATCACATCTCGACCATATATTTGGCATATTTTGGTGCAAAATTTGTAGGATGCCATGCAGGCTGTATATCTTACCCAATAAATTTGATTGTACATTTTTTCATGTACTCGTATTATTTACTTTCGTTAAGTGCCAATACAAAGTTGAAAAAATTGTTGCAACCGTTGAAAGTGGTGGTTACCAAAATTCAAATTGTAAATAATAGTTTATAGTATAATGCAGTTTTATCAAGTTTACATTTTAATTTCAGATTCAATTTATTATAATCCTCACGAGTGTGGTAGTATTAACTTTAAAGCAATGTTTGGACCCGATTACTACTGTTGGAACTGTTTTTTTCATTCCTGATATTTGTGTACTGTTGTTCATGTTTGTCAAATTTTACATAAAATCATATAGTAAATCAAAACCAGTGGCTTAAAAAAGATGGATGAAACAATTGATTTTCATTACTACAAAATACGATCAACAATTTAACTATAAATAAAAACATTGTTACAGTATATGCTCACCGATTTTTATAATAAAAGTAAAAAATGTAGTTATTTATGCGACGGTATTGATTTATTTGAACCTCGTGTTTATTATAAGATATTTTCGAGTTGAAAGTCCACTGAAATGGTGGCATCGCAGTATCTAACAACCCGATGATATTGGTTTTTGAATAAAAATTTGTGGTCACTTCATTTATTGTCACCTTCAGTTTTGACTATATCTTATATATTAATATTATATTAAGAAAGTGTTCTATAATGACTAATATGTCAATCCAGTGTCTCGATTTTTTCCAAGATGAAAAGTGCGTTGAATGTAATACATCAGCTATTATTTTCTTCAGGATTATCAACTACAATGGGAACATTTTGAATTTTATGATTTTGTATAAAATTTTAAAAATTTTATTCTGGGATTGCGATAGTTTAATTTTGTATTTTGAGAATTTTGATACGAGGTTTTCTTTGTTGTTTATTAATTGACAATTTTGAATTACGAAATGAACCTGCGATTGATTTTGTTGAATGAATTGGTTAAAGCATTATTTGGCAAGTCAAAATTATATCACTTCTATATCTCGGCATAAAACATTTTTTAAAACTCAACCTCTTAAATATATGTAGACCACAATTTTTTTGGGTTTTGGCCATCCGATTGACCTAGGTGAGAAACTATCACCACTCACATTATGAGTGGTTTACATTATCACCACTCGATTTGAAAATTTTAAATTTTAGTCCTTAATTATTATTATGTTAATTGACTAAAATCTGTTGAGGGTGATAAATTTTAGAACTATAAGTTTGTTATAACGACAGTCCAATAATAAATCGATTTAGTCCTAATCAGCATGGGTGATTTTAATTACATAGACGCATGCATAATGCGTCTTCCGAACTCATATTTAAAATTTTGATAGTTTTGGTTAATTGAAGTAGAATGTGCGGCCAAACATTAAGCAGGATATCCCGGAAAGCTCCGGGCCCATTTTTACATAAACTTGGAAGTATAAGGCAGTCTATTAGTTAAATTATTGAGATCGACTCGGTTACAGATACTGTGGCGGCCAATAGTTAGTAATTTTTTTTAGGTTAGGGAAATAAAAGGTATGTCAGTAATGATAGAATTGGTTCAGTTCCCCGGTAGCCAATATTCAAACTTCTGTTAGCATAAGGTAAACACAATGATAATGAACTGCACTGCATTCTATCATCTCTTATCAGCATCTCCAGTGTACCACGATTCAACAATAATCTGCAATGTTTCTCTGCAAAAAAAATTAATAGGTAATTTCTCAAAGCCGTAGGCTGTAATAATACTTTGATTATTTTTGCCTGAAATTTATAATTATTTAATTTATTAAATCATTAAAAATATAAAATTATAATATAAATTAGATTTTATAAAATTTGAATTAACATTACAAATCAATTGAATTAACCGTTTTATGACAAATACGTCATGTAATCGACGAAAATCTAATTTATATACACTTTATTTCACACAAAACTTGAAAATTATTACAAATTAGAATTTAAAAAAAATTTATTAAACATTTCAAATCAATTGAATTAACTGTTTTATGGAAAATGCATCATATAGTTGTAAAATTACAGCTCGGTTTTTTTTTTTTTTTTTGTAACATAACTGACTAAAGTCTCAAAAACCGAATATATTTGACTCTACCGGGCACTGACGAATTGTTAAAAAATTTAGAGGAAGACAAGTTTTATTCGAAACTAGTAAATATCACCTTCCTATTGCTGTTAAAAAATGGTGAGGAAAATTCATATACAACATTCGATGCCAAATTTGTTCCTCTTTGAAGTCCCTCTTTTCCTAATTAGGTATTATCTGTAATGGATAGCTACTTGCAATATCAAAAATCTACCAGATTTTCATTCCATATTTGTCCAGTTTAAAAAGAAGTAGATGCTCGTCAATTATTGGGTTTTCCCCAGGAACGTAATGCTGAACAAATTAGTGTTTATTATGTCACAAATGACTGGCTGATCTTGTTAATATATCATCAAATCTTAAGTATTGAAAGAGTAGCGTGAATCTTATTACAACTCGTGCTTGTTCTAAACAAAACACTGCCAAACAAGGAATGCCAAAATTCCTAAAGATCCGATACTCCTTGTTTGTTGACACCGATTAAACTACCGATGTTTGCTTTCATACTCTAATTCCCTTTAATCCAACCGAATTTAATCGAATATTTCTTAAATCGTTTCATTAACTTTTTCGACTTCATTATACCAAAGTCTCGATTTGCGTTGTCTCGATTTACGTTTTCTCGAAGTTGCGTCATTTTGATAACTTTTTTTTTGTGGATCTACCATTCATAAAATGAAAAATCAATGAAATGCATTAATAAACCTGATCTATCCTTGTATAAGGAAATATGGATGATTTACGTTTTGTTTAAATATTAGGTGTTACAGTGCGCAGTTTCGGAACTGAAGAAGTATTATATAAGAGAAAATTTTGCTTTTTTAATTTCCTCAGCTCTTCCTCTTTATTTGGAGCATATTTACGTAAATTTTAAGTTTGAACACATATCATTAATCAGCCCGCATGGATCAATATGGTAAACTCCAAATTAATTTTAAATCGTCCTAATTTCGATTTAAATTCAAACAATTAATAAAAGCAACGAATAGCAACAACGAAATTTTCATCATTACCAAAGCTGAAATATTACTTAATTGTAGATAAATGTTATGCACTCGAGTTTGGATGGCGGGTGGCATGCAATCTAGCCTGATTGAGTTCTTATTCCTTTGCAATTGGTTAAAGATGTTTAAATAAATATCAGTCACATTGCACACAGTGTTAGTTTAGTCGCAATGAGAGCACAGCTCTAATTGCTCGTTAAAAGTACATTGTGGAACATATCAAGCTTTTGAAGACAATCAAGAAATTAATTAATATTAATAATGCACATAAAAAATGTAAATCGAATGCAAAACAAAAGAAAAACTTAAAGAAAATCGCTTGGCTAATAATATAGTTTATACAATCAAATTTTAACAATCGTTTCAACCTTTGCCGTCCGATTAAAAATATTTTGCTACTTTAATTTATGACTAAAAAGGCAAATTCTAAAATTTTAAAATTTTATTTGCAAAGTTTTAGTTTATGTGTTATGAGTGCAAATGTGATTTTATAATAGTTTGCAAAAATGTTCGAAGATTGGGATACGCGTAAGACGGAATTAACAAAAATGGGTTTTAACAAAAAATAATAATATTTAAAATTTTCGTCTATATAGTACAGTCAAAGACTCAAGATTGGCCATTACTTCATTCACCATTTAAATTAACATTAATATGTGTAACATATTTGATATTTGTTTGTTACGCTGGGCCAAAGTCAGTCACCGAACATTAGGATATATAAAAATGAGTTAATTTTAAAATTGTTTTTTATGTTACAGAATTATGAAAAATAGAAAACCATACACTTTGAAAAGTCTGCTTATAGTATATAATCTGTTTCAAGTGATTGTGTCTTTCTATATGGCAAAACAGTTCTTCAGTAATGGTGTATCATTTAAACATATAGTTCAGTGTCCTTCGCTCGATTATAGTGATAGCCCTGACAATATGTATCGCGCCAATCTTCTATACTATTCGTTCTTGTTGAAAATTGTCGAGCTGTTTGAAACTATATGCTTTGTTCTAAGAAAAAAACAAAACCAAGTATCAAAACTACACGTGTATCATCACATCTCGACCATATACATCACATATTTTGGTGCAAAATTTGTAGGATGCCATATAGGCTGTATAGTTTTAGCAATAAATTTCATTGTACACTTTTTCATGTACACGTATTATTTACTTTCGTTGAGTGACAATACAAAGATGAAAAAATTCCTACAACCGTGGAAAGTGGCAATTACCAAAATTCAAATAGTAAATAATAGTTTATATTAAAATACAGTTTAATCAAGTTTATATTTTAATTTCAGATTCAATTTGTCATAGCGCTTTTGAATGGGATTATAGTAATTGTAAGACAATGTTTGGATCCGATTACAACAACTGAAACTGCTTTGTTGTTTCCTGATGTTTGTATACTGTTGTTCATGTTTGTCAAGTTTTACATAAAATCATATAGTAAACCAAAACCTGTGGAATAAAAAAGATGGATGAAGCAAGTGTCTTAATTTTAGCAAATTTTGTAATAATTTTCACACCTTAGAAAACTAAAAACTAAAATTAAAATAAAATACAGCCATTTATGCTTAAGTTGATGGCATAGATTTATTTGAACCTCGTGTGTTATATCAGGAATTTTAATTAAGCTCCATGTGCTCTGATCCAATCCTCTTTTCTCTTTTAAGTGAAGAACAATACTAAATTTGTAGACAATAAAGAAAACGTGAATGGTAAAACTCTAAAGTGCATAGAATACATCAACACGGACAGTTTGCTTGATTAATTTAAAAGAGTAATGAGCCTGCACGACACTTGACCCGAATATTTTTATGTTTAAGTATTTTTTGTTTGTAAAAACGAACAGAAAGCCCTCCATGTTAGTAAACTACCACCACCAAAAATCCTCTAAGAAAACTACTTTGACTATTTTCTGAGATCCCTCCAATATTAATATCCCAGACTGTGCATCCGGCCCATCAAAGTTATATATTTTTTTAATCGGAAAAACTATCTGTGTATAGTTGATTAATGGTAAGTTATGATAAAACTCAATGGTGGTGACATCATTTTATTGTAGTTCAGAAGCCTAATAAGTTTCAAGCTCCGGTTGATTTAATTAACAAGATCGCCTAAAAATGACCAAAGGTAACATGATTGCGGTTCAACTTTTGCCCGATTTGTCTATACAAACTACCTTCCTCGAAAAGGGCTAGTATTTTGCCTTTTCCTTGTCCTTAAAAATACTTTCCCTCGTGGCATTATTTTTCTGTGACACTAATATATTCGGAAGACTAATAATAAATAATAACAACTTAGCAACATATCACTCGATGAATAAACGAGGCTATACATTTCCTTTATATTATGTAACTCATTTATTACCGTAATTTTGCAAAATTGATTCTCATGGGTAAAATCAAGTTACTCGTTTAATACGAATTAAAAGGATTTGATCTTTTTCACAACAAGAACCATCTCAAACAGTTGTATCAACTGTGGTTAAAGACATCATCCTTTTTTAAGGATAGGGCATAACACGGCCACTTGCTATTTATCAAGCATAACTTCACTTTGTCATACTAATCGAGGAAGTAATCGAATCCAGGAAGTAGCGTCGAAAGTGATCATTATAAAATCGGGGTATATTACAAAGAGCATTATTGTTACCTCGAATATTGTACCTCACATGACTTCTAAAATTGTGTTAACCACTAAAGAACAATAAAGGATAGTAGCGGAAGATAAGTAGAGTTTCAAAGAGGAGACATGAGATTTCCGATTGAGTTGACTGTCCAAATGAATTCCTAAATATTTAAACATGTTGACTAATTCCATATTAAAACATTCAGAGTGGCAGCCTGCAGCGGTACATTTTGAAATATTATGGTAAGTAACCGGATCGACATTAGCCAATATTGTTTCTCCAGAAATTTAAACAACATAAATTTCGTTTTGTTAAAATTGAACAATGCGTATCAAACCATAGATTAAAAATTTTAAGATCAGAATTAATCATAGAAATGACACTTTTAGGAGATTTTACAATGTAAGTTAATGCCATGTCATTGCCAAAGCCGGTTAAATAACCATGCAATTTCAATTTAAAAAAAGAATTAGTATAAATTAAAAACAATTTCGGGCGTAACACTGAGCCTTGTGTAGCACCAATACGAACGATTCTAGACTCACTTAGCGTATCATTGATTTTAACTTATACTGATCTATTGTCAAGATAGGAGGTAAAACATTTATTAGAAACACCCTTCCAATCCAATGTCAGAGAGAACAAAAAGAAGCAAGTTATGGTTGACCATATCAAAAGCTTTAAAACTTGTTCAAAAAAGCAGAGACTTTGGTTTTCACAACCTTTTTAAGAATTTTTAAAATTAATGACTGCAAAGCAATTGGTCTATAATTGCTTTTATCATTACGGATACATTTTTTAAATAAAGGGATAATCGTTTTAGTTTTCTATCAGGAACTAATCGTTGCTCGAAAGGTAAATTAAAAATGTGCGCAAGAACAGGGCTGACAGGTCTAGAAATTGCCTTCAAAATATGTTTACTGAGGCCATCATAATCAACTGAATATTTTGGTTCCAGCGAACTAATGATGTATCAATTATTTCATTTGTGGACACTGGAGTCATAAAAAGTGATGAGGAACAATAATCATCGGCAAGCCGTAATTATCCGGCAAATTAATCGAAGAAAATTTATTTCTTAATTTTTCAGCTATGAAAATAACATTTTAACTCATTTTAACAATTTAACTCGACATCACTTGTAAGGTTGTTAGTGAGAATATTTTTATTAAATGTTGACTTAAGTTTCTTAGTAAAAATTTGATTCATTAGAGACCAGTTTTTTTTAAATCACCACGGTTAAAATGAAAACGATTAGAATAATAATATCCTAATATCATTTTCTTCCTAACATAAGTTTCTCGAAGTATTAAATGATATGTGTGACTTTTCAACTTGCTGCGCAATTTGTTTCTTCGATTAATACGTCTGGGAAGATTAATAGAAATCCAAGGTTATAACGTTTGATTTTTACGATACTGTAAGTATAACATTGACTAAGTATATCCGAGATATTGCTATGAAATTGATCAAGCGCTAGAGATGGATCATCAAGGTTAAGAACATAATTCCAGTCCTCAGTCTTAACAATATGAAATAACCTTTCCATATTGAGCTATCTAGTGCGACATCAGGGCTCTTCGATATTATTTCAATAAGATGATGGTCAGAAATCTTAAAATCCAATGCCGAAACTGAAAGACATGAAAGTTCATTAGCTTTAAGGCAAGCAAAAACAAGATTAATGCAAGAAGTTGATGTGGTAGTCACACGCGTAGGAGCATTAATCAAAGATTTAAGGCCAAACGATGACATGAGAAGAAACATATAAGCATTGCAGGGATTTGAAAAGTTTCTCTTTTTAATATTTCTGTAATTTCTTACAAAAAGAGGCTAATAGTTGGAGAATGTCACTTATAAATACATAAAATTACCTAGATTTCATACCCAAAATTCCACTTGACTTTTGCAATATCCGCTGAAATTAAGTTAAAGGTAGCCAATGAACATGATAAATTCGAATCATAGTAAACAAGAACCCCCCAGACCTATATGTATTACAGGCACCAAATAGTGTATAACCAGCTAAATTATATAAAGACTATTGGTTACTATTTATCCATAATTCACTCAAAAATATAAACGAAGGACTTTTACCAAATGAATTTCTCATATAGGATGGGTCCTCTATGCACATCTTCGCAGTCAATATTTGACAACTTTCAAATACAGCTGGTTCCGAATGCAGGTACGGTGCAGTCCGGCGACTCTTTTAAAGAAGTTACAAGATATGTGCTCATTGCTGAGTTGTTACACTCTTAAGACTTCAGTCTTCCTCCATTTATGATTTTTCCGTTTATAAATTTGCTTGGTATTTCTCCTAACATGGACCATTTTGTTCTTCCGTGCGATTGTAAAAAGTATTTGCACTTTATAGGGTATATTCTGTTGAAATATAATTAGCATTCATAATAAATTTAAACAATGTAAACCGGATGCAAAACGAAAAAAACCAAAAATTTGAATTTTACAATTTTAGAGAAACGATTTGTTTTTAATAAATCGTTTCAACCTTTGCCTTGCGATAAAAAATATTTCACTACATTTTTGTAATTTTTGATTTAAAAAGCTTGTGCAAAATTTGTCAATTTTTATTTGATTAGCTAACGTTGCTGTTTCATACAGTCAGTTATGGTTTATGTGTTGTGAGTGTAAAAGTGCGACAATTTTTAATATTTTGAAAAATGTTCGAAGATTGGGATACGCGTAAGTCGGAATTTAAAAAAATGGATTTTTACAAAAAATAATAATATTTAACATTTTCGTCTATATAGTACAGTCAAAGACTCAAGATTGGCCACTACTTCAGTCACCATTGAAAATAACAATAATATGTGCATTATATTTGGTGTTTATTTATTACGCTGGGCCAAAGTCAGTCACCAAACCTATGTGAAATTGAGTTGATTTTAAGTTGTTTTTTTTATGTTACAGATTTATGAAAAATAGAAAACCATACAGTTTGAAAAGTTTGCTTATAGTATATAATCTGTTTCAAGTGATTGTGTCTTTCTATTTGGCAAAACAGTTATTTAGTAATGGTGTATCAATTAAACATTTAACAAAGTGTCCGTTGCTCGATTACAGTGATACACCTGAAAATATGTATCGCGCCAAACTTTCGTACTATACGTTCTTGTTGAAAATTGTCGAGTTGATTGAGACAATATGCTTTGTGCTAAGAAAAAAACAAAACCAGGTATCAAAACTACACGTGTATCATCACATCTCGACCATATATTTGGCATATTTTGGTGCAAAATTTGTAGGATGCCATATAGGCTGTATAGTTTTAGCAATAAATTTGATTGTACACTTTTTCATGTACTCGTATTATTTACTTTCTTTGTGTGACAATACAAAGTTGAAAAAATTACTACAACCGTGTAAAGTGTTGGTTACTAAAATTCAAATTGTATAGTATATTTTATAGTAGAGTAATGCAATTTGATTTAGTTTACATTTCAATTTCAGATTCAATTTATTATAGTGCTCACGTGTGGGGTAATATTAATTTCAAAACAATGTATGGATCCGATTACAGCTATTGGAACTAGTTTACTAATCCCTGATATTTGCTTACTGTTGCTTATGTTTGTCAAATTTTACATAAAATCATATAGTACACCAAAACCAGTGGATTAAAACAGATGGATGATGCAATTGTTTAAATTTAAGCAAATTTTGTAATAATTTTTACTAAAGAAATTGGTTGTCAATTTAACTATATAAATAAAAAAATGTCACCGGCTATGCTCACCGATTTATTTCATAACACATTAAAAAAGTTAGAAACTAACAGAAAAATAAAATGTAGCCATTCATGATTAATATCAGGAATTTTAATTAAGCTCCATGTGCACTGATCCAAAATTCGTTTCTCTTTGAATCTTAAGCTTCAAAGCAAAATAACGGTGCCTGTTGTCTATAGAGAAGCACAAAATAATTTTATTATCTAGAAGTGCTGTTAAGTCAATTTGTTGATGTAAAAAACGAGAAAAGTAGAAATCTAAAGTGCTTAGAATATATTAACTTAACAAGTAACTAATCCGCCCGACTCATGGAACGAAAATTTTTTTATTTTCTTCATGTCCAACATGTATTAAGTATAGTAGAACCAAGTTTTCTATTACAACATGCGAGGGGTTCATAGACGACCTATATGCTCAACAAGATTAAGCAAAACCGAAATCTTTACATATAGTATTACGGAAACTAAATGAGCTAGCTTAATTTTACGCCCACTCTGGCCGCTAAGGGTAGTAAATCATTGAAATAATCATCGGAATTCCGCTTGATTTTATCTTTTAATTCCAGTAAAGTCACAGGTTGTTGTTATGGTCATCAATATTTCTTAAAAATCTAATATTCCCATCTTTCGTTTGCCTAGGCAATGGTTGAATGGTTTTTCCACTTATGGGCATGGCCCAAGATCTTATTATGTGTTATGTTAGTTTATTGCATTGAAAATTTAGGTTTTCGTTTGACGTTGACAGCGGGGTGCGAGTCTTTACATTTTTGTAAATGTAATATTTTAGAAGACGACAAAATGGTTTTACTATTTCAGCATTCCCACTAAAAACTAATATTTTACTTAAATATAGTTCCCATCCCGTTTGTACAATTGAAATGGTGTGGTCTGCAATCATTTCATTCGTTGAGATATGACTCATCTTTTTCTTGCCAGTCTCCACATTTTCAGGTAAAAAATCGTGCTTGATGTCTATGTGTTTTGCTCTTGCCTGAAAAATGTTTGTTGATGCCAGATCAATTGCACTCTTGTTGTCGTCTCATTGCATGACAGTTACTGGATATGGACTCGTCAAAAACTTCTTTTCAAGAGATTTAAGCCAGATGGCTTCCTGAATAGCAGATGACACCACCATATATTCAGCTTCCATTGTAGATAACGCGACTGTTGGTTGTTTTTTTTAGAATTCCAACATATATATATAACCGATGGTCAATTTGCGTTTATCTTTATCACTACCCCAATCAGCATCGCAGTAACCAGTGATATTTGAATTTGTTAGTTTAGAAAACTCTAATTTTGCGCTGGTAGTACCCTTCAAGTATCGCAGAATTCTCTTCACTACTAGCCAATGTGCTCTTCCGGGATCATTATTGAATCTGCTGGCTTTTCTGACTGCATATTTAATATCTGGTTGAGAAACTTGAATCAGCTCGGGACAAAGCTTCTTTGATTGTTGTTAGATCATATAATCTACTATTAAATCTTTCATTTGTTTCAGTTTCGGTTGTCTTGACTTATTTCTCGGCATTGTATCCACCGGTATTTCTTTTGTCAATGTTGCTGGATAGTATTTGTCAATGTATTTTGTTGGTTCCTTAACTATTTTTTGATCTGGGAATAAAATAACGTGACTATTCGGGTAACTCGGTTTAATCTGTTTTAAACGTTGATCTTCAAGGAAGATAACATAACGACTTACAATTACGTTATTTACAGTAACCAACAAATATACATCTTTCTGATTTTCAACTCAGTTTCTTTTTTTTTTGCTTCGGCACATGAACCATTGCCGCGCATCCAAAAATACGTCACTGTTCAAGGCTGAGTTTTCGTCCTTTTCAGATTTCTTCAGGTGTTACGTCACCTTTAATACTTCGTGTAGGTGATCGGTTGATTATGTAGCATGCCGTTGATACTGTTTCCACCCAGACCTCGTTACCCAATCCGGCATCAATAATCATACATCTCACTTCCTCAACGATTGTCCTATTCAGTCTTTTGGTGACTCCATTTTGCTCCGGCGTATATGGTCTGGTGCCATATCCTGGCTTTTCACAAAATGTTAACATGAATCTGGTTAATATACTCGCCTCCATTGTTGTTTCGCAAATATTTTATCGACTTCCCGGTTTGATTCTCCACAAAATTCTTGAATTCCTCGAACTTTCTTGCAGCTTCAGATTTAGATTTTAACATATAAACAAAAACTTTGTGAAAAAATCATCAATAAATGTTAGGAAATAACGGTTTTCTCCTATCGAGTCTATCTGCATAGGACCTCACAAATTTGAATGAAAAAGTTCCAAAACTTCTTTGGTTTAGTTTCGGATTTTTTAAATGGTGCGTGTGTCTGTTTACCTCTTATACACGTCATACAGTTGCTGTCAAAATTATCAAGTTTGACTTCGGATGCAATTCCACTTAATATTCTCATATGCTGCAACTCAAGTGTCCAAGTCTACGATGCCATAAATCCATTTTGGGAATTCCTTTAAGTTAATGCCTTTGTTTGGTTTAATTTATACATGTTTCCCACTAGACTTGCGGTTGCAATTAGTTCACCAAATTCATTTGAGATTTCACATCCCGTCTTGTTTAAATTAACACTATTCCGGTTCATGACCATTTGACTTACGGACAATAGATTTGCACATAAATCCTTGTTACACAAAAGTTTTTAATAGCACTCTTTAGATTTTGCCTTTTACTATCACATCAACCTCAGTACATCCAACTGAAGTTACTTTTAATTTTGAATTATTTGCGACTATAACTTCATTACCAATCGTCGTGGGTGATAGCATTTACTGAAAATGTTGTGTATAGTAAACTTTGTGCATTCGATTTTCCTTGGCCAACTTTTATTTTTGTTTGGACAATTTCTTGCCATATTCCCATGTGGTTACAATTGAAACAACGTGGGCCAACAAATTGATTCTGTTTACTTCTATTATTCTATTATTTCTTCGATATCATGTGACACGTTAGGCAAAGTTGGCTTCACATCTTGCAATAATTTTGTTTTTATGGAATCTCCACTAATTTTGATTCCCGAATCCTCAATTCCCATAATCATTGGCTTATATATCTCTGTTAAGCGTGCCAACATAATTATAGTTGTCACGTACTCCTCCACGTTTTTGCAGTTTTCCAATTTTGTCGTAATTAAGGTGCACAACAAACCAACACTTCTTCTCGTTAAACTTGAGTCCTCAAACGCGGTTGCCTACAGTTCTGAAACTTAGGCAAGGATTAAGCTTTTCGCTTATTGGTAGGTATTTTTTTTGTTTCATAGTTTTATTTTTAGAAAAAAAAGTATATAAATAAAAACACTAAGTTTACATTTTAAAATAAAACTAGGTAGTGAACTCCAAATAATTGGGAATTGGGTATTATAACCTGTGTATTTGGTAGGTATAACAAATAAGAAGATTTTATTTAGCCTTTCTTAATTCTTTCTTCTTTTCTTGTTTTTCATTTTCAAATTCTTTTTGAAGTTGAGTTTTATCCATCACTTTGCTGTTTTAGATATTAAGAGTAAATTAGTGCTTAACCAACCAGGCAGTTGGGATACAACCTGGAGTAGTTATGCATTAATGTCGTTTTGATCAAGGTACCCTTTTTTCAATTTTCTGCCTACTACCAGGTACGAAATTTTTTTACATGAGGATCAGATGACGTTTTAAGCTGCAACTTCTGGTGAACAGGGAGTTCTTGCATGTTTTGGTCTGCAAAAGGTATTTGATTTCATATTTTCCTGGTGATGATCCGTCTTCTTAAATCGGTGACGTACTGTGTTAATTCATTACTTCATCTGCTGTATAGCTCTAGCCATTCTGGACTGACGTGAACCATCATGTTTAACTTTAAGAAAATAATTAAAATCCGCAATGAATATAAACAGTGTAAACCGAACATAAAATGAAAGAATGATTGGCTGATAATATAATTCAAGTCGGAAATTAGAAATTGCGTTAACCTTTGCCGAGCGATTTAAAATAATTAAATATTTGTTTTCTATTTGAACATAAAAAGCTTATTCAAAATATGTAAATGTATATTTGATTAGCTAACGTTACTGGTCATACAGCCAGTTCTAGTTTATGTGTTGTGAATGTAAAAGTGATTTTATCAATTTTTAATATTTTGCAAAATGTTCGAGGATTGGGATACGCGTAAGACAGAATTAAATAAAACTAAAATTGATTATAGAAAAAATAGTAATATTTTAATATTTCATCTATAGTACAGTCAAAAACTCAAGATTGGCCATTACTTCAGTCACCATTGAAAATAACAATAATATGTGCATCATATTTGGTATTTATTTATTACGCTGGGCCAAAGTCAGTCACCAAACCTATGTGAAATTGAGTTGATTTTAAGTTGTTTTTTTTATGTTACAGATATATGAAAAATAGAAAAGCTTACTCTCTGAAAACACTGCTTAAAGTTTACAATCTGTTTCAAGTGATTGTTTCTTTCTATTTGGCAAAACTGCTTTTGACTAATGGTGTATCTTTTAAACAATTGATTCAGTGTGTACCACCTGATTATAGTGATACACCTGAAAATATGTATCGCGTCAAAATTGCATACTATGGGTTCTTGTTAAAACTTGTCGAGTTGATTGAAACAATATGCTTTGTGTTAAGAAAAAAACAAAACCAGATATCAAAACTTCACGTATATCATCACATTTCGACCATATACATCGGATATTTTAGTGTAAAATTTGTGGGATGCCATTTAGGCTGTATAGCTTTCCCAATAAATTTGATTGTACATTTTTTCATGTACTCGTATTATTTACTTTCGCTGAGTGACAATACAAAGTTGAAAAAATTGCTACAACCGTGTAAAGTGGTGGTTACTAAAATCCAAATTGTATAGTATATTTTATAGTAGAGTAATGCAATTTGATTTAGTTTACATTTCAATTTCAGATTCAATTTCTTATAATGCTCACGAGTGGGGTAACATTAATTTCAAAACAATGTATGGATCCGATTACAGCTATTGGAACTAGTTTAATAATCCCTGATATTTGTTTACTGTTGTTTATGTTTGTCAAATTTTACATAAACTCATATAGTAAATCAAAACTAGTGGATTAAAAAAAATGGATGAATTTAAGCAAATTTTGCAATAATTTTTGCTATACAGAAATTGGTTGTCAATTTAACTACATAAATAAAAAAATGTTACCAGATATGCTCACCAATTTATTTGATAACACCTTGAAAAAACTAAAAATTAAAAGTGAAATAAAATGTAGCCATTAATTCTTAACATGGCGAAATTGGTTTATTGAATAATGTCTTTTATATCAGAAATTTTTATTAAGCTCCATGTGCCCTAATCCAAAACTCGTTTCTCTTTGAATCTTATGAGATCGACATGGATTTACTTTATCGATAATAAAGTATTTCTGTAGCTTTCTTATCACTCGATTAGGAACTTCATATGATGGGGTCAAACTAATATTGACCTTGTCCATGCAAACGAAAACATTGTCGCAGTTCGTCAAGTCCTTCGGAATAAATACGTTGTTTTGAAGGTTGTTTCGAGTATCCTTGGTTATGACGTTATGCATCGACTGTTGTTGTTTACCAGATCTTGAGTGATTATCCGTAGACAGGATCTGCTGGTGTACATCCGAGATCAGTTTTGAATGAATGGGAGTTCAGTGCTCCAGTTTAGGGTGTTTGTTTGAGCATACAGAGAAAATTTTAACTGGCGGTGGAATCGTTCCATCATACCATTTGCCTGATGATGGTATGTTGTTATCCGGATTTTGCAACTTTGTTAGCTCCTGAAAAAGATTGTTTTCAAACTGACTGCCTTGATCAGTGGTTATCTCAAGTGGAACTCGAAATCATAAGATGTACTTGGCCCACAAATGCATGTATTATGGTAGTCGTTCTCATGTCATGTAACAAAAGGGCTTCAGGCCATCGTGTGAATCTATCCACTATCGTAAGAATCTACCTTCAACGAAATGCCGAAAATGCTTGATAGCATATGTAAATTGTGAGAACTTCTCGGTCAAAGGTAAAATATTTTTTCCCGGGAGGGGATAATTTCTTGGAAAAGAATCCGATAGGATACCAACTTTTATTAATAAGCTGCTCCAATACTCCTCCATGGTAATAATTAACCATGTCCACGAAATGTTGCATCTGCCTAATAGATGTTGGTTCAGGGAAATCGAAAATGGCCACGATTCGATCGGAAGATAGCTGGATGCCATTTTTAGTGATTTCGTGACTAACGAAATTTAGGGAAGCTACAGTTAATCTAAATTTGACCAGAAAATCAGTCGAGCCTAGTAACTGATCCGATAATAAATATATGTCAAAAATCGCGACGTAACCCTAAATTCAAACATAAAAGGCGTGTGCCTAAAATACTTATGGGTGTATCAGCAGCAACCAACAGACTATCCGTTTACCTATAATAGTTAGGGAAATATTTGGATTGGAAGGAACAACCGATACTTACGCTCTGGTATCGATTAAAAAATTTAGATTTGTAGCATGAAACTATTAGGCGAAGGTTTGGTTGCATCCTACCTACTGTCGCAAGCATAGTAGTTGACTTAGTTTCCCGATTTTATTTTTGAAAGCAAGCCAGACCGTTTAAATACACATGTGGCAACAAATAATTAATCAACCATTACTTACCAATCAAGCCCGTACCAGTGGTAAATTTGAATTGGTATTAAACCGTCGTCCAGGATTCGTCATAAAAACCGCTATTATGAGTCATAATCGCCCTGATTGAACTAACATTCTACCAATAGTTTTGCTTGGTCTTCGTATAACTTACAATGAAGAATTTTGAACCACACCAGCAGAATTAGTATATGGAAGTTCTCTACGAGTACCCGATCAATTTTTACAACAAAATTCAGATAATAACGTTTTCCAAAATGATTTTGTACAAAATTTGAAGCTTTTTTTAGCTTCCACAACACACTTATTTTTACAAAGAGCTTTAAAACTACCATATACACGCCCTTCTAAAGTAGTAAAAAGAGACGAAAAATCATATGACATCGAAATTAAAGACAAATTGGTTAAAGTCTCTATTGATCGACTAAAACCATGTTATTTTCAAAATTTAGACAGTTTTCCAACTAATAATCAGAAACACATACAAAAAATTAGCCCACTAGACAACAACAAAACAACCACAACACGGAATACGCTTTTTTTTAATTTTTTTGCTGGAACGCATGTAGTATTACTTGGACATTAGCTTGCAGATGTTTTACAACTTCAGGCAAACAATTTTCGTTTTTGGTTGATCCTTTTCTTCTTTTAAATACCCGATCTTTTTTTTTCCCGGGATCTGCTTCATCAGTGTGGTCATGGTTGGTCATATTTTAGGGTATAACTGGCCAGAGGAGTTTCCTCTATTTGGTTGGCGTTTCTTAATTCTTCGTTTTTTGTTTTAGTTTATCATCTTCTTTTTTTTCTAGTTTAGTTAGAAGAATTTCTATCAATTTAATGTTTTAGACAGTAAGAGTATAAGTACCCGCCGATGATCCATGTTATATAATCGGTTATGTATATGTAGTGTTAGTACATTTATTCGTCTGCTACTGGCATAGCTCAAGTCATTTTGTACTGGCGAAGAAAATAATTAAGCACATGGATACTAAAGTCTACTGCTCCAATTAATCAAAATGATAATTTTAATTTAAGGAGAACTCACGGATAACTTTAGTAAAATAATTAAAATCCACAATGGATATAAACAATGTAAACCAAACGTAAAATGAAAGAAAGAACATTTGAATTTTACAATTTATAGATACTGTTTGGCTGATAATATAATTCAAGTCGGAAATTAGCAATTGCGTTAACCTTTGCCGAGCGATTTAAAATAATTAAATATTTGTTTTCTATTTGAACATAAAAAGCTTATTCAAAATATGTAAATGTCTATTTGATTAGCTAACGTTGCTGGTCATACAGCCAGTTATAGTTTATGTGTTGTGAGTGTAAAAGTGATCTTATCAATTTTTAATAATTTGCAAAATGTTCGAAGATTGGGATACGCGTAAGACAGAATTAAATAAAACTAAAATTGATTATAGAAAAAATAGTAATATTTTAAATTTTCATCTATAGTACAGTCAAAAACTCAAGATTGGCCACTACTTCAGTCACCATTGAAAATAACAATAATATGTGCATTATATTTGGTATTTATTTATTACGCTGGGCCAAAGTCAGTCACCAAACCTATGTGAAATTGAGTTGATTTTAAGTTGTTTTTTTATGTTACAGATATATGAAAAATAGAAGAGCGTACTCTCTGAAAACACTGCTTAAAGTTTACAATCTGTTTCAAGTGATTGTGTCTTTCTATTTGGCAAAACTGCTTTTGACTAATGGTGTATCTTTTAAACAATTGATACAGTGTGTACCACCTGATTATAGTGATTCACCTGAAAATATTTATCGCGCCAAAATAATTTACTATGGGTTCTTGTTAAAAATTGTCGAATTGATTGAGACAATCTTCTATGTGCTAAGAAAAAAACAAAACCAGGTTTCAACACTACACGTATATCATCACATCTCGACCATATATGTTACATATTTTAGTGTAAAATTTATAGGATGCAATCTAGCCTGTATATGTTTACCACTAAATTGGATTGTACATTTTTTCATGTACTCGTATTATTTTCTTTCGCTGACTGACAATACAAAGTTGAAAAAATTAATACAACCGTGTAAAGTGGTGGTTACTAAAATCCAAATTGTATAGTATATTTTATAGTAGAGTAATGCAATTTGATTTAGTTTACATTTCAATTTCAGATTCAATTTCTTATAATGCTCACGAGTGCGGTAACATTAATTTCAAAACAATGTTTGGATTCGATTACAACAGTTGCAGCTTTCTTACTAATTCCTGATATTTGTGTACTGTTGTTCATGTTTGTCAAATTTTACATAAAATCATATAGTAAGCCAAAACAAGTGGAAATTTAAAAAGATAAATGATTCAACTATGTCCTTTAATGGAAATATAAATAAAAACATTGTTAAAGCTTCACTTTAGATAAATGTCAATAAATGAATCATATTTTAAGATAATGTTAAAGTTTTAGTTTACTAAAAAATAATCAGTATACTCAGGATATTCAGTGTACTCAGAAATGCGCCTATAATAAATGATTCAAACATTGTAGAATTAAAAAAATATCCATAATGACTACTAGCAGGACATCTATCGAGTGAATATATATTGCAGCTATGTTCTGATCATTCATTTTCAGCGTGTTTAGAATTTAAATTTATTACTACAGTACATGTCATAGCTTTGATGTCACAAAAAACTAGTAAGTAATTTATACGTTATAATTCCAGAAACTTATATTGTGCTCATTCATAGTTAATTTTTTCACATCAAAACCAGTTTAATTCATTAAACTACATGTAAGTGCATTGATTTAAAAAGCCATATTAACAAAAACAAACCTACATCCATTGTCTGAATTGCAGGGATTTAATCAAAATACCAAGACGTCGTGCCAGTATTGGTCGTCATACACGAAAAACAAAGCACGTACGTCCATCACGCGGTCACAACAGACATTAGAGAATCTCGCAGCAGGAATAGAACGATCAAAAAGAGTGTCACTTATACGTTCTAACTTAAAGAAAGAAAGGCGCATTTTACGAAATGAAGAAGAACGCAATAGACAAATACAAGTACATGCCGCATTTGAACGACTTGCCTTTCAAAGCATTAAAATATAAAAATGAACCATCAGGGTCGTGTTGGGTTAATGGCAGAGTAAAATTGATACTATTTAATACCCCGTTAAACCTGCTTTTATTATTGGTAACAACGCCACAATCAAGACAATTTCTAAACAATATACGAAAATATAAAACCTGCTTCCAAATCACTTCATGATCACTTCATTGCCACTTTATGTCAACATTTAAAGTCCAAGGACAGATATATCATACGGCAGGTTCCTTATTACCAATTCCAGACGAATATTCTGCAACTTCAGGCAAGCATTTAAGTAACCAGCTATGGTAGGCCTTCCTTCAATTTTAATTTTCTGTTTCAAAATTTTTCAACTTCGTTTTTTAGTTGGGTTATAGGTGTTTCTACATCATTTTACTCTTTTAGACAGTAAAAGTAAGATTATGTTTAACCAGCTGGCGTGGCTCTAATCATTCTGTTCTGGCACAGAAGATGATTCAGCACATGGATTCTGAAATCTAGAGCTCCAATTTAAAATTATAATCAAAATGATAATTTTAATTTAACTTTAACTTTAAGAAAATAATTAAAATTAATTATTAATATAAACAATATAAATCCGATGCAAAATAAAAAAAAATATAGTTCAAGTCGGTCAAATTTGCAATCGCGTTAACCTTTGCTGGGCGATTTAAAATATTTAAATATCTTTTTTTATTTATAAAGCTTATTGCAAATTTTAAATTTTTTATTTGATTAGCTAACGTTGCTGCGCTATACAGCCACTTGTAGTTTATAGTATTTTAAGTGTAAAAGTTGATTTTTAACAATTTGCAAAAATGTTTGAAGATTTGGATACGTGTGAGATGAAATTAAATAAAAACAAATAAATTATAAAAAGAAAAGAAATAATATTTTTAATTTTCACCATAGTACAGTCACACACTCAAGATTGGCCATTACTGGAGTCACCATTAAAAATGACAATAATATGTGCTGCGTATTTAGTATTTATTTATTACGCTGGGCCAAAGTCAGTCACCAAATCTAAGGGTATGTGAAATTGAGTTGATTTTCAATTGTGTTTGTATATTACAGATATATGAAAAATAGAAAATCATACACACTGAAAACACTGCTTACAGTTTACAATCTGTTTCAAGTGATTGTGTCTTTCTATTTGGCAAAACTGATATTGGACACGGGTGTATCTTTTAAACATTTATTTCAGTGTATATCACCTGATTATAGTGATTCACCTGTAAATATATATCGAGCCAGAATTACATACTATGGATTCTTGTTAAAATTTCTAGAATTGGTTGAGACCATATGCTTTGTGCTAAGAAAAAAACAAAACCAGGTATCAAAACTGCACGTATATCATCACATTTCGACCATATATATCGGATATTTTGGTGTAAAATTTATAGGATGCAATCTAGGCTGTATAAGTTTCCCAATAAATTTGATTGTACACTTTTTCATGTACTCGTATTATTTACTTTCGTTAAGTGACAATACAAAGTTGAAGAAATTGCTACAGCCGTGTAAAGTGTTGGTTACTAGAATTCAAATTGTATAGTATAGTATAGTGGAGTAATGATCAAATTGATCAAGTTTACAATTTAATTTCAGATTCAATTTTTTATAATGATCACGAGTTTCATAATGATAATTTCACAGCGGTGTTTGGATCCGATTTCAACTATTGGAGCGTACTTTGCACTACCAAATGTTTGTTTACTGTTGTTCATGTTTGTCAAATTTTATAAAAAATCATATAATGAAAAAAAAACAGTGGATTCAAAACAGATGGATAATGTAACTGTCAATCAAAGTAAATATAAATAAAAACATTGTACCAGCTCACCGATTGTTTGATAAAACTTTGAAAAACTAGGAACTAAAAGTGAAATAAAATGTATTTATTTATGTTTAATATGACGGCATTACTTTATTTAAACCTCGTGTGTAATATTAATAATTTCAAATAAATTTCATGTGCCCTAATTTAAAACTCATGGGCTTGACTATAATTTAACCTTTTGCATTTATATTATAATTCTGTCGAGCAACACAATGCTTCCTATAAAGAATCGCAAAATACTATCTAGAAGGGCCAGAACTTATAGGTTTGCAAGTCATTGCTTTAAAACTATGGTTTACAATATTTTTAGGCTATGACCATTACATGCCTGATGAATGAATTATTTTAAGCCATATATTAATCCGTTTAGTACGCTTTAATAAACGGCTGTCACATTACCATAAAACTATTTAAATGAGAAATGGCATGTTATGAGTTCTCATTATTCACCAAATTATGATTTTGATCCAAATTACGCAGACTCCTATGCCTGAAGAATGGTTACTTCTTGTTGTCTAAATGGCCCTTTAAATCATTCACTAGTTTTGCTCTTGGTTTACGTAAAAAGACATATTATTGAAAATATTACCAAACCGGAAGTTTGTATCGAAATACGAAAATAATTTTCACTAAAATTCAACCACACCAACAATTATTTGGGAACATAAACATTAAAATTAAAAATATTTTCAATGTTATGATCGTTCCAATTTATAAATGAAAACGTAAATAATTTCTATGTTACAAATGGCACAAGAAAATCCATCTAAAAATATATATGAAAAAACAAAAACAACAAATACATAGGCACGAAAAAAAAATTTCCACTTAACGTTAAAATATGTCATTACCAAATTATACGTATTTATAAAATAAAAAAAAAAACGACGACAACAACGAACACTATACATAAAACGAAATGAAAAACGTCATTTATTTTGGAAAATTTATTTTTTCCATCATCTTGAGAACGGTCATAGTAAAAATATAATTTTCTCTTTTATTCTTACGAATCCAGTGAAGTTCATTTTTATTTCGTTTTATTGTTATTAAGTGGTGCTTTCAAGTAGCTACCAGTTAATTAATTTTTTTTGGTTGTTGTTATTGTTATTTGTTTCATGATCCCTTGAACTGTCACATCTGCATCCGATTTAAGATGATTGTATGTCTATTATTTAAATTATTTTGATGTCATCATAACAATAAAACAAACTAAATTATGAGTATTAACGCCTTTGACTCATTAGCATTTGATATGACTGAGTGATTCTAATTTTAATCGTGTGAGTGTGTCTAAAAGATTTATGCGGGCTATATCTACTCGTTTAATCATCAAATTCTGTAACGTAACGTAGAAGTCACGAGCCAGTGATATATACACATTTTCGACAGTGGTAGGTAATTACTTTTAGCTTCTTTACATTTTAAATGTAAATGAAGCTTATATCCCCGTTGTTTGGCAACTGAATTTTGGTATGTATATAGATGCTGTTGAGAATAGCCCAAAGCCGCAAAGATTATGTCGAAAGCTGGTCGCGTTCTCGAATTATAGCAATTCAAAGTTTAAATGTGATTGTACACACAATACATACAATTTTTTATGCTACAGTAATACTTTGCATGACGTGATTTTTATTATATTATATTACTTACATTACAAAGTAGAGCAGCTTATATCATCGTCTTTACTTACTACAGATTACTGATTGTCTAAATAATAAAATAAAATAATAAGTTTGTATAATAATATAATAAAATTAATATCGCTGTAGTATTTAACGCAACATACTGTGCAACAAATTTTTCGCGTAAACTGATATATTGCTGTAGTAATATTGCAAACAAACAAAAATGGTGTGGGCTGCTTTTCTCGTAGTAAATTCAAAAACGAAAAAAGTAACAAAGTGTTTAGTTTTCAGTTTTTTTTATTTTATTTAAATAGAGTCTTGGGGCACTATTTTACAACCGCGTTTCACTCATGTGATAGAGTATTGAACTGCAATGATGAAGTACGATAGTTTGATATTTTTATATACAATAATAAGATCATATGAAAGTGCGGACTTCCTCGGTGCTGAAACTCGGCCCTGTAATAATAATGCGCTAGTTTCCGATTTCCGAAAGGACCTAGAGGGCAATTGACTGTCTTCATCAGAGCGTTAAATCTGTTGTTAAAATAACGCGAACATATTATCGGGTCACATTGAATTAGAACAGCTCGATCATTGCTTTGCAATTGTTCTGCTTGTGCAATTGTGATAGTTTCCTTATCTAGCACTTTTTTAAAATAACAATTAGGTCCATTTGCACTCGGCTGCGCTAATGATTATGAAAAGGTTAAGCAAACCGAACTGATGGAACATCGCACGCACTTTGAATACTTCTTGACGCCAATGATGGCTCGAGCTGCGGACACCTTGCAATACTCGTTAAGCATTATCCTCTCGGACGAGATTATCTACAAATTCACTGAGTGCGATTTGCTGAGCCGTGATTGTAGAGTGATCATTATTGCGTCGTTTTCTCAAACATATTGATCGGTTGCGATTCAACGATTCGTTGAATTTCCAAAATCTAAGCCACGAAAAGCACAAAGTCAGCATTTTCAGCAACTCGTCTGTCGTGGCGACGAGCAATCGATTTTACCAGATCCGATCGGCTGAGTTCTTTTCCATTGTGAACTGGTTTGAGTTGCGATCCACCAAATATTTGTAGAAAAGCTAGATAAGGCGAGTCCTTATTGAAGAGAATCGGTTGATTTCCATGAGCTGGAGTGAGACAAATTCCTCTTCCCCCGTAATTAGTGTTTCTGTCACACCAGGATTGATATAAATAGTGATATCTTCATGGTTGGCATCTCCTTCTTCCATTTGTAAGTACCTTCCCTGTTATTTTCGACCTGACCTAACATTTCCTCTACCTGTGTAACCCATTGTGGCGTAATTTGTATACCAAACTCTTGATAAAGAGGAGTTTCTGACAGGCTTATTGCTGCGGCCAGAACTTTATTAGGTCGAATAGTACCTGCTGTATAGTTATGTGCGACATGCATCTGACGAGCAAGTCGAATATGTACAACGTCGTCTTGATGAGGCATTCGAGGTAAAGCGCTGACCGTGTTATCTACTTGTACAGGAACGTTAACAATACTCCCTTTAGTCTGAAACTGCGCGTAGACTCCATAAACAGGCCAAATCTTTTGGAAAAAGTGGCGTGCTGCAACGAATCGTGCCTCGATCTTAGTTAATTCTGCAACCTCAGCAGCCACTGGTGGAAAATCCAATCCGTTGTTAAGACATAAACGTGTGATTTTTCTGTTCTTAATTGAATTGTTTCAAGTCGAACAGAGCTAGTACTCTAAATATTGATTTTTTAATTGATTTTAATATATGTACGTTTTTTTACTGTTTTGCTTACTGGCAATTCCCACCTATGATTTACTATGTCGCGTTGCTTTGGCTAAATTGACCTTTCTAATATCGATATTAATTGGACCACTATGCTCAGATATTTCTTATATGCCTATTCTAGATCAGTGAATTCACTGAAATTGAAACCTAATACGGTTAGTACCATACAAATATTCAATACGAGTATTCAATGATGATATATATATATATATATATATATATATATATATATATATATATATATATATATATACAAATATATATATATATATATATATATATATATATATATATATATATATATATATATATATATATATATATATATATATGGATTGAGGATGGCGATATTTAACCGCAGTTTTTGCTTTTACTTAGGACACCTTGTTTGACAATCGAAATTATTTCCATTTTTGTGGTATTCTGCTAGTGTTTGACAATATCAACCACATCGGTAGCATCGATAGAAACAAAAAAAATTTTAATTGTCTTCAAAATCATTGCAAAGGTGACTGTAAAGGTCTGTCTACCCCCCCTTCTTATTTTTGATAAATTTTATTTGGGTTTTACTCGATGATCGACCTTTCTCATTTATAATTTCGTTTTGTTGACATCTATCACTTCCATGAACATCGTTAGCATTCCTTTAATTTATAAATGACTTTAAGAATTTTGGTACTAATTTTCTTAGTATTCTGTAAAATTTTATCCCTCCAATCTTCTTCAGTTACTCAGATTTAAATTTAGGAGTTATATATTTTATTGATGCAAGAACATATTTTAAAACCGGTTTCATATTAAGAAGTCAAAACTTATTTACTTTTATGTACTAACGTAACATTTCAATTCTATGTCCCTGGCATGGAATTGTTAGTACGATGTTATACCGTAACTTAAATTTACATTAAACTTAGATTACAATTTTACGGATATTGCAAAATTTTAAAGCTTTCCATTATTTATATACAATAAGTGCAAGTTGTAATGGTCACGATTATTTACATACAATAAGTGCAAGTTGTAATTATCATGCAGATGATATAAGGCATTAATCTCAAATACATTTAACATTTGATAAAACTTCCTAAGGAACGACATTATGTGGGTGGTTCATTAAATACATAAATGGTGCAGTGAGCTCCAAATAACAGAGAGTAACCATTTGCGTAAAGTGCAAAGGTTGCTGTTGCAACAATTGGTCCTTGAATTATAAAACGACTTGGCTTCTTTTTATTGTTTAAAACAGTATGCAAAGTTAACTTGGGATATTCTTTTAAAGAATCGGCTTGTTAATAAGATGCGGTCTAATTATTATTATTGCTTCTTGTATAACTGATCTAATCACAATTTTTATGTAGCTTAGTGTAGCCGACGGACAAATTATGGAAAGTCAAAAGTACAGCAATAATTCAAGAAAATAGGTTTAAATTATTCAGTGTTTAAATTAATTAACATTGTCCATTTCATGGACACAAAATTATAAGTTTCCGTCAATAATAATGACGGAAACGTTAAGTTTTGTGTCCATGGAATGCACTTGAAAATATAATTTGACCGTAAAGTCAATAATAGAATTTTTAATCAATTTTTAAAATTGCAAATTTATTTAAATTAGCTCAGTTTAATTAAAATTGTTGAATTCATATTGCTTTTTAGTTAATTTATTTGATGACAAGTTTTAACACAAGAGGAAAATAGTTAGCGGGAATGATGAAAAAAATATTTTAGGTTTACGCATTAAAAATAAACGACCCTAAATTAAATCCTATATAATTCCAACGGACTATAGCAAATTCAAAATTAAATTCTGAAGTTTATACTTGATAGTTTAATCATAAAAATTAAAGTCTACTATTTACATAAACAATCAAAAGTTTACAATATTTAATGGGCCATATTATAATCCAAACGAGTCCTTCTATAGCGACTACATTTACAAATAATGGAATAGATTAAAATGGGTAAATTAGTTTGAAGTTAATCTCATATTCAGTCGAGAACAACAGAAAAAAGTTAAAAAATCAAAAGAATATGTTCCAATTTTAAAGATTTTCATGGAAAGCAGGAGACTCTTAAATAGCTCAATAATTTTAATATCAAAGGTTCTTCGAGTATTTAGCACAACTTAACTTAAAAGTTAACAAAACAATCGAACATTTTAAAAAGAGAACTAGTTATATTTATGCCCAAACGAGCTACCAACAATAGAAAAGAGGTAAATGAAAAGGTCTGTTGCAGAGAAGGAATTCCCAACGTTTTAAAATTTGCTCCTAAATTAAGTCAATTATCATAGCATTAGATTTTAAGAAGACATGCAGAAAATATCCGAGGTGGTCGAAAATCTTGACCCACATTTGTCTTGGTTAAAAATTAATAAAATACGATATTTTGCTAGGTGAAACCTATGTTGTCTATATACACTGACGCCTAATTTGAATGAATTTCCTGATGCCATTCATGAAATATAAAAGTAGAGCTGATAACATGGTGGCTCAGTGACGTTCTCCATGCTCATCCAGACCACTTTCAGCGATCATAAATTGGAGTAGACTAGGATTTTTCTAACGCAAATGGACCCAATCAATGAATCCGATTAAGACAATGTTTATAAATAAAAGTAATTTGTGCCTTTTAGATCGAACTTCCAAAACCTTTAAACTATATTTTTATACATTTTTTTGAGGATTCGGCAAAATTCTATAACTAATTATTAGTTTACCAATTTAAATATAATACTTTTTTTTAAACTAATGTTACAAACTTTAAAAAATCCTAAACTCATCGTATAATAACTAAAGTAAAAAAATTAATTTATCCCGAATGAAAAATTCAACACAAAAACCGAAAAACTTTTATATATTTTTTTTAATTTTCACAGTAGCAATGAAACCTCATTGCCCCCAACAATTTGTGTGTTAGTTTTATGGTTGAGATTATCGATTTGTAAATAAATTTTTTGTTTATATTTTTGTTGGATGTTTTTTGGTTATTAGGGCAAGATATTGATAAGAATTAATTACTCTAGTCTGTAAAATTTGTTGATGTAATGTTTATTCAGTTTTACCAATTTTCTCAGTCTTCCTAAATTTGGAATTGAGATTTAAATTTGTTTAGTGTGCCTAAAGTTCTAAAAGTATAGGTTAATGGGTGTATAGTTACATAATTAAGTTTTAGTTGGAACTAAATATACTTGACATTTCGCTAGTTTACGGCAAACTACCAATTTAGAGAAATTTAATTCCCGCAAGCAAAAACAATAAATGGTATTAACTATATATACTCAAAGATTGTAAAACTACAAAATCGAGTTGGACTAAAGGATATTAATGATATACTCTCATTCTTGAAAATATACGCCTAGGTGAAAATATAAAATATATAAAATATATTCTTGAAAATATAAGCCTAGGTGCCTTAAAGAATTAGCTTATTAAACAATTAAAACGTTTAGATGTTTTAAATCGGCGATAGGAATCGATTCATAATTATCTTACGGACACCAACTTGTCTCTTTAAAAAGCAACAAAAATTGTTAAAGACCTAAAAGACATGAAGACCAATTTTAGGGCCAATTCTGTAAAACCTACAGAAGAAGAGATGAATTTTGCTATATCTTCAAGGTAGTTTGGTTTCAACCTAATATGAAAAACCACGATTCTAAATTTGAATTCCAAATTAAAAAATTCGGTCGTCTCATCAGGTTGCAGCGACCAAACTGCAAAACATTTTATTTCTTGGTCTAAACTAAGTTTTATGCTTTGTATAGACACATTGTTTTTGCGAATTATAAGAGGTAGAAGCCAAGCAGATTTCTAGGTTCCTAAGAGCCAGTATTAGAATTGCCATAACATGAAGTAAATTGATGAGACGGCTGAATTTTTTTAATTTTGAATTCAAATTTAGAATCGTGGTTTTTCATATTAGGTACAAACCAAACTACCTTGAAGCTATGGCCAGATAAATAAATAAAAAAAAAAATATATAGAAGAGATTTGCCAAATACAGATGAAAATTAAAAAAAAAGAGAAAAAGGCTCAACATCAAGTTCAAAATATGTATTGGCTTATAGATAGGCGTTCTGAGCTATCATTACACAATAAACTTCTAGTATATATGAAAATTCTAAATCTAATATAAACCTTCGGTATTAGAAACTATTTTTAGAACATAAAACAATCATTCTCAAACAAAGCTTAATTTGGAATTGTAAATGCACCATGGTGCGTATAATAAATTATATCTCCATATTAAAGAACCATCAACGCTTAAGATATATCCAACAATTTTAAAAATTGTCATACAATGAAAATGAATTTAGTACACTTAACACTCACCCACACACATTGACATTTGTGTTTATTTATATAGTTATACACAACATTCAGGTACATAACATATCTTCAATTGATTCAGCAATTTATCTCCCAAAAAACCTTTTTGATAAAAAGAAAAATTGTATGTACTCCATGTAAGGAAAAAACCAATTTTCCATTGCCGATTGGTATAACAAAATTTCGACGTGTAATTTTGACGTCAATGGTGGGGGTGACATATTTTTTGGTGATATTTTATGGTGAATCACGTAATATCTATCTATAAATAAACATTTATTTTGGATAGACAAAAAAAATTGTCGAACATATGATATGACATATATTTTTATGTCTCGAACAATTTTGTGTCTGATGTTTTCATGTATAGTAAGGTTCGTTTTGATTATAAATATACACTATAATTTGAAATATGTATACATATATGCTATAGGTACCCAAATCAATATTAAATGACAGTTTTCTATTTTATTTGCTCCATTTATCGATAATTTAACGATGCAGCATCTTTTATAATTCATTTGTAATCCGAGATTATCTTCAACTTAATTGAATTTAACCGTTTTCAAGTTGACAAATAGAAATGAAAAATGGTTCGAAATTATTTTTGTAATTAGACTAAGTAATTTATCGATTGGTATATATAACTCTTTTATTCGCAAATGGATTTATCGCCCCTTTTACATATTTTTATATCATAATTACCATACTCAACGCAACCCTCGGAAACATACATTTTGACTTAATTAGCCCCTAAAATCAAAATTGACACCTTATGACATTGAATTTCTAAAACATCGTTTTCACTAATCATCACATAATGGAATATGATACATAGAATAAAATCTCCTTTCGCGCAGAATTTTAAATACACTATATATCATACGAGACGAAATAAATCATACTGCAATTTAAAATCAATCTGACTGCAGAATGAAAAATTTCATTCCCCATACAGGGGTTAAGTAGAAAATTTAAATTAAGTTTATTTTTAATAAAAATAATTTAATTTTTATTTTTATTTAAATTATATAGTATTTAAAGTGCTTGAGGGTCTTTTTTATGATGTCAGCTAGTAATATAGCTAATACTATTTGAATTATATTCAACATCATGATGAGGATGACTAATGACTTTAGTGATAAAATTATTATATACCGGGTGGTTCGATAACACTTAAAATGTTATCGACCAATATCTTGAAAAATAATGAAGAACAAAATTGGCGTATTGAAAAATGCACAATATAGGACACAATATAGGAATATAACTACAAATAGATAAACTTTTAAAAAGACACACAAGATTTTTTACATATAAATAGCACCAGCACCAAAATGCCAATTAATACAAATTTATTCCCGTGCAATATGAAAAATTGCCTTCATATAATTTCCAGAATTAATGAATTTTTAAATATCTAATTTGATCCCGAAAAAAGATAACACATTATACAAAGACAAAATGGAAAAAAATGGTTTACAAGTTAAGTAATTACTAATGGCCCTCCTCAAATTCTTAATTGACATTGCCAATCAAGTATTAAATCGGCCACATGATACATTTGGATTCATCCGCGTACAAGTGATATTTACTATTTAGTAATACCGAGGGGAAGTCATTAATGAGCATTTAAAACAAAAGCGGACCGAGTATTGAACCTTGTGGAACTCTAGAAAATAATGAACAATATTTCAAAAATGCATAGTTGCAATACACCACCTGAGATCTGGTATGTAAGTACTAGGTTATAAATTTAACAGCTTCATTAGAAAAATTAGCTCCACCAGCATATCCGACGTCAGATTTTGCAGAGGTGCAGACATGGACCGCGATCATGTGCTTGTCATATTTAAGTATAGGTGCAAACTGTCATCTACGTGCAACAGACAAGCACAAAAGACCGTTCGATGGAATATCGATGCTTTAAAAGACCAAGCGTCACTGTAGAGTTACCAATCAGCTGTTACTAATTATTTAGACCGGCCCAATAACAACGAAGAAACTCCTCCTAAAATCCAGGAGCAGTGGGAAGCTATAAAGTTAGCCATAACCACCGCGGTGCAAAGTTCCATCAGAAGAAGGCCTCCGAGGTCCCGCAATGTTTGGTTCGATGATCAATGCCAAAGGGTCGTTGAAAATAAACGAAAGTTTCATGAAAAATGGTTGGCTTGCAACAGGAGAGCTGAGAACAAACGTGGCTGATGATCTCCCAGTATGGCAAACCTACTTTCAGTAGGTCTGCTAAATCGGAACGACGAAATGACTCCCATTAGAGCAATAGCTCTTCCAGGTGAAGAGGTCCTTGTTGAATATCACACAGTAGAGGAAGTAGATGCAGCTACTAGTAGATTAAAAAATGGAAAGGCACCCGATCTCGACGGAATCCCCGCAGAATTGATTAAGCTCAGAGGCACTACTCTTGCAACAAATCTATACGATCTCATCGTCTCTATTTAGGACCAAGAAGAGTTACCGGAGAATTGGAAGACCGCACTCATAAGTCCACTGCACAAAAAAAGAGACCGTCTTAAATGTGGAAACTATCGTGGTATCGCTTAGTTGAGCACTGCTTACAAAGTGTTGGCTAATGTTGTACTTGCCAGACTCATCCTTCTCGTCGAAAACACCATTGGCAACTATCAATGTGCAACATAACCATACACCAACTGTATATTGTCTTCAGACAGGCATATGACAGTATAAATCGTTAAAAAGTATGGGCCGCGCTCATATGCCTAGGAATACCAGAGAAACTCGTTTCTTTGTGCACATTAACAACCTTTGGGTCTGTATGTAGAATCGTAATTGAAGGAGCTGTGCCAGACCCCTTTGAAATTACATCTGGGTTTTGACAGGGAGATGCTCTCGCGCCTGTGCTGTTCAACTTGGCGCTTGAGTACGTAGTGAGAAAAAGCAACAATGAAACTTCGCGCGGTATATTTAATAAATCAGACCAAATTTTTGGATATGAAGATGATATCGTGCTTCTTGGCCAAAGACCTAGCGATATCAAGGACAGTTTCATACAGCTCGACCGCTGCGCAGGAAGACTTGGTTTGGAGGTGAACAGCAGAAAAACAAAATTGTTATCAACATCCAGGAACATCTCCATGATAAATCTCGGAATTGACAATAAAGTGTTCCATAAATAACCAGCCGGTGTTCGTCGTAGAGGAAGACCCCGATTGCGCTGGCGTGACGACGTCGAACAAGATCCACATGCATTAGGATGTCGAAACTGGAAGACGAGAGCGATGGACCGAGATTGGATGGAGGACCTTAGTCCGGGCAGCCAAATCCCGGCAAAATTTATGAGATGTGAAAGCCAGAGAGAGAGAGAGAAATTAGAAAATTTGGAGTTTAACCTGAGTTTATATATTAGTTTATGTATTTGATAAATCTATAATAATATAAGTACACCAACCATTTTACTGTCAAGATTTTTTAATAAATCGGAGTATACTTTTAAAAGTGCAGCACTAGTCGAATGACATTTACGAAAACCCGAATGGTTGAAATTTAGAAAATTATATGTGTAAGTATGCAGAAATTTGATTTTAAATTAATTTTTCAAAAGCCTTTGACAGAAATGAAAAAACACTAATAGGTCTATTGCTAGGCGCAGAAGTGAAAAATTCTTTTATTTCATCAGGTTACAAGTTATGTGTCGGAACAGTACGATCAACCACTCCCAAAGACGACAGATTTTTCCAAATAGATTTCTGCGATGATTTAGGTGGGAACATATTATGAAAATATTTACATTTGGGATCTCTTCAGACTCCAGTTGCGACATTACACAGCTGACGATAAATGAGTTTACATTGCAAAATGTTACTCGATTTCCAATGTCGATACGCCACGTCACGTTCGATTAGTGCTCTTTTTACAGCACAGTTAAACCAAGCTGTATACTTTTTGCCAGTAGGTCTATTTGTCAGCAAACAATTCAGTACACTTAATTCTTTTAAAAGATCTATACGAAGTTGGCACCTTATTCTTAGGCCAATTAACAAGCATTTCATAACAACAAAAAATCAGATCATGCTTACTTATACCAGGAACACTAATTTGATTGACACGCACCATTTTATGTAGTTTATTAGTAAGAATAAGATCAATTTGTGTTGAACTTAGTTTCAGTGGAATGAGTTGGCTCAGTATTCACAGTATGCAAATCAATCGATTCCAAAAAATCTTTAAATTTTTGCTTAATGTATGAGATTTCGATTAAGAATTCGATTATTAGGAGTGAATTTTATAGGAAAGGTATTGCAAAATGTGCTAAAGTTAACAGGTAACATTTTGAGTGTTACTGTTCGACTAATATTTCGTTGTCTTGGTACTAAAGTTTTTAATTCAAAAGCATTTTTAAAAATATTATGATGGTATTAATTTTTTTAGTTTTGTGGTATCCGAAATCCACTATAACAACTAACAATTACTTGTAACTTCTGACAAGTGTGCCTTATGAACAAATTCTAAAAGTAAAAGTGTATCTATTTTAAAAGTAATGCAATCATATTCGGCCTGAACCCAAACTACTTGACTACACGATTTCAATATGGTCCGATTTGGATAAAGGGAAAGGGCTCCATGGTACACATGTTATAAAATGGAGAACGCTTAATTACTCAAGAATGTAATTTTAATTCAAGTTCATCGTTAAATTTGTAAATCAGGTATTTTAATAATTTAGGAACATGAAATGAATACTTAAGTAGTATGGTACTGCTTGAAGCAAACTGTTGGATGTAGGCCGATATTGAATTTTTCGCATATATAATTTGTGCACTTACCACATTCGCCACAACAGTTTTGAGTGTCACTTATGACAATCAAATGATTTAGACCATAATATCTAATTTGTTTGTTTTGATGCATTGGACCAGGTTTTTTATTTGGTAAATGTCCAGTTTAAATTATCACGTTTTCTGAACGACGCTGCTAGGATTGATCGAATAAAGCCAAGTAATTTAATTTTAGGAAATAAAATATGAGCTGGTCCGACAACTATTGGGCGAAAATCACGGTTTATATTCGTCGGCACAATTGATGATGAGAACATTTTTTCAATCCAATTTCTAATTTTTCTTCGTTTAGATTTTGTAGTGTGGTTTTCATTTTGTAGTTTACTTACAAGAGATACCACAGTTTCAAGTTCAGCTATTGGTTCTTGCACATTTTCGTTAAAACTCAAAGGTAATATTTTAGGTAAATCGAAGTTTTTCTCTGTCACACAATTACATGAAGCTCGCCCTTATCCGCCAAAATTTTATCCAACACCCATTTTTTTCAATGTAACCAACACCCGCACAAGTAGCATTTAAGAGAGATGATCAGATGGAAATCCGATCTTTACTATAAAGTGGGTTTTTAAAGTACACCTCGGAGTTTAGTTTGGTTCTTTTGATCGAAGTAAACGAAAATGTATTCACTATAAAATTTGGACATTTTAATAAATTTTGAATGATTATTTACAAAAATGAGCGAAAGTGACTATCTGAGATCTAAAACTACGTGAGATCTAAAACTACGGAGAACTATAATAACTTTCAATTACCACCGGGACCGACGGACGGTTCAAACCAATTATATTAAGTGGCAAGTATTGCAATTCATGTATTACTTCTCGTAACAATAGCGATCGATACATGTCGTCTGGGTTATGCTGGCTATCAATCCTACAAAGTTCAACGTCCGAAACGTTGTTGGAACAACAATTTCTGTAGTCAATTGGCATAACCCAGTTGGGAGTTTATGTTTGTAGTTTTTTTTTGGTTTTTTTACATGCTTAAGATGGACTTTTTAGCATAGGTAAAATTTTTAAATATAAATAAATAAATAAATAATAAATAAATTCAAACCTTAGCTCTACTGCCCGATTTTTGCAAATGTTTGGTTGGAACACATTCGCCTATCGGCTGAAATCCCAATGTTTTCCATACTATTGATGAGACAGTTTTTAATCTTTTTAAAAGGATTATATGTTACCTATCAACCCGTGTATTGAGTATATTAAGACTGTGAGAGCGGTAAAAAGTGGATCACTTTTCACAACACATCACTGTAGATATGGAAATCAAATCCTTTTTCTCCTTAAAACTGGACATTTTAAAACTGGGAACCGCTTAAAACTGGACATTTTAAAACTGGATATTTCAAAATAGGATGACAAAACGAGATAAGGTACAAAACTGGATATTTCAAAATTGGATATTTCAATATGAGACAAGGTACAAAACGAGATATGGTACGACACTGGATATTTCAAAATAAGATATTTCGACATTTGATTTAAACTTAAAATGGTTTTTTCGGAAAGTTCTGGAATATGGCCAATTAGGGAGGAACTCGGCGAGTTCTTAACCGATTATGATGAAATTCGATATGTTGGATGAAAATTGGATTTTAAAATTATTTGTTGGGCAATAAAGTTCTGGAATAGGGTCAGTAAGGTTCCATGCTTGAATATTTCTAAGGAGAGAAATAGAGAAATAGAATTTTCCTTTTTTTTCTTTAATTGTATAATTAAATTTTATTTTAAAACCTTTTTTGGGAAAACCTCTGGAATATGACCAGTAAGGTTTCATACTTGAATAATTTTAAGCAGAGAGATAGAATTTTCCTCTTAATGGTTTTTTTTAATTGCTGCTTTTCTTATCTTATTAAAATAATCATTGACTTGATCGAGTCAATGTCTTGATCGAGTTTTCATCCTACATATCGAATTTCATCATAATCGGATAAAAACTCAACGAGTTCTTTTTTTATTTGCCATATTCCAGAACTTTCCCAAAAATCATTTTAAAATCCCATTCCCATCCTGCATATAGAATTTCATCATAATCGGTTAAGAACTCACCGAGTTCCTTCCTAATTGGCCATACTCCAGAACTTTCCTAAAAAATCATTTTAAAATTCCATTTTCATCCTACTATCGAATTTCATCATAATCGGTTAAGAACTCACCGAGTTCCTTCCTAACTGGCCATATTCCAGAACTTTCCTAAAAAATCATTTTAAGTTTAAATCACATGTCGAAATATGCTGTTTTGAAATATCCAGTTTTGTACTATATCTCGTTTTGTACCTTATCTCATTTTTAAATATCCAGTTTTGAATTATCCTGTTTCGTCAAATCCAGTTGTAAAATATCCAGTTTCGACCGGTACCCGTCAAAATCTTACATTTATTCACATTCAGAGAGATTTTGCTACATCTATAATAGTAACTTATAACAAGGAGGTATGTTGCGAGAGATAACTCACATGTATCCTGCTGTTTTCAGAAATGTTTGTGTAGTTTTTATCGACATAGTTAGTTTTATTCATATCAACCGTAAAGGAACTCCGGTTTTACGAGGATTTCTTATTTCTTTACTCTCTTAGTACAGTATTTGTATCTTAAAACTGTCTTAATATGTTTGAATATCTTAAAATTGGGTGTTTATGTTTCCATTTTCCAATCATAAATCTTGAAACTTCGTTTTGAGTGCAATGCACTACAATCATAAATTGAATAAAATTGTTACCATCGTAAAATATGATATTAATTAATAGTAATGGTCTTTGGGAGCACTCCACACAATAGTTTGTTGTTAGTTTTCTGATTGAATGACAATTTAGAATGAAAACGCGGCTTAACATTTGCTTATCACTTGAAACTTTTTGTTTATTTATGTATTTATGTATTTACATTTCATTTATAGCGATTTCCAATTTTCTAATGATAAATCAACATACTGTTTAGTGGTCAAATTATAGAATAATCATTATTTGGCTATTAACAATAATATGTTGATTGATATGATTTGGCAGAATATTTAGTTGATATAAAGCCAAGTTGTACGAATATTTTTTTAAAGCGTTGATCTGTTTAACGTTCCATCAAATTCAAAAATTCAATCAATTTCTTTAATGTTAATAGAATCAAATACCATCTGGTAAACAAAATTTTTCAAAATTAAATCGAAATTAATTATGTAAAATTAATTGCCAGCTATACAAAATAATAAGATTATTAAACTGTAATAAAACCTTAAAAGCTGAATCTACATAACCTTACCCTAAAATATTTTTATCTGATAACTTCAAGCAATCAAAACCAAATCAAAAATTTATTGATTATTAAGTAATTAATTTTTTATTTTATAATCTTATCGTTACAGGTACGTACTGGAAATTTATAAACGAGTTTAAATGTATTTACAAAAAAAAATCCAGGTAAGAACTTATTGTGAATAGAGTCGTGTTTGTTTCACCGCCTTAGTATTTATGGGTATACTACCTTCCGTAACATTTTCAAAACCGTATACTCTAAATTGAGCCAATATCGATACGGATTGATGATCGACTAGCTGTACCATAAACCAACGTTTATATAGTTCAACCGTTTCGTATTCAGAAAAATCCACTTCACTAAACTAAAAAAAAACAGATATACTTTTTTATAATACTCGATTCACAACTAAAAAGCACATTGTATTCAAACTTACCCAGTTCGAACCAATTTCAATTTGAGTAAAATATTGTCCTTCTTGAGCATGCCACTCAAAATCAACTGAATGCGTTTCAAACCCGTTTGTTGGATCGGTGAACACAATTTGACTATGTAATTCCTTGTCATTTTCTTCTCGCAAGCCATACGACACGAATTTTAAACATGTCACCACGTTTAACACTGCCACCACTAAAACGAAACATTTAATTGAATTTAACATTATGTTGACGGTTGTTGCGTGGTAATTTAAATTGGTAAATGAATTTTTTATTAATTTTTGGACGTTTTCTATTTCTAATCAGATAAAATGTATCGTTATAGCTGATAAATACGAATTATGTTCGGTCTTGTAGTTAAATTTATTTCGTTACATCGTTGATTCGTTGCATTATCAATTGACGGGTAATTTGATTAGGTCAAGCTTAAGTGTTTATAGCTTTATACTATTTTTAGATAATGTTATGGCACTTAGATTACAGTTGATATCTAATATTTGTTAACATTTTCAAATAAAGTAACAAAGCTACGTCAAAGATGTCATTTATTGACTGAACCGGTGTTGTAGAATTAAAAAGCACTTGTAAAAAAATCTATATATAGACACTTCTGTCAATTATATGAGGACATATTTTTGACAAATCTTACCAAACCTAATGAAATCTAATTTCGTGTTATCTTAATCTAATCAATTAGATTCAATACCATGAAATTAAATCTTATCCCAAATCTAAACCATATTGTCACAACAACAAAACTAAAATCGATAAAATTGGCATATTTACATATTATCAAATCAACATAAGTCTAACTTTAATTTATTCTTTGTCGAAGTATCTAATACAATCTATAAAGTCGGATAATGATTGGTAGTTGAAGCCAAATCAGACAAACTCTAATGAAATCTTATAAAATTCGATTTAATCTAATTTGTATTAATTTTAAAAATTTATGTCAAATAAAATGTACATAAATTAGAATTGTAAAGTTTAATCAATTTTTTCTAATTTGTATTAATTTTAAAGATTTGTGTCAAATAAATTCACTTTATTTGACACAAAACTTTAAAAGTTTTATATTATATTATTAAAAGTTTTAAATTATATTTTTAGAAAATTGATTAAACTTTTCAAATCTAATTTATATATATTTTATTTGACACAAAACTTTAAAATTAATACAAATTAAATTTTAAAAAAATTGATTAAATATTACAAATCAATTGAATTAACCGTTTTAGGACCGATACGTCATGTAATCGCCAAAAATCTAATTTATATACACTTTATTTGACACAAAACTTTAAAATTAATACAAATTAGATTTTAAAAAAAAATTATTAAACTTTACAAATCTAATTTATTTACACTTTATTTGACACAAAACTTTAAAATTAATTCAAATTAAATTTTTAAAAAATTTATTAAACAATACAAATCAATTGAACTAAACGTTTTATGACCAATACATCATCCTGTTGAATATCTCCGATTTGAAGAAAAAATTATAACAAAGTTGTTTAAGCAACTGACAAAATACTGTATACTGACGTATAACTCTTTACCTATAATTTTGCATACATCGTTTTATGGCAAAATTTCTTCTTCATTTTTATAAAATTAGTATGCTCCTTGTTTTATATGTTTAATATATGAAAATTAAGTGTTATTCGACTATTGTCTCGGAATTACTCATATATGTTGCTCTATATTGAGTCAATGTATGTTAATTCTGTCTTAATTCTTAAATCTCTTAACCTCCTTTACTCTCTTTACACTTTTTCTGTTAACACTATGGGAATATTATGTTTATACGTTTATTCTTCTTTGCTTATTTCACGAGATTGACTTGTTCATTTTTGTACAGTCAATTTACAAAGTAAAAAGCCTTTTCAAAAAAGTATTTCCCGATGAACCAAATTGAAGTTGAATATGTATCGACGTCTTCGATTTACAGGATGACCTCACAATACTCCACCCTTAGTGGAAACGTGCCGGTAAGTAAACTTTCCTACCCGTCTTTGTAGTTTTTACTGGAGCTGATTCTAATGTTTAGTGGTCAACGATGTAATACCTGGTTGAGTTTTTGACGTATCTGGTACAGTTCCTGTCATCGGTGTTGTTGTTGTTTGTTCCGTGTTATGTGGAATAAATGCTGCTTTCAAACGATCAACCGAAATTTTTTGTGTTGAATTGCATTTTTTTATCACAAATATTTCGAATAATCCTGTATATGGGCATTGTAAAGATGGACGTACGCTGTCATTCCTCACAAATACGTGTGTGCAACTTTTTAAATCTTTTTGCATAAAAATTTTTGTGTTATCGTGATGAGCGGTCATCGTAGGTCGCATAGTTTAAATAAGTCTTCAAAACTCCTTTACAAATTCAGATTCACTATGCTTGTCTTTGGTTGAGTCAAAGTATTCTCCCGGGATGCGACGGGTTTGCCCAAAAACAAGTTCTGCCGGTGATGCTTTGATCTCGTCCTTGTACGTAACTCGTGATCCTAATAGAATCAGTGGCATTAGATTGGTCCAATCATTGTTTTGATGACACTTGATTGAAGTTTTTAACGTTCTGTGCCACCGTTCGATAATTCCAGTCGCTTAAGGGGGAAAAGGCGTAGTTTTTAACTATTTAACGTCCAATGTTTCGAACCCAGTGTTTTGAACCCAGTATTTCGGACCCAGTGTTTCGGACCCAGTGTTTCGGATGTCCCAAATTGGATGAGATCTTAATGAGAACCCCAAAATATTGTATCCAGCCCGAGATAAGGTATCTCGCAACTGTTTCGGCTGTGATATCCTCTATAGGAATTCCGGTATGCCATCTACTGAACCGATCGCCGATGGTCAAACAATACCTGTCCCCAGCTGAAGGTGGCATGGGTCCTTTTACGTCGATGTTAATATGCTCGAACCTGGAATTTGGGTGAACGTAGTTCGATATCGCTGATTTGTTGTGTCGAGTAGTTTTCGAAAGTTGTCACTGTATGCAGGTCCTCACGCATACCTGGCAAACCTTATTTATAGCCGGCCAAACAAATCGATCATAAATCAATCTTTGGGTACCACGAACCACGATTTTGTGAAGAAACACAATAAATTTGTATATTTGTATATCCGGCGTGGTAAAACGGCTTATTCGTAAGGATATCTTGTTTGAATTCCCGTTCAGTATTGATTTTAATTTTGGATCGAGGTGTTGCGCTGCTGCCAATTTCTTTCAAATTTACTACGTTAATTCTTGACAGTAAATCAGCCACACTGTTATCCGAACCGATAAAATTATGAATGTCAGTCGAAAATTGACTGATGTAGTCGAGTTGCCTAATTTACCTCGGCGTTAGTGGTTCTTTCTTTTGCCAGAATGCAAATGTAAGCGGTTTATGATCAGTATAGATACAAAATTATCTTTAACAGCATGATAAATAGCAGTCAATTCTCTATCGTAGGTGTGTCGCATTTGTTTGGATTTTGCTAATTTTTGCAAATACACATTTTGTCACGTTGATGCTCAACCCATATTGTCTCAATCGTTCGAGTACGATGGAGAGGTGTTTCCGATGTTCCTCTATGTTTTCTAATGCGACAGCTCATCAATATACGGGAACACGAATAGTAAATCTAAACAGTGCGGCGTTGCAGAGTCCGGACGGTGTTTATAGGAATTCAAATAACCCGAACGGTTTTGTTATCGCAGTTTTTGGTATATCCGCAGGTTCCACCGGGATTTGATGATATGCTCATTGAAGGTCAGTTGTAGAAAATATTTTACAACCATTTAGAATGTTTCCGAAACCCTGTATAAATGGTATAGGGTAATCCGGTACTGTAATTGAATTCAAACGGCGGTAATCGCCACAAGAGCGTCACTCTCCATTTTGTTTTTTACCATGTATAATGGGGAAGCCCAATTGCTTTTAGACGGACGGCAGATTCTCTCCATACTAGGTTTTCGAATTCACTGCGAGCCATTTAGGTTTTCGAATTCACCCGCCATTTGTCTGGCGCGAGTCGACGAGGACATACAAAAACTGGATGGCCTGTTGTAATTATTTGATGTGTGATATTAATTTTTGACGGACCCATGTGGTCGTGCTGTACTGTGATGTCCCTGTATTCCCGTAAAATATCCGAAAATGGATTTGTGATATCGAAGGTTGTAATTCCTAACGTTGATTCTGTCGTTGATGTACCTTTTGCTGACAACCTGGTTGCACCGTCTATCAAACGATTTTGTTTCATATCTATCAATAATCCGTATAATGTTTGATAAAATCCGCTCCGATGATCGGTTGTTTTACGTTGGCCACGATAAAGCTCCAGATAAAATTCCGCCGAAGTCCAAAATTTAAAGATAATCTCTTTTCGCCGTTTGTGTGAATTTGTGTCCCATTTGCTGCGGTATCAATTAAAATTCGTTGCTTGCATTTAAGATCCGAAATGTATAAACGGTTTATACAGACATCCGAATTTTTATGTTCGATAGTTTTTTGTGGCAAAATTACTCGGTTGTCTGCATTTCCTCGCTAATGATAAGATGGTCCTCGTGATCTCGATCGTTGTTGTGATTGATAATTGTCAGCTTGATGTAATTTTTCAAATCTTTTCACTAATTCATTTACTTTCATCTCTAGTGACGATATTGCTGATGCGGATGTGGATTAAATAGTATTGGATACTGCGTTGACTTTATTAAAATCGCCCAATTGCATCAGTTTGTCGGCCATTTTTGCTAATTTTTGAATATCGTCGTCGCTGGTTGAAATTATCATACGAATTTAGTTAGGTACTCGTTGCATCGAGATCTGCTTCAACATTTTTTAATGAATTATATTTTTCGTCAGTCGGTGGGAGAATAATATTCCGAAAATATAATATTCGAGTATAATATTCAAAATTTTAGTTCATTTTAGCTCACCCACCTCTTTTGCGGTTATTTAAACGTCCTACTTTACACCAACGATGGAATCAGAGACGCACGACTACAGGTTCGCGATTTTTGAATATCCATCTGCGCAATGAATTGCTCCATGCCAGCCTGTACTGGCATGGACGATCGATCGGCTCATGGATTCTGCACTCCAACGGGGGGTCATAGTTGTGTTCATCGTCATCACCGATCGTAATCAGGTGGTAAAAAATATCTTTTGCAACCCACCCCCGTTGGGATTCCAACCCGATACCTCCCGTCCCAAACACCGCAGCTTTAACCACTGAGCTAATTGCTCGGTTAGTTCATAACATAATTTCATTATTTAATTTTTTTTTTTAACAAGACACTAATATGGCTGTATCATCAGCAAATGTTGATATTATAGCTTCATTGCAAATGGCCAAATCGGCTGTATACAACAAGTATAAAATTGGTCCCAAGACACTTCCTTGTGGAACACCTACGCTAATATCATTTAAACCAGTAGTTGCTGCGTTTTGTTTAACCAAGTATTTCCTTCGAAGAAGATAGTTTTCAAGAACTACATGGAACTGCTTCGGCAAAAGTTCTTTAACTTTGTATATTAAACCTCTATGCCAAACTTTGTCGAAGGCAATATCCAAGAAGACAGCAGAACAATATTTTTTTTCTTCGAAGGTGAATTTGATTGCGTTGACAATCCCGTGAACTTGCTCTATAGTGCTGTGCTGATTTCGGAAACCAAATTGGTGATCTGGTATAATATGCCGTTCTTCTAGTACTGGTTTTAGTTTCCTTAGTAACAATTTTTCAAACAGCTTTGATATCGTGGAAAGCATGCTCATTGGACGATATGATGAGATTTGTGTCTCATCTTTTCCAGGCTTATGTATCATTGTAATTTGCGATATCTTCCACTTTTGAGGAATGTAACCAGTTCGCATGATTGCGTTGAAGATGTACGTTATTAGTTAAATGCATTTGTCTGGTAATTCTTTAACCATTTTTCTGGTAATAAGATCATGTCCTGGTGCGTTTTTCGGACTTTTGCAGTTTTTTATTGTGCTCTTAACTTCCTTCCACTTGAACTTTATAGGTTTAAAATTTGGATCATTCACCGTTTGGTTTGGTACCATGTAGTTGTTAACTTGTTTATGTGGTGAGAATACGCTTTTTAGATGAACAGCGAAAGCATTGGCTTTTTCTTCATCACTTCTTGCCCAGTTGCCACTTGGCAGTCTAATGGGCGAACACGAGTTTGCCGGCCTCTTAAACTTTTAGTAGCTTTCCATAAGGAGTAGTTTGTTCTCTCTGTTACCGAGAGTTCATTTAAATAGTTTTGGATACCTTCATTTTCTTCTTCCCTCAGAGCTACTTTCAGGGATTTAATTGCTCGATTTAATTTCCATTTTAATATCGGCGATCTTTGCTGCTGCCACTGCCGTCGAATTTTTCGCTTTTCTTGTATTAATTCTTGGATGTTTTTAGGAAGTTTATTAACTATTTCAAAAACACTAATGTTACGTGTTGCTTTTTTTGCTGCTACTTCCAGTAGATCTCTGAGGTAGGCTTCTGCTAAATCAATATTTCCTGGTGTGCTAAGAGGAATATCCAGTAGGCAGTTCTCTTCAATTTGTCTACTGTATTGATACCATTTAGTTTTTTTATTTGTCAGGCGTTTCAGTGCTTCAGTCTTTAGGGCATCAGTACTCACTGTTATAATTACTGGTGAATGATTGGATGATAAATCGTAATAATCTATTGCTGTAGCATTTGTACGTGCAATGCCTTTAGTTATACAGAAGTCTATTAGATCATGAATTTTCTTTTCATCCGTAGGCCAATATGTTGGGTGCCCCCCCCCGTTGATAGATAATCCAAACAATGTTCATCCATAGCTTCATAGAGTTGCTTTCGTATGTTTTGCATTATAATCACCTCCCGCAATGAATTTATTGCCTAGATGGTTAAAATAATCTAAGAATTGCTTCTTTTTTATTGCGTGTTTCGGTGGCCAATAGACTGATGATATTACACAGTTTCCAGACCACTCCTCCAGGCAGATATTTGTCGCTTGGATATGATCTTTGTCTTATTTCTCAAGTTTAAAGTGTTTAAGTCTTCTTTTAATCAACACAGCTGTACCACCATGTGCTTTACCATCAGGATGTTTAGTGTCGTATACTGAATACCCATTAATTTTGAAAAAGATTTTTTTGTGTGAAGTGTGTTTCTAATATTAACATTATGTCAATATTGTGCTCGATAAGAAATGCTTGCACCTCTGTTTTGTGTTGGGCAAGGCCGTTTGCATTCCATATGGCTATTTTGAGGACAGTCATTTTTGGTTTTTCACTACTAACTGCATCAATGTGTTCATATTTTGCATCATTAGATCCATGGTTCTCTCCATCATTGACATAAAGCTTTGCATCATATCTGTAAGCTTGTTTAACGCGGTTGAGATGTTTCCTTCTTCATTAGTTTGAACTTTTGGAGATATGCCTTTAAGTATACTTGCATATGAAAAGTTTGGATGCACAGCACTATTGACGGATGGCTTATGGTTTCTATTAGTATACACTTCTTCTGGTTGTACTTCAATATTATTTTAATGTAGCTTAAACATGCGTTGTTCAGCACTTTGCTTAGGATTGATTCTTCTTTTTAGGTCTATATATACTGGGCACCCTCTATAGTTTGCCGTATGATTTCCAGCGCAGTTACTGCATCTACTTGCAGACTCATCAGTTTTAGTTTTATTGTATTGTTTGGAACTATGAAGTTCACCACAAATAACACACACATAATTTAGAGTGCAGTAGGCTCTAGTGTGCCCGTATTCTTGGCACTTTATACACCGTACTGGATCGGTTCTTTTTTTAGGTTCTTCGACAGTGATGCGACGATGCAGAAGATATCTTAAGTTATATATTCTATGCTTCCCTTTAACTGGTTTGTTATCAGTTTCTACTTCGATGCGGAACATTGCCTGTGGCAACTTATCTCGATTGAAGATATTGGTTATTGCTTTTGCAAAAAAGCCTTCAGCAGCGAGCACAGCATGAATATCGTTAGTGTTCACGTAACTATCGATTACTTTTATTATAACGACTAAACGTTTTTAGCTGATATGTATAGAATCGCTTACCAGCCTTATCAAAATGGTTGATTAGCGTTTTGTAAGCATCAATGTTTAGTGGTTGAATTTTAGTTTCTTTAATGTTTCCTCTTTTAATCAATGAAACATAAAAGTTACCGTCCGTAAGCACTTCAATTTTTTTTATTAAGTCTCTAATTGATTCTTCTCTCAAATAGATTGGTGGCGGTTTTTCAGTTTTCACCTTGTTTTCTGTAGGTGGATCTTCAGAAGTCTCGTTAGTTTGCAAGACAGAAAAACGATTTTCATGAAGTAACTCAACACTGGCCACTCTACCAAATTTGTTTACACTAGCACTTGCCTCTGATCTTGGGCTTCTTTTTCTTTTATTTTGATCAGTTATATATCTGTCCATACCTGTTTGCACGAGTTTTTGTTCGCATTGACCTACATCACTTTTTGTATTATTGTCTTTTCTCAATGATGCACTATCAATTACATTTATGTTCGTTGCATTTTGTTCAATTATATTAACTTTGTTTTTTTTTTTTGCTCGAGCACTTTTTGTTGTGTTATTGGGCGGTACGATATTTGGCCTATTTTTCCTACATCTAACGATGACGTAGTGATATTTATTAAATCACCAGTGGACATAGTCCGCTGTTGTATTGGTGGTGATGGCGCGATATGTTTTTTTGGTGCTTTCTACATATTTTTTACATATTTTAATTTAATTTAAAATAAAAAGCTGATATCAGCAATTCACAAGGAACTATTTTATTTAATCAATTTTAATTATATTTTTTAATGTTTACTTGACGGTAGTCAAATTGCGTGTCAAATTGTCTGCAAAGTATCTTATATATAATACTGTATACGCTAGACACTTTCGACAATTTATAACACAAATATTTTACACATTTTGTGTACCGAGCTTGAAACTCTATCGATCCCATTTCCATTCATAACCGCACATATTCAATTTACTGATACATTTTAAAATATGCTCAATAAAATGTATTTTCTCATCTACATACATAACATAAACATATACACACACACATAATAATACAAATTTAATTGAATTCTAAATTTATAAATTCAAATTGAATAATACCTCAAACCACACTAGAGTGCTATTTAGGCATGGTATACTATCAATCTGTAGCTATATATTTTCAGACAAAGTTAATAAAATAATTTTTTATCGGCATACGAGGCTAACGTCGAACATAATATAGAACAAACACAAGCTTTTGACATGTGATTATTGTTGGTGATACTATAAAAATTCAATTTATTTATTTTAATAGAGTTACATAAAACATTTGTTTTTTTTTTTTTTTTTTTTTTTGTACTGAAAGCTATCAATAATTATGATTTGATTTTATAATTGTAAAATTAATACATAAAACATGTGCCACAACCACGATGGACTAGGATTTATTTTATTTGACCTCACGTGGAGTTGTACAGGTATGATTTGTATAAATCCGACTTAAAACTAAATTTGAGCTTTTGCGAAAATATTTGTATTAAGCCTTTTGAAAGCACACATACAAATATATTACTGTCCTATTTTATTTAGTGGGACATTACTAAATAAACTAAGTTTCTTGAGCTGTTCCTAAGAGACTTATAAAAAAAACCACGTCATTCGAAGGACATCTATATAAATCTACTCAGTCAAAACATTTTATTTATAAAATTTTATTTTTTCCATTTTTATCCCGCAATTTTCAACGATACAGACATACAGTATATAATATGTGTATATACATTCGTACGTATACGTTCTAATTTTATTTTGACACGTGCAGATTTAATATGTTGTTTGTTAACAACATTTTCATGGAAAACATACCTGTTTAAAAATATGTAGATGTTTATACTTGTAAATTTACTATTTGGATTTTTATCATGTTTTCCCATATGCATGTATATGTATTTTCTAAACATGTCTTATCGTTTTAATCGAAAAGCTTTTAACATGTGCCATATATACTCTTTTGTATGCATATAAGAATTTAAGCAAATACAAAGGACAATTCAAAACAAGTTTGTTGTTATGTTAAAATGTGTATGGCCGATGATTTTTATGGTACAACATAACCTTATTATTTGAATTATGTTGTTATTACGGATACTATTTCCAATTTAACTTTTCAGACATATAAATATATCACTTACTGAATGAGACTTTTAAAAAGAGACAAACTTATAATTTGGAAACCAGTAACTATAGTTATAGTGGTTTTTTATAATTATGATTCTTCAAGATTGTTCTAAGGTCACTATGTTTCTTCAACTGGTATTTTTTGTTGCGAAATTTAATGTTTCTTAAAGTTTTGATGATATTAAGCGGAATTAACAATAACAAGATCACGCCAAGGTTGTAGTTTTGTTAACCAATATGAATTTTCGACATCCCGATGGAATACATATATTGACCGCTATTTATAATTTTTGAAAAGCATTGATTTTGGTTCGTATCTGCTTCCAACTTCATAAATAAAGGGTGGTTAAATTTTAAGGGCCGATGTTGAATGTGAACCACACCTAAACGTCAAATTTTTTTCTGCAATTCAATTGACATTTCTTAATTTCAGACTAACTCAATTTGAACCATGGAAAGATACACAATCGAGCAACGCGTTAAAGTTATTCAGGCTTATTATGAAAATGGGCGTTCAAATCAAAATGCATATTGTGCACTTCGTGATTTTTTCGGTCAATTTAATCGTCCAAATGTGCGTACAATCGGAAAAATCGTGCAAAAATTTGAGCAAACCGGATCTGTAGGAGATTTTAAAACACCAGTGCATGCTCGTACAGCCCGCACTGCAGAAAATATTGCTGCTGTTCGCGATAGTGTGGCTGAAGAGCCGTCCACCTCAACTCGTCGCCGTGCCCAACAATTGCACCTCTCATGTTCGTCGTTGATGAACATTATGCATAAAAACTTGCATTTACACGCTTATAAGGTGCAATTGACTCAAGAACTAAAGCCTCTTGACCATTCCAAAAGTCGTCAATGGTCAGAATGGTAGCAAGAAATTCATGAATCTGTGCCTCAGTGATGAGGCACATTTTCACCTCAGTGGATTCGTCAATAAGCAGAATTGCCGCATTTGGGCGAATCATAATCCAAGAGTGATTGTCGAAAAACAAATACACCCACAAAGAGTGACTGTTTTGTGCGGTTTATGGACTGGCGGCGTTATCGGGCCGTATTTTTTCCAAAATGAGGCCGGTCAGGCAGTTACTGTGAATAGTGTTTGCTATCGTGAGATGATAACGAACTTTTTATGGTCCGAATTGGAAGATATGAATGTGGGCGGTATATGGTTTCAACAGGACGATGCCACTTGCCAGACAGCTAACGAAACAATGGCTCTTTTACGCTACAAACTTAATGGTCGTGTTATCTCACGTAGTGGCGATGTCAATTAGCCGCCAAGATCATGTGATTTGACACCGTTGGACTTCTTTCTTTGAGGTTATTTGAAAGAAAAGGTGTACGTCGATAAGCCAGCAACAATTCAAGAGCTAATGGATGAGATAATTCGGCACAATAACGGCATAGAACCTCAATTATGCCTAAGCGTCATCGAAAATTTGGACCATCGGATGGTGGTGTGCCGCCGAGGTCGCGGCGGCCATTTGGCCGATATTTTGTTCCATACATAATTGAACCATACCATATTATCATAATAAAAAGAATTGACAATAATTTCCTAAATAATTTGTGTTTTATTCAAAATCAAAATCGGCCCTTGAAATTTAACCACCCTTTATTAGGTTAATATATTAACTTTAATATTTTTGCCTAATTAACCTTTCTGTTATACCTAGTCGTATATACAAGATATATGTGAAATATTTGGCATTTGTTAAAGTCTTAAAAGTTAAAACTAATCAAAATTTGAAATATTTCAATATGTTATGGTTCATTATTAATATTATTATTATTATTATATTTTATGTGCCAGAAGAGAGATTTATTTTTCTCATAATTTCGCCAAATGGTTGTGCTCCTTAATTCGTTATCCTTTCAATAAATTTCGACTAAAGCCGCGGAGCTAAGTTGTTTAGGCTAAATATATCAATCGCTGGTTGATTGTATAAATTAAAGATTGTTTCAAGATTGTTATTACATGAGGCTATTTTTATGTGACTATGAATCACTTTAGAACTAGATATAAGGATCAAATTACTATAACCTATATTTGCGCGATTTAGAATTCGTACGACCTTAATCAAAACATTAAAAACTGAAACAAAATACACAGTCAGTGTTTTCAAAATATTATGACTTTGTCAGACAGTCGTTATTTGCAAGTATACAGGGGAGTAATGAATATTGGCCTGTAGAATTGGCAACATTAAATTAGTTTGATACGGATGGACCTTCTAAAGGCTTTTAATATAATTTTTGGTCAAAGGAGCTTCTAACAAATTCGAATTATAGAATTTATAAGGTTCTTCTTTGGTAGGCTTTGATGTAGTTACTGTGAAGATTTTTTTTAAAGATCTTTTTTTTTTATTTTCTTGAATAAACACTTTTTTTGCCGCCTGTTTTTTATACTAACTTATGCATCCAATAGTTGGAGTTACTTTACATTTTTTGAAGCATTATTTAATTTTGGAATGAAAATTCTGCACATAAAACAAGGGAACTGTTATGCGAGTGTAATAAACATTTTCGGCTATACTTTTGCGCCTCTGGTACGAGAAACGTATTGAATTACTTAATTGACAAAACTTATTATGCCAGACTGCATCGGGTTTTTTAAAACGCAAAAGGTTGTGATCGTTGCTCGATTAATTCGTTTGCCATTTTTAATAGAGAGTCTGAGCTTTAGCAAGTAGGGTTCTGATGCTACTGGAGCCTCTTAAGAATGTGCAATAACATTGATTTAAAGGGACAACTTTCGAGATTTTCCAATAGTCTGAAAATATTTTTTTCTTTAAAATTAAGTTAATGATCTCGATGAGTTATGTGATCGCTTTATCTGGTATATTGCTCAGTACTGAGTTTGGAGTTATGGTATCGTCACATTTATTTTGTTAAAGTGCCAAAGAATGTCAGCAACTTCATAAATAAATCATGAGAAGAGAAATTTTAAAAAATTGACTCTTTCTAAATGTGTACCTTTTCGTAATGAGAAACGATATCTTATACTATTTGATGAGGATCTATAATATGGTTAGAACCTTTGAATATTAAAGGGATGAGATTTTCATTTTTATCAATTTTTGGGAGAGTTAAAAAATGAATCTTTTGTTTTATTTTGTGAACTCGGCATTTTTTAGTTTACTGAACCGGGAAGATAGATCCTGGATATTTATAATATAAAGCCGACCCATCTGATTATGGTTTTATTCAGGGTTTTTGTCTCTAGATTTATCTTTTATTGTATCTAGGTTAAACGTGGTATATCCAACGACGTGAAAATTATCTCGCTGAGCTAGATGAGTTTCTTCGAAAAAGAACTAAGTGAGGCTTTTGATAGCATCGGTATTGTGCTGCTGCGGACGTTTAAAGCGATGTATTTCAGTTATTTTACCTTGATAAATTGGGTAAGAAAGCTGCGAATTTGATAAAGTCAAACAGTTTTCTGAAATTTTATTTTAAAAATCATTTCCGGGACCTTACCATTTACTTAGTTCTAGTCCTCCTACGCTATGCCAAACGATGGGATCGGCACACATGTATTTGCTTCCCGTCTGATATTCACGGATTGTATGCTGTAACATTTAGCTCATTGGTTATAGCAAGGTATCATCTTCATATCTCTATAAAGATAAATTTTGAATATCCAGTTAAAAAAAAATTTACGCGTAAACGACCACGTACAAATCAACTTTACAGATTACAGATTAAATTACAAAATTTGTAAAATTTGTTGCTTTTCAATAAATCTTCTTATACAAAAAGAAATTATCCAAACCTGCAAGAAAATATAAAATTTATGAGCTTAAATGATATTCTCCAAGGTGGTATTATTATTAAATCTCGTGGTTGTTTGTGTTAACTATATAGTTTTTTATCCTTAAAAAAAGGAAAAAATTTCTCAGTGGTTGTGGTTTTTTAATGGAAAAATCCAAACTTGTTTCTTTCATAACCCTGAAAATATATATATATTGTCTTATATAAAAAAAAAAAATCAAGTATTAAAAATATTAGGAAAAGCCAAATTTGGTTTTACCAAGAAACTCATGGAACTTACGTGACAAAGCAAGCTTGCAACAATTCTAGAGATTAAAATTTAAAATAAATGTAACTTATAATATCGTTTTCACATGACCAGGTTTGGAAATTGACCTAACCTTTGTTCAGCGCCACCTTCTACCGGGCGGCGAAGTTAAACGAATTTGATAGCTTCATTCATTTGTTCTTGGTTGATGTATATCATTTTGCAGTTATGTTTGTTACAGTCTACAGATGATTACAAATATTATTTTAAGACCTATTTCGTTAACTGCCGACATATATGTGGTTATTTCAGCGTAATCTAGATCATTGAAGTTTTATCTTGTTCATTGACAATTTACAACTAATACTGTATAGTACTATACTTGGAACAGTAGTGGCGCATTTCACAAAGTGTTTTTTATATTAATTTTTTGTTTGTCAAATGCGCGTTTGGAGAGAAGAATCATGAGTTTCAGAAATAGATTTATAGTGGTCGCTAATGTTACCCTGGAATTAATTTTGTTTATTTCTAAACTTTTTATTGATTGGTCAAGAAAAATTGGTTATTGTGGTTTTTATTTACGAAAATATGTCGTTAAATATTACATGATGTGATATGCTACTCCAGAAATATCATCTATCAACTAAATGAACTCAACACTTTATATATAAAACCATTAAAAATATTTTAAATAAATAAACCCCTCAAGCCCTAAAACTAATATCCGTTTTAATATATAATCCACTCGAATTATTGTCCGAATATACATTCGATAACTACCTCTGTCAATATCAATTAAAATCCGTAAAGAATACAAAAAAAGAAATAGTTTACTATACCTCCTTTTAATAATATTTTCAATTATAAATCCTTGGATTATATAGGACTAAAATGGACTAAAAAAAAACTTCTTTAGATTCCAAAGTAGGCAAAAAAACATAAAAGGAAATTGAAAATCTCCAATATTAATGCAAGCAAAAAAAAAACCCATACCAATATTTCGTTCAAGGGTGAAATCGTATTTTAGTATTTCTATAACAGACTCGCACGATTCTTATCAAATGATCATGTTTACGACGACCGCACAATAAATATTTCCTAAAAATTTTCGCACCAGACACATACAAAACGAAAAATTATGCTGAACATTTTAGGATCTATATCTATATTTAGTATATTGAATGTAGATACACAACATTAATAATACGCATGCGCTTTACGAATTTCCGGTAATAGTAAACAAACCACAAAAATGAAGAAGCATAAAAAAATGTTTGATAACTAAAAATAATTTTAATTTTTTTTTTATGTTGTAAGCAATCGTCTACACAATTGAAAGATACGAGTACCATAAAAAATAATTTTATGCTTTTTGATAGGTAAGGTAAGTGCGGAATGAATGTATACGAGTCAGCTTTTAATGTAAAGTACATTAATAAATAAATATATATATATATATATATATATATATATATATATATATATATATATATATATACATATATATATATATATATATATATATATATATATATATATATATATTCGAACTTTTCCTGAACGACGTCGTTAGGGGGTGAAGCTTTAGATCGTTCAAGAGAAGTTTCTGCTTCAGACAAACAATTTATAGATATTTAAATGTACGAGTTTTAGTTAGAAAACAAAAAAAGTTAGAAAGCTCCCCAGAAAACAACAAAGTACTAAATTATATTTAGATATAATATGTATGTTACTAAAACCAAATTATCAAGGAAATTAAAAACAAATCGTTACTTAGCAAGTCACTATCCCTCCGCGATATAAAAAATACTGCTGATTATCTTTAAAAACTGGACAAAAACAGTGCAAGTCAAAAAGTTACCTGGATTATTTTGACACTTAATTTTCATCAAATTCAGATATTTAGGTTGGACACTTAACGTCCAGCTAAGATTGAAAAAGTTTGTTAGTGTAATTTTTAAACAAATTTGAACCTATGTCATCCAATTTTGAGACTGTTCCAAAACAAACGTCAGAAATAAAGAACCGTTCCAAAACAGAAGTGTCAACGCAACTTTGTATAAGAAACGACAACCTTCATAGAGGTTTACAGATAGAATATGACAGCGAAGAAATAATTATGATTAGCCACAGGCTCTTGCTATTAACTGATCACTAGAGCTGTAAGGTATATTTTGTTTAAAACAAATTATTGTTGTAGACATTACAGTTGATTTTACCTCAGCTCTACAAAGTTCCCCTTATGCTTTAAGAAACCATGATATTTTCAAAAAAATGGTTTTAACTCCTTTTCGTTGGATCAAGGAAATGTTATGTTTCAAAATTTGGATTTCGCTGATGTATTGCCAAAAACTCCTCACCACGTGTCCAACACGTTTTGTGGTAATGTTAACAAACGCGGGACATTTTCAATTCTTGAGATTATCAATAGATGTAGCTGTTTTTTGCCTTCCACATTTTTCTTCGACTCTAATACTTGTACCACCCCGTTCATCTATACTCAAAAACAAATAGTTTCATAAAATGGTGATGAACGACCTAACGTATTTTTCATATCGGTCGTTGATTAACCTTTCAAAAAAATGTAATGAATGCAACACAAACTTTAAATTTATCCATTTTCTGAAAAATACAAAATTTGACAAACTATTTGAGAGACCGTTTTCAAAATTTAAATCAAACCATTAATAGAGTGATGTTTCCAATAAACTTATTGGACCGGTATCGTACTAATAAAAAAGTATTGTTTATATCAGCGGTCGCAAAACCTTTCGGTCATAACGAGTGGATTATCAGAATTTAAAATTAAAGAAACCGTAATTGTAAATTTCATATAAATGGCAAACGTACTGTTGGTGTTAGCTGCACTTATATCGAAACTATAAGAAAAATTCGTACATATGGATTAAAGTGCTGAAAAGATAAAATTAGACTTCCATTTAATAAAGCAAAAACCTAAAGATAAACGTTGATCACACCTCACACCTGTAAAGATCCTGTTTAAACGTTGGATTTATTATTATTGTTTTGTATCACAAAGTGACTCAAGGCTTCTTTCGTGTTTTGACAAATGTAACTATTTTTGTTCTTATAAAAATAAAAGCGGTTAATAATATTATAAGAAAATAATAATATTGATCGAGTGTGCGTTGACCTGTCAAAAAGCAAAAAAAAAATATAAACAGATAAGTTTTTTGTGAAATACATATTTTAATTTTCTATTTATATTTTTTGGATTTTCGTTTTTTTTATTTATTTTATTTTGGCGGACTGGCCCGGTGATGTTTGTAGCGGTATTTACTTAGAAGGCCTCGTCACTGTAAGTGAGTTTGGCTGCAAGGGCTCCATATTCAATCGGTTCCTAAAATTGGTTTCATTGTTCTCATGTTGTTTAAGTCATTCTGTTTTGATCTATAATTCGTTTGTAAAATGAATTTTTTTAAAATGTAAAATGAATTCATTTTACAAATATTTGGGGCTTTAAAACTAATTTCAATTCCATTTTAACTCACCTGGAGTTAACCAAACCTGCCATTCTTAGTTTAGGTGCAGTTCAAGTTTCCTACTTAGGCGATCTAAATGACTTCAAATGTCTGGGATATTCGCGTATCGTTATTTGATTCCACATCGAGGGTTGATTCTTTTTGTAAGGGATGATCTCCATTTTAATGTACCCAAATTTATTTTACCTAGTTCCAATCCTGCGTTTAATACTTTGTTGATTGAAATTAAATTCCAATCTCGCTCTATTTTTATTTGTTCTCTGTACCGTAGTCCAAATCTTCCACACGCAGAGACATGTCACGAGTTTGATATAATTTCAAGTTCAATTGATATGATTTACCAGATCTCTCCAATGTCTGAAGTGATTGTCTTGGGAGATTTTAATATTAATAATGACACTTGGTTAGGATTTTCTCAACCAAAAGATCAAACAGGTAAATATGTTGAATTGTTTGCGGGGACGAATAATCTTGTCCAACTCGTAGACAAACCAACTCGGTATCCTGACATATTAGGTCATTCATCTCATTTGTTGGATTTATTTTTGACTATCATGCCTGACAAATATTCTATTGATGTTAATGCTCCTCTAGGTGTTTCTGATCATGCATTCCTCTCAGCGAAATTTCCGATTGCCCCACCTACTTCGGAGCTCATTACATGAACACCTAAACTAATCTGGAATTTCAATGATGCTGATTGGCAAAGTCTCAATCTATTTTTCTCTTCTTTTGATTGATCTGTGTGCTTTAAAAGTAATAATGCTGATATAGTATCCAAGCATTTAACTTCGGTGATTTTAAAAGGAATGAAATTATTCATTCCTAGCTCTTATAAAAGGGATCGGCCCACAAAACTCAATGGTTTAATGCAAATTGTAAGTCTGCTATTTCGAAAAAATGTGCTCATTTAAATTATCTCAGTAATCCTTCTAATGAAAGTCTCATTAAATTTAGAATCTAACCAATCCCCACCAGCATGCACTACTGTTTCTTCATCTATGCCTGACATTTATTTTCGTTCTTGAGTAGTTTCTAAAGTTCTTTGAAATCTGAGTCCATACAAAGCAACTGGGCCTGATGGATTACGATCAATTGTCCTAAAATGCTGTCATTTTTCCTTAACTAAACCTCTTACCAAACTGTTTAAATTATCAGTAAACTCTGGCATTTTCCCTCCATTTGGAAAACAACAAATATTCAACCGGTTCCTAAAAAAGGTGACAAAACTTCTCCTTCCAATTACCGCCCAATTGCTTTGTTGTCTACCTTATCTAAAGTAATGGAATCTATTGTGATTTTTCACATAATGAACTATCTCGAAAGGCATGCGCTTTTATCAGATTTTCAATATGGGTTTCGTAAGAATCGCTCTTCAGGTGATCTTATTGCTTATTTAACTCATTTGTGGGGGAAAAGTATTGAAAAATATGGTGAGTCAAGTGTCGTATCTCTAGATATTTCAAAAGCATTTGATAGAGTATGTCATCAATGTCTGATCATTAAAATTCGGTCACTGAATCTTGATAGTTCTCTAATTCAATGGATAGAGAGTTATTTAATGGGACGATCGATCAAGGTAGAATTAGACGGCATTTCATCCGACTCATATGAAATCAATGCTGGTATACCACAAGGTTCATCTTTGTCGCCTACCTTATTTTTGATCTATATCAATGATATTTTTAAATTGGCATCATGTGATATGCACTCTTTTGCTGATGATACTACAGTGACTGCTTCTATTGAGTTTAATAGCCAAAACGACTGCAATTCTTATTTAAATTGCTCTCGTCAAATTATGAATAGTTCACTTCTGACTTGCATTGACAAGGTCATTGAATGGAAAAATCTAATAGGGTAAAATTTAATCCACAGAAATTCCAATTGACTTTAAAATTGCTTTATCAATTGACTCATTAGAGCACAGACGCAAAGTAGGTGCTTTATCGCTTTTTTACAAATATTATTTTGGTCACTGTTCTTCTGAAATTAAATCTCTAATACCAGCGGCGTTTGTCAGCAGGGCTCCCACTCGTTTTGGTTCAAAGCAACATAGCTTTGCCTTAGATATAACCAGATGTAGAACTAACCATTTTAAATCTTCATTTTTCCCTAGGGTCACCTCTCTGTGGAATCAAATAGATTTGTCGGTCTTTCCTGCAATTTTTAATGTACAGGTGTTCAAGAGGAACTTACACGCCTACTTAAAGAAACAAACAACCCGAGAAGATTAAATACTGTTTTATATTTACTTGTAGAGTTTTATGTAGTTTTCCCTGACCATAATGCATTGATAAAATTGGTTTTAATGTGTCGGTCGTAGTATTTTTGTGAGCGTTATTCACCTTAAAATCAAATTTATGCATTACAGAAATCTGGGAAAATAAATTGAAACCAGCTACATACGTGATGAATATAATGTTTTTTGTAAATTACATTCATTCAGTTTTTAAATTAATTTTAATAAAGGGTTTCAGCCCACCATGTTGCCTTGACGTAAGCCATTAATAGAATTATCCCTAGGCAATGTGTTAATTGAAAAAAAAAACAAGGTTTACTATGAATTCTCGTACATTTGGTTTGGTCAAATGTTTCAAAACCAATAGATCAACAAGCTTTGCAAATAACTTGATAGGTGAGGGTTTTAATAGTTTGTCAGAAATAGAATATTTAGCTAATAAAGGCTATTTAAAATTATCTCAAACTTACTGTTAAGAATCCACAAATTTTTGTTGGCCTTAGAACAAAAATTTGTAGAATTAAACAAAGGATAACTGCTATTTTCAAAACTGACATAAAACTATGACAAAACATTCAAAAGGAAAGCAGTAGTCAACACAAGTGATAAAGGTTCTTGAAATGTAGTTCCAATAAATAATATTTGCCTGTGTGAGTTCTGAGTGTTCGCTTCCAATAATATTCAAAACAGTAAGGATCGTCTGTCGATAGGACAGCAGATAATTTTTACATTCTCGATCTCATTTTTAAAAGATAATGCAATACCTAAAAATCGTGTTAATCTAGGGACAGGTGTATACTTGTATATGTATAGGTAAATTCTCAAAGTAAATTCAAGTACGCAGTAAGTATTTTTTTCGAAAAACATGAAAGGTAAATAAACTTTGATAGACAAAAAAGAAGAACCCTCATAGAGTCAAACACCCCAGAAGGGAATAGTAAATAATGTTTATATATTTTCCTAAGCTTTGTATAAAATATAAAAGTAAAGAAATGTCAGTCATAACTATATATGTATATACATTATCGTGTTTTTCATTCAATTAATTCTATAAAAACACAACTTGTCGACAAATTTCCCACCTTAGTGTGATGGGTAGACCATATTGAGTGAGTATTAAATTACAGCAAAATAATGTTAAGTTTTTATTTCAAATCCTTCAAACAGCCATATCTCATTACATTTTATGAATATGATATGCATCGAATGAAGAGCTACGAATTTGCTATTGTTGAATGATGTCGCATATTTTTCTACCATATGTATAGGAATGAGAGTAAAATTGTTAAAATTTCACTTCATAAATTTCGACAAAAGATAACTTTTTTTTTTATTGTTTTTTCGCGTAACGTAGATATATTCGGTGGTGTATATAAATTTACGCGCCACGGTGGTTTTTTCATTTTTCATGGAAAAAATGGTTTTTGTTTTAAATATAATTTCACTTTATATACAACGGGAGCAACAACATTATCGTTATCGTTGAATGCTACTGGTAGATACGGTTGTGGTTTGGGATAATATATGTTCGCGAAGTTGAAAGCGTATATGATATTAAAGAAAGTGATAACAGTTTTATCTACATAAAAAGATTTGTATTAGCTAGCACACAAAATAAAATATTATTTCAGTTTCCCGAAAAGGTTTCCCAGTAGGTCTCGTAGAATTGCTTGTGGGAAGAAAATCATCTTTGAATTTTTCAAAGGTATAGGATGTTTTAGATTTGAGAAATTATGATGCGTTTGAAATAATTTATACGATTTAACGGAATTATGCAAAAATTCTTTGAGTTGTACTTTAATCAATTAAAGCTTATTTCCATTCTAAAAGGAATCCTATGAATACCTCAAAATGGTAATATAACTATACCTAACTAACCTATATATAGAAGCAATGGTGTTGCTCAATTCTCGTTACTCACTACTGGAGTGCAGTGTCCAATCGTCGTAAAGTAAGGAATATTCAAAATGTGATAGTTTTTCATTCTTATACGGCTTGTCTGGCTTGTTCTTGTAACTGATGTTTTTTTAGGTACGGAAAGCTTTTGCACCTTTTTCACTCGCATAAATCAGGACAAATATGTCTGTTTATTTGTTTACACGAGTGGATGTAGTTGTTTGATGTAGTTGAATGTGGTAAAATAGGACTATATAAAAACATTCACCTAGCTTTCTTGCTTGCCCGTATGGAAAAGCTCAGTAAGGAAAAGTTTTAGATCCATATTTACTACATCGATGTATGAAATGCGTGGTATTAAATGTTATGAAATGAATTGGATCCCGTTGGAGCCTAAAATTTTTATTTAACTCACCAAACAGTTTAAATTTAAATTATGTACCTTGATCGGTTCAAATGTTGACCACAGGACCGTGTATATATAGATATACTTCTCCACTTAAGTTCGGGCAATGGTAACTGTTAGCTTCTGGCCATCGTTTCAAACAATTGACATATAGGCTAAAAAATATCCATTAGATAGAGGAAGTGGTTTCATAATTTCTAAATGGATATATTTCAAGCGCCCTAGTGGAACACTAACATGCCCACATTAGGGCTTAGTGTGCCTTATCATCTTGCATTTTTGGCAAAAATATTTTACCTCTAAGTTATAGGTTTCTATGGAATTCGGAATATTTATTTTCAGCATCCAATAGTTTTTAGGCTTCTTAAGTAAAGTATCCATATGAGTATGGATATATGTGTTATAGTTTCCGTTTTCTTCTGCATATCCATGTGATAGTAATTTATCGTGTTGAAAAACTGCTGAATATGGTAATAGTTAATTAAGGTGCTATGGAAACTCCCTAGTGATATTAATTCGTCCAGTGACTAGCTCTTTATAGCTAGTACCCAAAACGTATTTTAAACTTTTGATGCTCTCTTGAAATTTAGATAACTATCTCAAATATCTCAAATATCACGTCGGGGTGACCAATATAACGACGAAGAACTGTCTCGTTATTTTATCAAGTTAAATTTTTCATATTTGGATATCGATCTGGATAAGCAATTTGTGCCAAGTTTTATTAAAAGTAAATTATACCATCTCATCAGGACATAGCGATTAAGTACTATGTGAAGACTCTAAGACTGTGTCCGAAACCCACTAAAAATATTTGTGAAAACAAATTTTTGACATTTATGAAAAATATTACCCAATTTTTTATTACGCTGTCCGAAAAGTATAATAATTGTTTGAAAAATGTGTGCATTATTTATTGAAATTGTCATAGCAACGAAAAAATTCTATTTTTTTATATGCTTTTGAATGGTACTATGACAAAACCAAGCAGTGAATTATATATGTTTTATTGCATATATCCGAGTGTGCTATGCGATGAGTTTGACGTTTCATATAGAAAGTTTTGATATTTGTCAAAAATTATGATAGCAATTGACCGTGATAATTTGGGTGTGCTCGTTATTATTAAATAAATGTCAAAAATTGGTATTCACAAATATTTATCATAGGTTTCGGACACAGCCTAGGTACGCTATATTTATATATCATTCATTGTATTGAGTCTCTCACGTTTGGCAACTTTCTGTTAATATCAAAAATATTGTCTTGCGGCATTTAAACAGGAAAACGTATTAAACTTTTAAACTGTGAAGATGTGAGACAAAAACTATCAAAATCTTGCAAATGTGTTTTGGATATAACTTGCCGCGTGACTGTGTAAACATTTACCAAATACTGTAAAAAAATTAAATTACAACCATGGTGTTAAAACCGTGTATAAATTAGGATTCGTTTCGCCCTATACGAAATTAAACGTCTAATCGTTTCCTGAAACCTTTTCTATGGAACTGGCCGTATACTTTTGCCGTTATACTTATTAGCTAGTTTTTTGTATGATTTTTGTAGTCACTGTTTTTTTCTATACGTTAGAAGAAACTTAGGACCTACTTAGTTTCTTGCTTGAGTTCTTTATATGGTGTCTTTTAATTCTTCGTTTAATGGCTACTAAAAAGGTTATTTTTTGCATACTTGCAAATTTCTTTCAAATACTCATTATGTCAATTAATAGATTAAATTAAAAAAATATTTCTATTAATTTTCTAAAATAAATACTTAAAACATCCCAAACCAATTAAACCTTTCTAATCATTCAACAACTAACACTATTAAGATACTTCAATCTAAATCCCTTTTCTTATCAATCGTCTACACACAAATCTGTGGGTAAATATAGCAAAATATGTATCCATAAATATTAATTACATTTCCCAAACAAATACAATATCAAAAACATAACTCAATATTATGTAAATGTTCATCACATTTTCCCAACTAACTACAAGCAGGTTTGGGTATCTTTTAAAAAGCATAAAACATTTAAATATGGGTTTATCCCTTTACAAGAAACGACTTTCTCACTATATATATATATATATCTATCTATCTACCTCCTAGCTATCCCGGCTTCAATAGTTGGTACATTTCAATCGTTCATATTTACAATTTTTTTTGAAAATTTAGGAAAGGTCCCCAAGAATAAGGACAGTATACGATAGATTATATAGATACAAGTGTTATGTTAAGTCAACCCTTTGATGAATTTTCAGTTAAACTTTGGACATTATTCGACTAATCTAGGGAATTTTCATTAGCAGGCTGAGATTTCTGAAGAAGTCGATTTTTCTCTCCCCCGGTGGGCTTTTCCTATTTGGTATTTATAGGTAGCTGAAACATACAATGCAGCCAAATGTTTAATAATGAATGAGCCAGCATTGGCCTTTAATATGTTTTTATATAGATTGATCGAAATGTTATCTATCAATATCATTGTCAATATTAAAAAAAAAACTTATGTTGCAAAATTGATGGTTGCAAAACTTTCCAGAAATACTTGTGACGTGACTTTTACATAACAGATAATTAATCATAAATGTTAAGTGTCTCTTGAGTATATCAAAACAGGAACTAGCACGAAGTTGTACTAAATTATTTGGTAATATTTTTATCAATTTGGTTATATATAAAGAGCGAAAATTTTGAAAGACCAGTATCAGTTTTGTCTATACACACGGTTCAAGTAGTAAAGTAAAAAATGAATACTAGCAACGCCTTATTTATATTATTACTGTGCGTTGGAGCAGTAACAGCTTTCGAGGTATTAACTTTCGGATGGGATCGGCAACCAGGTGATCGTCCAATTTATATAAATACCCTACAATCAAATAAGACAGCAGATTATACTAATCATACGATAGTTCATAATTATACTACTGGCATTAATGAAACGTTTACTCAAATTTACCTTGAAGTTCCCAGTACTGTAAGTGTTTATAAAAATAATTAAATTGATTGACATTTATGAGGTTTTATTTATTTTCTCGTAGTGGTATTCGGCCGGTGTCTCATATTTAGTGGGTGACCTCTACCGTCGTGGTTTTGAGCTAGACGTTAATGCTCATAATCTAACACAATTGACAGTTAATATTATTGTATTTGGATTTGTTGATCGACCATTTGTACCATGGCCGAAAGTAGAAAATTTGATCGACGAACACAGATTTAATACTGTCTAGTTATCCTTTTACAAGGAACAAGTTTTTTTTTATATAACAGCAATAAATAATTTTAACTATATTTGATCTCCCTAGTCTCTCTATTGCATTTTTTCTCATATTCTCACACTATCATTCTAGCAAGCATTTTGTCAGCAGTACTTGAATATAAACATTGCTTCCTTAGTTGTAACATTCTATTCGGTCACCTTTCTTTTTTGAAAAGGTGAGTGAATCAACCGTACAATGTAAACAAATTGTTGATATCAAATGAGCAATGGCCTTTCAAAATTTATATTTTTATATAGATTGATCGACATTTTATCGGTCAATATTAAATAATAATAAAATAATAATCTTGCTAAATTGTTTATTGCAAAACATCAAGGAAACATTTATTACGTGGCTTTTACATAACAGATTGTTAATCATAAATTTCAAGTGTCTGTTGTTCATATCAAAACAATAACTAAAAAGTGATGCATTATTTATTCAGCAATATTTTTATCAATTTGGTTATATATATATATATATATATATATATATATATATATATATATATATATATATATATATATATATATATATATATAAAGTGAAATTTTGGCAAACCGGTATCAGCTTTGCCTATACAATACACCGTTCAAGTAGCAGATTTCAAAATGAATACCAAAAACGCGATTTTCTTATTTTTACTGTGCATTGGAGCTGTACAAGCTTTCGAAGTATTAATTTACGGAGGGGAAAGAAGAGTAGGTGATCGTCCAATTTATATAAATACTATACAATCGAATGAAACGGCTGTCCATACTGAACATGAGATATTTCATACTTACACCACCGGCATTAACGAAACTTTTACTCAAATTTATGTTGAAGTGCCCACTAATGTAAGTGTTCAGAAAAATAATTATATAGTTTCTCGTTTTATATATAATTTATTTATTTTATCCTAGGTTTTTTCGGCGGGAGTAAATTATGACTTTGGTGAATTCTACCGTCGTCGTTTTGAATTGTTCGCTTATGCAAGTATTCTAAAACAACTGACAATTAATGTTATTGTTTTTGGATTTGTTGATCAACCATTTGTACCGTCGTGGCCAAAAGCTGAAAATATGATCGACGAAGAAAGCACCAAAGCCAATATTGTATAAGGACCTTTTACGAAGAACAACTTTTTTTTTGTGACAATAATAAATAATTTTGGCTATATTATATATTTCTCTCTATCAGTGTGTCTCTCTCTCTCTCGTACTCTTTCTTAAACTCGCTCTCTCTCTCTCTCATTTTCTCCAACGATATCATAACCTTTAAAATCATATGTTGTCAATCACTTAATAATATTTTAAAGAAGTCCTAAATCTGTCTTTCCACGAAAGTTTTACATTTATAGAGACCCAATGCTATCAATTTACAGTTAGCACAAAATTAACTACTTGATAGAATCAATGATTTAATATAGTTGTCACATTCCAATCGATGACCTGTTTCTTTCAATCCTAGAAAAATGGCAAATGTGAGACACAATTCCGGTTAAATTGATTTAAGAAGGGTTACACCAGTCACTTTTATTCTCGAACTCCGGTATTAGCAGGTTTAAAGAAATTTTTTAAATTATTGCGTTCTTTTAAGGAGTTGGGTCTATTTTTTCTCGCTTTAAAAACCATCCATTCCATCGGATTCAATCCCGAGCTTGTTCTTCGTATTTTTCTAGATAACTCGAATAGGCAAGTCGTTCTCTATCCCGATCAGCTATCGTTTAGGACCGGCTCGCAGAACCAGCGTACTCACTATTCTTTTATTTTCATTAAATTTCTGATCTCGTGGTTGAATAAAACTCGGTAAGTATCGTATTCATCGCGTTTGTAGCCATACATAACGTGCATGATTTTTCTCTCGAATGTCTCTATCCATACTTTCATACTCAACCGTCACGGTTCAACTCTCATACCCATAAAATTACCCCGATATCATCTGCATATGCACTGTACAAATGGTGTTCTGATATGTTTCACTTTTCCGAAAGATAAATGCTAACATAAGATTAAAGAGGATCGGGAACTTAACACCTCCGTGCCGTACATTAGTGGTAATTGCAAAATTTCCTGATATAGCTTGTTCTCAACTTTAACAAATCATTTTGACTGCATTACTGTAGTTTTACATAAACGCACATGAAATACAAGAACATCTGATGTACGTGACGAGATGTCTCTTAATATTTAGAAAGAATGATCCTCCGCAAAAAAACTTGATCAGTGACAGGCCGATTTAGACAAAATCCTCCTTGGTAGTCACTTACAATTTCCTCTGCCAGGGAAGTGATTCTCTTCAATATTATTTTAGACATAACAGATTTGTATGCTGTGCAAAGTAGAGCTATGCCGCGATAGTTTTCACATTTTGAGCAATCTCGTTTTTTAAGGATAGGGCGCAACGCGGCCAATATCCATTCATTAGGGATAACTTCGGTTTGTCGTACTAATCGAATAACGTTCAAAAGATAGTTCCCCAAAGTATCTTCTCCGAATATCAAGAGCTCGGAATTAATGCAATCAACCCTAAAAGGTATCTTTTTAGCCTTTGCATGACCGGTGTAAATTCCTCGTAGGGTGAACCCCCTATGAATATCTCTGCAGACCGATTTGGACAATTTTCTAATACATCATTTAACACTTGTTTCAGACCTAGGTCTTAAAGTATGGCATAATCCGTTAAAAAAGTTACTAGAACTGTGCTCAGTGAAAATGTTTAAAAATTGTTCGTATCATATATTGATACGAAGGGCTGACATTTGTTTTTATGATGTGAGATAAAATATGATGTGAGATTATATTTTATCCATAAATATATGCCAGGATGGGACAAAAACTTTGATATGCTGAATTTTGCTGTTGCCCCAGCTAAATTAGCTATTGCTGTAGCTAATACCACTCCTAACATGCACATTATTGAGACAGTGTGAAGTAATAATTTTGGATTTTTGTTCCCTTTACTCAATGGTCCACGTGGTTTTGTTTGTATCACATCTAGCGAATCGATTGTAAGGCTATCGCCATTGGTTGTAGTAAGCGGTTCCTTTTTTGTAGAAAAAATTTCTGGGCCGAGTATTATAATGACTCGAATTTCACCATCTGCTCCCAGATGCATGTCAACAACTGGACCTCGTACCCATTTTAAGGGTGGTAAATTGTGTTCAATTAGAATTATGAAATCACTGATTTCGATTTAAGGCTTTTACTGTAGCCATTTCGGCCGTTGTTATAACTTGTGAAGGTACTCGTTACGCTATTTCTTCCAAAAGTCTTGTTTGGGTGTTTCTAACGTTTGCCATCTAGTTAGTCTGTTTTCTAGATTTCTTTCAGGTATTGTTGCTATCGGAGAATCGATCAAAAAGTGGCCGATGAGTGTTTCAAGATCAGTTGTGTCATTGGACAACGGCCATAAGGGTGTTGAATTTAACAACTTGTTCCGAATGGATGCGAGAGTAAGCTGTGTTTCTCCATACATTGTTTTATTGTGTGCATGACTGATTATTGTTTTGTTCAGTTGACGCCGGGAAGGAATTATTGCCGGATCTTTTTCTTCATAATTTAATCATGGGTATTAAAGTCTTCAACCTATACTTGTTGTATTATCAGCAAGGAAACAGCTGCTCGGTGTTACCGTTCATCTTTTGATAAAGTTGATAAATATTCTGATTTTCCTCTTCAATTTATTCAATTGGTCTTTATCCTTGACGCCATGGATGTGATACTATCTGATTCCTTGTTTCTGATACCCTCTTAGCAACGAAAGTTTTGTATTTTTGGATGTCACCTTGTATCCAAGATAGTACTATTGTAGAGTCTGTCTATGCCATGGTTGGTGCTTGTGGAATTTCTATTGCTTGTGTTTACTCCAGTCGCGGCAGTGTCACCTTAATTTTTGTTGGTGCCATTTATGATTTGGCAGCTATGAGGCTGATATTGACTTCGTCTTTATTTTGCACTTTGGGGTAAACACAGGCAGCATACGCTTGTTTTAAGGAGTCTTTTTGTATATGTTAGTCATTCCAGGGCCAGCTCATCGGGACTGACTCATTCCAATTACGCCGAAAGAGCCAGAGTTTTTGTAACATAATTTTTGGGGTTACAATAAAGAACAATTTGGTCGTTGTAGACAGAACCCTTCGTTTTCTGAAAGGTGATCATTGTGTGTAAGATGATCTATCTTAAACTCAAAAAATCTGTTTTAGACCTCCAAAGATGTCCAAAGTTTTAATACGAATCCGTACTGTCAGATTCTGGTATGCTATTTAGAAAAACTTCGTGATTACTTGCCCATTCCCTTAAATTTAAACCACCTCTGCTGAGTAGTTATTTTCGTTAATTTTTTATGACTCGCGCCTCTATCGTTGTATCGCACCCTGTCATTAAATGCAGAAGGTGTTCAAATATTGACGAGAGCCTAAATGTGTCAGTTGAAGAATGCTCTTTAAGTAAAAACATTCCAGCAAAATGCATAAACTGTGCCACATCCTGCAAATTATAGAGGATGTGAAGTAGCTAAAACTGTTAATCAAAGAAAAAAGTCGAAAAATACCTCGAAAACGCAAGTACTAGTAATTAAATGTGGTAATGGAACTTGGGCTAGAAGTGCAAACCAATATTCTGATTTGTTTGCATCAGATTCATTCAGATCTCTCCAAAGACAAATCGCAGATGGAAACATAACACTAGATAACAAAATCTATAGCCAAAACCTGAATCTTTACAATAGTTAAAAGTTGAAATCATTAATAACTTAAGCTCAAAAAATCTCTTGGCTATGATTAATTACAGGACAAATACTTAAAGTACTACCTGAAAAAGGATTACGAAAGCTACTTCAAATAATTAACGCCACGTTTAGACTTAACTATGTTTCACACCAATGCAAATTTGCAGAAGTTATAATAATACCAAAACCAAACAAACCGCCTAACGACAAAAAGTCAAATAGGTCGATTTCTCTGCTTCAAACTATTTCTAAACTATTCGAAAAGTTGTTGACTTTAATTAATCCCCAATTCAGTTCATTGTTGAAGGACCAAATCGCTTAGCATTTTTAATAGAGTTTTTCAGCCTCAGCACTGCTTGAGTAGCAGAGTAGGATATTGGAGGAGTGAGTAAGTGATATTGGACGAGTACGCTCTATACTATTAGAGGGCTTTCCTGGCCTAGGAATATGGATGACTTTGCCAAGCTTCCAACAATCTGGAAATAACTTGTCGTTAAGATCCCGTTAATGATATCGGTAAGTTGTTTTTCTTTTATTAAGATGCTAAAGAATGTTGGCAACTTCTACTTTTTCGACCATCTCAATTAAGGTTGGATTAAGAGGAGGAGAATTAAGAAAATTGTTGCACAGTTATTGACCAACTGTTCGAAAAAGGATTTTTTAGAGAATCGTTTTGTATCTGAATTTTTTCATAATGAGACGCGATTGCATCTGCAATTATTTTAGGATCTATGATTGGACCAGGATATTTAGCTGTTGAAGTAATCACATTTTGTTTTTTACCATTAAGCTTTCGAATTTCATTGACAAATTCCAGAGAATTATCGGGAATTTTTGAGCATTCTGCTCAGGAGGAATTTTTAATGTGCCATTGCACATAATTTCCTTGATGGCAAGTTTGATTAGGTTAGGTAACTTGACTGTTTTCCCTCAGTTTTAGTAGTGGTAGAGATTTCAGAATCTTCTGATAAATTTCGATGAACTTGAATTTAAAATTTCATCCAGTCGGCTTAGGAGTAGTTGCGAAATACTTTTGTTGCTTCTGCTTGGGTGTTGAAAGGGATTGTGAATACAATTGATAAATGATCTGAGCATTATTTTAGTTTAGTTTTTAGTTTCCTCTTGGGAACGTTGGTTCGTTAGGAGCATTTAATTGAATATTGAAATTATTGCATAAACTAAGAAGTGAATGATCATTCTGGTTATTATTTGGGCATCTCCATGTGATGTGGCGTAAACTAAAGTCACCTGCCAAGATACCTTAGTTACTGGAGTTAAAAAGATGTTCTAAATCATACCTCTTGACTTGTCTCATGTGAATAGAGCAAAACGTAAGGTATTTGTGCTTAAAAAGTGCATTTAAAAGTGTTGGTTCAGTTTCGGCTGAATGAATGTCATTCTGGATTAAGATAGCAGTACCTCTAGATTTGGCACTTGTTGCAGCTAGCTTGAAAGTTGTATCCCAGGGACTTGAAATTTATGTCGTTGGGTTAGGTGGGCTTCGGATTGGAGAATGTAGCGACCATCGCTACACACACAAATAAAATTATTCAGATATTTCGTGCAATTTTCATATAATTCGCTAACGCTACATGTACACTGTACATAAATATATATAGAGCGTAAAGTAGCTATTACACATAGCACTCGGTCGCCATGGCCTGATGAGATGACAATTAATTTTTAATTAAATTCCTCATCAGATCGAAACTGAGCTTTGCTACGCACAACATCTACATCTGAATAATTAAAATAATGACGTCAACCGCCGTCGTTATAAGAACTATGTGAGGCTTGTGACGGAAGAGCGTTTCTTCGAGTTGTTGTCGCTGATCTAGTTAAACTAGACTATTGACATTCAGAGAAATGCATAGAAGTTGTTCTAGCATGAAGGGAGTGAGAAAACGATTTTTATAAAGGGAAACCGTTTTTCAACGATATTGGTTGATGGAACCCGATCGTATACAACGTAGAAGTGGTCACATTTTTCTTTGAGGTCAGCAAGGTTTATACCAAATAACTGTTCGCAGTCTTGATGTAGCATATAAAATCCCCAACCTTTGTGAGTCAATACCATATGGAAATCGGGTAGGACCTGGTTTAGGCGGAGAAAGATTAGATAAATATCTTTTTTTTCACCTGGCACTGGCTGTAATTTGCTGGATGTTGTTCATCGCAGTTAACATATTTTACGGGCTGCTGGTTTTCGGTGGTGTTCCTGCAGTTTCTTTTGTCATGAGCTTCCTTACATTTTATGCAACGGAAACCTCTGCCGAAATTTAACGATGTGTGGACAAATCTTTGGCAATTTCTGGGATCGACCTTTCTTCTCCCAGGTGACTATGTAATGGCTCATATGTTGTATAGCTAGTAGTTTTTCGACAGGCGTTGTCTTGTCGATAACTACTTGTAACAGCGGTATCGGGAAATAGGTGATTCCTTCCCTTTATTTTTTCTTGAAAGTCATCTGGAAGACCTTAGCAGCCATGTAATGAATTTAGTTGTATCTCTTCTCGATCCAGAGAGGAGGTGCTTGTGTATTCGTTATAAAACAGTTAATTCGATCGAATTCGAGGGTTTAATTGTCTTATTTAAATTATTTCGGTAATATTATTTCTATTTAAGTGAATATAAATAGAAGCTCACTTAATAAATTTTAGCAGTCTTGTGCTAACAGAAGTTTGAGTATTGGCTACTGGGTATCAGGACCAATTCTGTCATAGCTAACAAACTTTTTCCTTCGTTACACCACAAAAAAACTAACTATCGATCGCTTAGGTGTCAGTAACCGGGTCGAGTCTGCCACAACTAACATTCCTTCCATTCCTTCGGGTTTGTTATATGTAACACGGGTGTACGGTGGTGCCCGGCATTTCGGGAATTTCTGGTTCGTCTCTGGCCATACACTCTAATCAATTAATCAATCAATCATATTAGAAAAAATTAATGTTGCGAAATTTTTTCTTGCAAAACTTCCCAGAAATACTTGAGACGTTTGTATTACGTATATAACAAATAGTTAATCATTAATTTTAAGTGTCCCTTGTTCAAATCAAAACAGCAACTGTACTAAGTTTAATCGGGAATATTTTTATCAATTTGGTTGTATATAAATAGGGAAATTTTCGGAAAATCGGTATCAGTTTTTTCTATACACCGTTCAAGTAAAGTAAAGTAAAAAATGAATACTAGCAACGCCTTATTTATATTATTACTGTGCATTGGAGCAGTAACAGCTTTTGAAGTATTAACTTTCGGATGGGATCGGCAACCAGGTGATCGTCCAATTTATATAAATACCATACAATCAAATGAAACGGCCGAATATACTGGACATACTGTAACTCATAGTTTCACCGCTGGCATTAATGAAAAGTTTAATCAGATTTATCTTGAAGTACCTAGTAGTGTAAGTGTGTTTAAAAATAGTTAAATAGTTTGAAATGTTATAAGATTTTATTCTAGTGGTATTCGGTGAGTATATCATATGCACTGGGTGACCTTTACCGTCGTAGTTTTGAGCTACAAGTAAATGCAAGTAATCTAAATCAACTAACAGTTAATATAATTGTTTTTGGACTTGTTGATCAACCATCTGTACCATGGTGGCCGAAAGATAAAAATATGGTCGAAGAACACAGAATCAATAATGTATAATTTTTTATCAAATGATTGAATAAAATTTAAAATAAATAAATATCGTAAAATAAATATCAATTTTTATATTTAGTGATTAGCTTTCTGATCGTTACTGTCTGACTTTGAAATATGTCACGCCTTGAGTCGCTTAACACAGTGGTTTTCGAACTCAAATCATATGTCCGCTGATTGGTTTAATAACTCTTAAATCTTATGAGTTAACATTATTTTAGCTTAGATATATATATATATAGTTTTGCGTGCTGTTTGAGTAATTAGTTAGACTATATACAGTTAGTTAGTTTAACAGAACGGACTTACTTTTGGTTATTCAACTATTAACAATGAAATGTTTAGCTATTGCTATTACAAAAATGTTTTTGATAATTTTACATAAATGTCGACTACCTTTACCTTAGAGCTATAGCTAATGAGTATAGGCGACAGAAACTGATGATAAAGTTTCAGGTATTTGACCATTATTTGTTAATGTCACTTTATTTTGCAAAACAACACAAAACCGGTCAAATAATTGGCGCACTTATTGATTATTTATATAAGCGCAATAAATATAAATCGCACAATTCTTTATAAAGATCTTATCGTATCTTAAAAATGTACTTCCTTTTTCGAATTGAAACAAACACTTGAAACGGTAACATGTGAAGTGGATTAAATATTTTTATGCTACTTTAAAAAATAATCAGATTTTAAATGTTTTATAAAATTAAGTCGAACTTTATACGAAATAAGCTTGGGAAGACCACTTTTATAGTAAACGAGGACATTGATGAATTATTTAAAAAATATAAACATTTGGGGAACACATATAGGGGAATATATCCCCTGTGGTAGTGAGCAACTCTCTCATGCCTCGTAGCTTTAACAACATAACTTCTTTAATGGAGTCACCGGACTGCATCATACCTTCAGACCTAGGTCAATCGCCATTCGGGACAAGGATGGGAACCTTTGCCATGTCTGGGAAAAACCTAACAAATATGTGCGTTTATGTAAAATGACAGTAATGCTGTCACATAATGTTGTGCCAAAGTTGAGAACAAGCTATCAGGATTTTATGTAATTAGCTCTGGTGTACGGCAAGGAGATGCTCTGTCCCCGATACTCTTTAATATCATGTTAGAATTTATCTTTCGCAAAAGTGAAGCACATCAGGATAACATCTTGTATAGCTAGTCCAACCAAATTCTGGTGTAAGCAGATAATATCTGTGTAATTGGACTAAATGGCAACATTGCCAGAGAACTACTGTATACATTTGTCTGATTCTCAGAGTCGGTTGGTCTCAAAATCAATGAGTCCAAAACACTATATTAATTTTGCAAAAATAATTTTGTTAGTGGTAACCACAAATTTGATAAGTCATGAATGTCACTCATGATAACTGTGTGGGAGGGGATATTTAAGTGCGTCTTGTCCCAACCGTGCTTTGTATGCCTTAGGTTCACTGCTAAAGTCAATATACCTTACAAATGCCGACAAACTAAAGTTGTACAAGGTGTTGATCAGACTCGTTGTCATATATGGGTGTGAAAGTTGGACCCTGAGAGAGAATCAGGAATTTAAGGACAATTCGTTTATGAAATAAAGTCAGTAAGTACGCTGATCACGTTCTGCGAGCTTATCCCAAACGAATGATTCAGCGATCTCTGAGAGGAGAACCGCCATTTGGCAGGCACTAGAACAATACGAAGAACAAATTTGGAATCGATTTCGATGAAGCCAGATTGATGATTCGGTATGGACCAGCAATGGCTTGTAAAAGCTGCCTTATTATTATTACTATTATATAGAGGAAGTGAAGTTGTCCAATACCTCTGATTTTTAACTTAAATTATATTTTTTGGTTTAAACTGGTATCAAAATGCATGTGATATTATTCTGAGAATGTCATAGCTTACAAAGCGTATATTTCCATGGTGGTCAAGTGTTTTATCTGTCAAATTGTCAAATAATGTTTTTTTTTAGATTTTCTAATTATTTAATCGTTCGTTATCATTATAAATTTTCGTATATAAGCACCTAAATTTTAGGTAGACTTATATCAGTTTTGTGTATAACTTACAAGTAGAACGTGAAACAAGTGCTGTCTAAAATGAATACCATTAAAGCCATATTTGTATTATTACTGTGCATCGGTGCTGGAACCGCATTCCAAATACTAACATTCGGTGATCGAGCACCAGGTGATCGTCCCATTTATTTTACCACATTAGAATCAGTTCCAACCTCAACGCCAAATTTTCATTATGTTGTACATAATTGGTATGGTGTTGCCAATGAAACTTTTACTCAAGTTTATTTCGAAGTACCGCCTACCGTAAGTTACCAGTGAAAGATTTTATGTAGAGCATAATTTATTTAAATGATTTTGTTTAATTATATTTTAGTGGTATTCTGCATCTTTAACACAACCCCTCCAAGGCGCTCCACTCTATAAACGTACATTTGAGCTGGAGGTTACCGCTGTTGATACGACACAATTGTCTGTTAACTTAATCGTTTTTGGTTTTAAAAATTCGCCATTAAATAAAAATGCTGGTCCTGGTTCGTTGCTACCCGGAAATAAGGATGTTGAACGCAAATTTAACTCGGCATTGTTTAAAAATAATTGAGCAAATATGTACTATTTTCTAGACACTTAAATATATTTTAAGGTTACCTATAAATATTTTTTTTTCTAACAAGATAAATTGCCATCGTTTGTGTTGTGTATATTTGATGTATTAGCACCACTCAGTGGTGAATAGTGCATAAATCTTTGAACAGGGCATGTCCCACAAAAATTTTTGATGCACTTAAGCAATTGCTTTCAAATTTTGCATGAACATGCAATTATGGGAGGTTAATGTTTAAAAGAGATTACCCCTTCGAACTCGAGCTTATATAGTCGTAAGGACCACTTCATTACATTCACTTGAAATCCCAGTATTGGTCTGAGACTAAAAAAGAGGTCATATTCGGCCAGACATCAGTAGATCACAGTGATTTTATAGCGAGGGTGTTTATAAAAAAGCTATTAAAATGGACGTTTAAACAAAGAAATCTCGACATATTTTGGGAAGATCGCTGTTTAATGTACTCCACATCAAATTGCAAAAGAAGAATATATTTTACAAGCCCTGCGGTCAGCTGTATCCAAATACACCATGAGAACGAAAATATGTACAAAACTCGAAAAACTCCCTATGGAAGCACCCATTTCCGGTTAGCCAATTTTAGCCAAAATTAACTAACATCCTTACTTAATTTTAGCCGGAGAATCCGAATCTGCAATAAAAAATAGGGGTTCCTATTTTAATTTCCAATTAAACACCTACAAGAAGAGAAAGGGGGTACTAATTTTAGCACTAATGTATGTCCCTCTTGGAATGGAATGATCAAATTTTGATCTGAGTTATTTTTTTCGTAGAGTGCTTATTTTCCGATATATATATATATATATATATATATATATATATATATATATATATATATATATATATATATATATATATATATATATATATATATATATAATTCTGCCATATCAGTTGATTGATTTTATCTTATTCCGCTGCTAAAGATTCAATTTTATTTTTCTTCTGTTCGTTTTTCTCAATCCTTATGCAACCTATATTATGATACAATGCCTAGCATAGCATATACATATTAACGAGTTCAACTTATATTTGATTTCATTCCATTCTCGTCTTGTGTATATTGAATACATTTTAAGATGATCCAAAATGTTGATTTTGTAAAGTTTTTTTGTTAATTCATCTTGTTTTGTTAAGATTTTTCGTTTTACGAGCTTTAACAATGTGCTTTTATGCTAGCTGCTATTGTTACACTGTTTTTGTGTTTTTAATGTTTAAGAAACTATAAATGGATTTAGTTATTTTATTCTTGTAAAGAAATGTATATCTGTTCAAATTTCGTACTATAAAAGCGTTACGAGGTATACTGAAGGAAGGTATGACGTTGGTGTTGGAAGCGCTGGAATATTTTTTTCTGTGCATATCAATTAGTCGCAACTAATAAAAGTTTCAACTTTTAGAACATATCACAGGGCATTGAACAAATAAACAAAAGAGTATAATAAATATAAAGTCTAAGACATATAGTGGCCATCGAACGCAAACCAGTTTAAGTAAGAAAACTATATGCAATTATCCACACTAGATAAAAAATACAAGTGGCTTATCCAGGTTTCTAAACGAAAGTAAATCCAATCTGTTACCAGGGCATCAACAAATGGCTTCATAAGAACCATAATTAAAACGAGTTAAACAAGCTACACCACTTTTGTATAGTATAGATGAAAACCACTTAAATCTGGGAATTTATTTAGTTCTGAATATTTCAGACAAAACTAGGTTGTCTTATAGAAATGTGACTACTTACTAAAAACAATTTCTGTAAAGTAAAATTATAATCTTTTCAAAAGTTGAGCCGTTTTGAGACATTCAGCTGCATTTTGTCCTTATGCCACTTCGTTTGAATTATGATGGGTATGCAACATGTTTGATTCGAGTTTTTTTTATTATTATTATTATTATTTATTACAACAAAAAGTAAACGAGCAACCGACAGCTAGTGGATTTAGTGTCCTTTAAAAGCTATTCGGTCATCGTTAAATATAACAAAAAGTATAAATCATAAAATAATAAACAAACAACATAAATTATTTACATAAAATAATCAAAAAATAAAAATAGTAAATAATTATACATATGTATATAAAACAATATAAAAAAATAAATAAATAAAAAAAACTGCTAACAAGAAAAATTAATATAAATAGTTCTATAATGATAACGCTAAATAAACTTTCAACATTTTTATAAATTTATAAACATTATTAGCATTTTTAATAACATCCGGTATATTATTAAAAGTAAATGGTCCAATGAACGAAATAGAATTTCTACCATATTCAGTTTTAATTTGAGGATATTTAAGCAGGTTTGAATTTATGGTTACATACCCATGATTAACAAATTCAAATGTGATGTTAGATAACGTTGATGATATATGCAAGCACTTATACGTGTAACACGAAACATAAAGCACAAAAATTATGAATTAATTGGAAAAATATCCAATGACTTATTATATCCAGCACTTATTTTGCAATATTTGTTAGTTTTGTTTAATTTGCTTTGCGTAGCCGAACCAAAAGTAGCATAAAAGAGCCGCGTATGAATAAACGAAAAATAGATCATTTTTAAAACATGCACTGGGACAAACATAGAAAGTTTTCTAATTAAACAAATAAATGGATTTATTTTTAAACTCGTAAAGTAAATATGATTGATCCTCCCAAGCCATATGTTTATCAAATATAACTCCAAGATACTTAAAGTTACCAACTCGCTCAATAATAAAGTTCGATGTTTGAAGTAATGGTAAATCACAATGTGGCATAAATGGAGGATGAAAAGCTAGATATTTAGTTTTACTGAAATTTACCGAAATTCGATTAATTCTAAAAAATTCCAAGATTGTCTCAAAATATTTCTTCATATTAGAAAAAGCCAATGAGCAATCATTAGATTCGTAAAATAAAGCAGTGTCATCAGCAAACAATCTAATACTTCCGATGAGAGGTAATCGCGCAATATCATTATAATGGCCCTAGAACGCTTCCTTGCGGTACTCCACACTTGATATCAAGAGTGCTAGGTAATCCACGAAATCCATAGCAAAACAATTTGTGAAGCAGCAAATCGTGATCTATACAGTCAAACGCTTTACGTAGATCCAAGAAAAGTCCACACACGTAGAGCAAAATCAGTACTTGAGCCTTGCCGAAAGCCATACTGATGAGAATAGAAAAAATTTGATTTATGCAGGAATTCCAACATTCTATTTGCAATTATTTTTTCTAATATCTTATCAAACACGGATAACACTGAGTTCGGTCGATAATTATTAATTAATTTAGGGTCACCTGATTTGAAAATAGGTGACACTTTAGCTAATTTAAGGCAATCGGCTACCGTTCTCTAAAACTACATTAAATAATTTTGATAAAAAATGTGAAAAAATAATGAATTTTGTTTTAAGACAATATTTGGTGTTATCATATCCTCCACGTTTTTTAATATACAAATTGTAAATTAGATTTGAAACTTCAATGATAGAGATTGGTAATAAATAAAATGAATTTGCGCAAAGAACAATTGTTTGAAATTGATTAATATTGATTAGGTCAGAGTTGTTACTAATTGATGACCTTGAATCATTACTTGCGTTAACGAAAAACTCATTAAAAATGTTAACAATGAACTTCAGGTCCTTGTATTCAATTTTATTGGAAAAAATAGAATGGATGCTATCACGAGGATTTATTTTCATAAACTGATTGATTTGTTTCCAGATTCAAAATGCTGAATAAATGTTCAAAAAAACGTTTTTTTGCATAATATTTACCAGATTTAATCTTGCTTCAACTTAATGTCCAGGAACAAATACTGGAAGTTTTTATTTTAACATTAATTTGCTTGATATGGGAAAATTTATCAACCAGTTTATTATACATATCAGAAATCAAATTCAATGTCAAATTAGAATTACCAATATCAAATGATGCTGAAGACAGAAATTCACTAAACCGCTCATTAACTTTAGCATAGTTTACAATTATCTTTTCTAACTTTCTTATATTGTATTTTGGTTTGAATATTACATTAGAAAATACAAAACTGTGGTCACTAATACTTGCTTCAATAGTGGAATTTAGAATACGATATTAAGAAAGCTACTTGCAGCGTGATCCAAAATGTTTTGACTCAAAGGTGTGGTAGAAAATGTATTGGTAACAATCATCCATAGCTATGTAATGTCGAATTATAATCTGACGTTAAAGCAAGTTTCTTAATAACAGGAATGTTTACATCACCCTCTATAATGAAATCTGAATTTACATTATTGTTACAGAGTAAATTATCCAGAAATTCCAAAAATTGATTGAGTAGTATCAGAATTGGGTGGTCTATATATTGCTTAGTCATATTAAAGTTTCGAAGCTGAAGACTAATATACTGGAACGGTAATGATCCATCATCAATATTCAACAAAGAATAAGATATATCATTCCTAATATACATAGCAATTCCACCACCTCTGCGAGTTCGTTAATTATATCAGTTAACAGCCGTTTGCATTTATGCCTGCAGGTTAACATCTTCTAAGTTGATGGGATTCACCAGTATCGTAAAATAAACAAGATTGTAAATATTTTCAAGTAGTCATAACGACATCAAAAGGACATTTGAAAGATCACATATATGCTAGAAAGTTGTGCTGAAGAATAACTTTACTTTGTACCTCCTACCCAATACAGAGTACAGAGGTTGTTATCAAAGCAAATCTCCGTCCCATTGCCAGTCACGATACGATGCCTAAAATCGTTTCGAGTTTGCTATTGAAGTAGATTTTTGTGTGAAAAAATAAATATTTCTGGACCATGGCCTTGACCACCTTGGAAATGACAGAGAATAGCAAATATATAACATGATCGTTCCTAATTTAAATATATATATATATATATATATATATATATATATATATATATATATATATATATATATAAATATATATATATATATATATATATATATATATATATATATATATTTATATATATATATATATATATATATATATATATATATATATAAATATGTATATATATATATATATATATATATATATATATATATATTATATATATATATATATATATATATATATATATATATATATATATATTATATATATATATATATATATATATATATATATATATATATATTATATATTATATATATATATATATATATATATATATATATATATATATATATATATATATATATATCAGGGATGATATTGTCCAAAATTTCATAGTATTGAAATTTCGAGTTAAATAGTACTTAATAGTAATTAATGCACAAAATCATTAGCATTAAGGAGAGTGGGAAAGGACGTATCCGAAGTTTAATGGCAATTATTGTTATTATGCACAATAAACTGCTTAACTGTTGTTCAATAAATTTAGTTGTGTTTTAGGATAGATTGAAATTAAACTTCACGCAAATACTTGTTTTTGCTTCAAAAGCAACGCCACTTTACATCAAGTGTGAAAATATTCAATACTGTTCTGCTAATAATTCTTCCCCAACGATTTTTATTTTAAGGTTACTTTAGGTTTCTTAACATTTCTTTTGAAATTTTGAAATTATGGCTGCAACAACTATTACTTGCTTTCAACATATCCTTGGTTTGAATTAATGCGTCACAAGTGCTTACAGCTAATCGATTTCGATATTTCGTTTTTATTCAATTTAAAATCGAAAAGATCCGTTTAACATTAGCAGAGGAATGAGGAAATGACAGAATTCCTTGAACAATTCTATAAATAATTTGAAAGAAAAGTTGATCCATTTCATTTTTTATTGAACTTACGGTATGCTAAAACTCGGAAATATTTAGATCTTTCAATTTGCTTAATTGCTTTTTCTGCAATTTTTAATTCTTTTTCAGAAAATAAAAGCTGTAAAAGTTTTAAAATACTGTTGCTTTGTTCAGATAAAACATGTTCCGGGTAAATTATGCAAATAAATTTAATACATCATTTTCAAAGTCAATTTTACTCCGTAGACTATTGCAGAATTTTATATAAAAATTTCGAGCTTTAGATTTAAATTCTGTAATAGTTGAATCATTATTATTATGATAATATATTTCAACTTGACCACTTTAATATAATTCATTATCAGATAAATGACTTTCGTTTAAATTAATAAATGTAATTGGTGTCGAATCGATTGTCGTTTTCGTTATAAAATTTCGACATATTTGGTTAAGTAAATATTTTGATCTCACTATAAATATGTGCATCCGAGACCGTTCGGATTGCATTTCTAAATTAACATTATTAATTATGTCAAGAACATACGATAAGAACAGAAAATATAATTTTATTAAAGGATCTTTCATCATGTTAGAAATGAAATTTACATTTTCATTACCATACTTTGCCTCGAAATTCGATAGCTCAAAATAATGCAATAATGGATCCTATTGTTCCAATATACGATTAATGGCTTCCTAAAAAAACAGTAAGTTAATATAAACTTATGTCATTTCAATATTACCATTTTATATTTACCTGCCGTGTTAAGGCACAACCAGCGAGTCTTTAACAATTTAACGTAATAGTGCGATGTATAGACTTTGCATGTTACTGGCTAGCGAGTCTTTAAGAACTGAACGAAACTTTCGTTAAAATTTTACATCAACTTAACAGAGCGAAATTTTTCGTGCTAACTTGTAGAAACGTCAAAACAAATAATGTAATTTTATTCTTTTGTGGTTCCAAGTTAAGTTTTATTTAAATTTTATTTAAATATAAACTATATTAATTTAAAAATATACACATGTATATTTATATAATAAAACACGTATAAATTACAACCACAAAAAGCAAAAAAAATTGTCAATGGATTCATAGTGTTTATATTTACATATATAAATACAAATGGACTATTTGGCCCTTATTAGCGTGGTGAAAACAGATACAAGTATTAATTGTATAAGATTTATTAGTTTTGTTTCAAATTAATTGAATTTTATAAACTAATTATATCAATAATTACATTATAAAGTTAGAACCATTGACAAGTTGTGTTACGATTTGAGTAGCCGAATCTTAAATTGTCTGTAGAAACTTATTTTCGTTCAATTCTGTAAGGTTTTGACATGTTGTGTTAAAGACTCGCTGGTTAGCCCTTTAACCAACGAGTTGATCAAAATATTCTTGAAATTTAAAAAACTCGCTTTTTCGAGCTGGATTATGATAGAAGTGATGATTAATTTCTCTTATTAATTTATCAATATCTCGCGGTAGTTCCGATGCAGCTGTCATTGACACTAAATTTAAATTATGACAAACACAACCGTTTACAAATAACTTAGGCATAATTCGCTTTAATTAGCTTTGTACTCCATGTGTTTTTCCCATAATTACCGAACAATTATCAGAAGTGAAACCTATCATATTTGCCAAATTAATTTGATGTTCATATAACTTTACTTCTGGCCGACTCAATGAATTGAGAATATCATTCAAAAAGATAAAAATGTTCAGTTCCAGAAGCTCTGGTTTCGAGCTAATGAGACTTAAATTTATTAAAAATTCGATCGTTTATCAGGCTGCAGCGACTATACTACAAAAATTTGTATTTTTATACTCCGTATTAACATATTGAGATAGTGAATTATAAAAATTCAGCAAAATTCACTTTGTGCATATTACTAATCTTTTACATATATGCACATGAGACGATATTAATACGCTTACTTTATCTGCACACCTCGCCGAAACTGCTACGCTTTGAAAATTGTGAAATTCACATACAATATTTACTAATTATTTTGAAATAAATAGTCTGCTCCATACTTCATATTTTATTTAAACAGGTAATTTTTGTTTTTTACTAATCTTAAGTACAATATTTGCAACTTAAATTTGGGTTAAAACTACTAATCCAAAATTTCAAAATTTCTGTTATTAAAAATCACTCTTAACTATCACACGGCAAAATTTTACACGGCACATACCCATTTTAAAAAATATTTGTGATAGTTCAAATTATGGTTTTACTCAGCAAAATTATTAATAAAGTCTAAGCCTTTTTTTTCAGTTTACGTTGGTTGACCAGCTGACAAGTATTTAAAACTATTTTTTTATCTCTTTATTTATCTGCCTTTCGGTGGGTCTAAAAAAATCAAAAAAAATCTGGAAAAGCAAAGTATTGTTTAAATTGCTTAAATTGAAATCAAACAGGTGATCTATATGGTTAAAGCTTTTACACATCATGCTGACCGGTTCATAAGTACCATAGTTAGTTCTATGCACATCTACATACAAGAACTCATATTACTATTTTTATATTACTATTTTTTCAGTAATGATGGTGCATCTTTGAAGCCCAATAAAAGGTTACCGACAAATGAACACTTTAACAGCTTGCACCTGTTTGCCAGAGTTGTTATATTGTAGGTTTTGCATCCATTACTATGTGAGGCCAATCGTTGCAGGTTTCATGGTACGATAATTTATTATCATACTCCCAACCGTCTTTCCATGTTATGTGGCGGACAAGTTTTTTTAAATGCTCTCTAACTTACTAATGTTTGCATCATAAATCATTGATCAATATGTTTGTTATTGCTGATATTCTCCAAGAAAATTACATCTAGGTCTTTAATCTCAGATACTTTCTGTAGTGGCATATTCTGTAGTGGTAATTCCAAACTGGTGTGATCTTTCAAAAAAGAAGCAGATATTTTATATTCGGCATTTCAATAGATGTATTGCCTTTACTGGTGTGAGGTTTGTAATATTCAGCGAACATGTTTGATATGACATGCGGATCGGATGATATCTTACCGTTAAATGTGATATGCGTAGGAACACCGTTAATTTCACGTTTTGCCTTAAAAAAGTTCCATAACGGTTTTGGATCATTTCTAATTTTGACTTTAATACAAGTTATGTAAGTCTTGTATTCATGCTCAAAACAGTTGTCGAAATTATGGTTGGGATCTGCAAATTTAACATTATTAGCCACAGAATATTGTTTAAATGTTTTTTTGTAGGCTTTACCCTTCTTATTTTTCAAGTTAATCAATCATACCGTCATACCAAGAAGGATAATTGCTAAGGTATTTGTCATACAACGGTTATTTCAATTGTTTTGTAATATTTGATCAATTTTTTTAAATCTAATTTATATTTATTTTAAAATTTTGTATCAAATAAAGTGTATATAAAAATTAACTGACTGAAGAAATGTTCTAATAACTTTGGAGAGACGTTGGTTGATCTGTAACACCATGTCATTAAGGTTATCTCCGCGACGTCGAAAGGTCCAACCAAATTTCTCTAGAAATTATAGTCAGCACTAAAATCAAAATGAAAATTATTAGTACTAAAAACATTTGGCTTACATTTGTCATGAAAAATTGATGTGGACGTGTGATGAACACTATCACATTCAGATAAATCCAGACACCCGACATCGAGACATCCAGATCACCCGAGTGATGTTTGCTTTAATTCAATTTGTCAAAATATGATTTTTCCGTGTATATACATACCTTGATGCGTGGTTATACGCTTCTACGTGGAAAAATCAGAAAAGCCAACAATACACATAACACATATGTATACAGAAAATTAATTGAATTTAATATTTAATAAGGATTGATCATCTAAATTCCATTGGGGATTATATTCAATCACAATAGGAAAAACTGACTGTACAAAAGAAAGGAAAACTCGAAAATAAAACAAACATTGACTATTTATATTCGACGTATGCTTTTCAACCGTTGGTTAAATAAAATGGTGCTTAAAGCTATTTAATAATGTTTTGCGATTAATCATCCCATAGCAAAACCAATTTCCTCATATTGTTAGACATTTTACACGGAACCTGAAAATTACTTTTAAAAAAATGAAAATAGAAAACTACCTAAAGTAGCAATGCCAAAACTTCTTTACCATTTTCATTTTTATATATTTTGTCGTGGATGGAACATTTTTCACTTCTTGTAGATTTTCATTATTTTTATTTTTTATTTTTTCTTCATCTCGATTTTCAATTATGTACACAATATAAACGTACATGGGAAAAATAAAAATGAAAAATGCTACTAATAAATTACCAGTGTAATACAGCTGACTGGCATAATTAAATTTTAAGCCGATGAAATACGTTCATAAGCTTATATTGTGCACATCATAGGAAAATGTAATGGAAAAATTATTTTTATAAAGTAAAAACTGAAATATGAACGATGTCCTGAGGCTAAGATATAATATAATATTAAAATTAAATTTCTAGCAGCGTTTTGTGTTCTTAGAAAACTATAACGGTAAATAAATTGGTGCAACATAATTGATGTAACATAAATATATTTGTTTTCTAAAATCGGTTCAAAAACTGATCATATAATTAAGATTCGAGTATTTTGTGAGAAGTTCTTTGAAATAAATTTACACTTCCATCACTTATGCACTTACAAATTAAAATACAAAATATTATGAATGTTGGCCGTCCTTAAGCCAAAGATATCTCACGATATCTCACATTACGGTCTTCCTTGTGATGACATTATTGTGACCTTCTCTATAGTGATAATGTCAACCTGCGTTTTCTTCTTGAAAATTTTCATTACGATCCAGTGGCTCAATATAAGAATTGTTTACGTTATATGCTGTTGTATGTCGTTTAGTTCTACTTAGCTAGTAGTTATCCTACATTTGATAGGCCTAACCATCATGCGTTTTTTGATTTTGGAAATATTCGATTTATGGCAAAAATTTCACAGTTTTGATAGACTATCTTGACTATCTTGACTATCTTGACTATCTTGACTATCTTGACTATCTTGACTATCTTGACTATCTTGACTATCTTGACTATCTTGACTATCTTGACTATCTTGACTATCTTGACTATCTTGACTATCTTGACTATCTTGACTATCTTGACTATCTTGACTATCTTGACTATCTTGACTATCTTGACTATCTTGACTATCTTGACTATCTTGACTATCTTGACTATCTTGACTATCTTGACTATCTTGACTATCTTGACTATCTTGACTATCTTGACTATCTTGACTATCTTGACTATCTTGACTATCTTGACTATCTTGACTATCTTGACTATCTTGACTATCTTGACTATCTTGACTATCTTGACTATCTTGACTATCTTGACTATCTTGACTATCTTGACTATCTTGACTATCTTGACTATCTTGACTATCTTGACTATCTTGACTATCTTGACTATCTTGACTATCTTGACCATCTTGACTATCTTGACTATCTTGACTATCTTGACTATCTTGACTATCTTGACTATCTTGACTATCTTGACTATCTTGACTATCTTGACTATCTTGACTATCTTGACTATCTTGACTATCTTGACTATCTTGACTATCTTGACTATCTTGACTATCTTGACTATCTTGACTATATTGACTATCTTGATTATCTTGACTATCTTGATTATCTTGACTATCTTGACTATCTTGACTATCTTGACTATCTTGACTATCTTGACTATCTTGACTATCTTGACTATCTTGACTATCTTGACTATCTTGACTATCTTGACTATCTTGACTATCTTGACTATCTTGACTATCTTGACTATCTTGACTATCTTGACTATCTTGACTATCTTGACTATCTTGACTATCTTGACTATCTTGACTATCTTGACTATCTTGACTATCTTGACTATCCTGACTATCTTGACTATCTTGACTATCTTGACTATCTTGACTATCTTGATTATCTTGACTATCTTGACTTTCTTGACTATCTTGACTATCTTGACTATCTTGACTATCTTGACTATCTTGACTATCTTGACTATCTTGACTATCTTGACTATCTTGACTATCTTGACTATCTTGACTATCTTGACTATCTTGACTATCTTGACTATCTTGACTATCTTGACTATCTTGACTATCTTGACTATCTTGACTATCTTGACTATCTTAACTATCATGACTATCTTGACTATCTTGACTATCTTGACTATCTTGACTATCTTGACTATCTTGACTATCTTGACTATCTTGACTATCTTGACTATCTTGACTATCTTGACTATCTTGACTATCTTGACTATCTTGACTATCTTGACTATCTTGACTATCTTGACTATCTTGACTATCTTGACTATCTTGACTATCTTGACTATCTTGACTATCTTGACTATCTTGACTATCTTGACTATCTTGACTATCTTGACTATCTTGACTATCTTGACTATCTTGACTATCTTGACTATCTTGACTATTTTGACTATTTTGACTATTTTGACTATTTTGACTATTTTGACTATTTTGACTATTTTGACTATTTTGACTATTTTGACTATCTTGACTATATTGATTATCTTTCTCGACTAAACGCCGTTTGCGTGTAAGTCATTCATAAACGCTGGCCATGGAGGTTATCAATGTAAGTGTCAATGTTAACATAAAACGATGTTTCGTAACAAAATAACAGTAATTGACGACAGAAAAACTTATTTTAACAAAATTTAAATTTCTAAATTAAAAATTGTTTTGGAATACAATAGGATAACCGGATTCTAAAAACTTTAAAGCCGCCCTTTTATCCCAACCAAATTTTAAGAATACTGAAAAAAATAACAGTGATAAACCTTAATTATAAAATGATCTGGTTTATATGATGGTTGCAAAGGTTAATAAGTAGCAAAGCTATAGCTCCTCGACGTACAGATGTACTTAGTTCCGTTTAGTTGCTTAAAGTTATATAGAAATGTAAGTTTAACTTTAAAATCAAATTTTGAATGGTTAATCTCGAGCTAAATATAAAAATCTCATTGTTCTAAAATATTTTTAAATTTAGCGTAAGCTAATTTTTTCTGTTTGCAATATATAAAATGTCGTTGTGCCTATAAAAATGAATACACCGCAAAATCATAAAGAAAATTGTATAGACACATACACATTACACCGCATCGCCAAAGGCCATATTTTATTCAACTTCACCACATCGTATGTCACCAACCAACAATAATAAAAAAACTTCTATTGATCGTTATTATAATATTCACACATAGTATACAAAACTTTAAATCTGTGTACCCACATCAAACCGAATCATATTTCACTGCCAGACCATTTTTTTTTTTACTTTTTCAAAGTATTAAGAAAATGTATATTCTGCAACATTAAAACTGTCAACTTTTGTATATCGACTTGATTTTGTATATTACATAAAATTTATTCCGCACAGTAGTTTTACACAACAAATTTTCTATTTTAGTCGAAAAGAATAATGTATATCCTCCTTCAAAAATAATAAACTTTTTAGGACATGCCTAACAAAAACTTTTGTGTAGATCAAAAATTATTTCTATCTTTACTACTGTTACCATTTTATGTTCGCCAAATATAGGAAACATTCTTTCAAAAGCTACCCATTCGGTGTCTTAGCAAAAATAAAAAATTTTTTTGTCTTATGTTTTTACTATGCCAAGGATTAGATTTCATTAGAATTTATATAATACTCGTATGGATGTCAGTTTGTTTTGTATTCGTTTAAGTTGGGCAATTTGTAAAACAAATTTAATGAAAGTCCTTTAGAGAATTCCTATATATTTGTTATAATGTCGTGTGATGAATATCAGGAGCTGACGACATTTAAATTTGTCGTTGTTAACCTAGAAACCCCAATGAATCTTTTTTGCATTAACATCTCATCCAATTATGTATCTTTTTCATCATTATAGTAGATAATGGTTTGAGTGCCTGGTCTCGAATATAGTGTTTCCCTTTAGTCATCCTATGGTAAATTTCCGGAAATAATATTTCAAATTGAAACCTGTGTCTATATTTTCGCGGGTTAATGGGCCAGAATATATATATATATATATATATATATATATATATATATATATATATATATATATATATATATATATATATATATATATCATTTTGGATGACCAAGTTAACGAATGGATCCTTATGTTGGTTTTCTAAAGCCAACACATTTTTACATAAAAATACATTCTGAAGAATCAAAAAAACATTAGAGATTAAAAGCCACGTGAACCATTATCAAAAAGGAAAATCAATAACATTGAAATTATTACATAACCTCAAATAAAGTAATCCAATTAGCTCATTAAAAAAACAAGCATTTCCTATACATACCTAAAATTACGTTAAGTATATGACTTATTCATAAAATTTGTTGCCAAAATAATTGTTTCTATACCTCCTGTTATCTCATAAGTCCTACATTACCACACATACACACACGCAAATTTTATTTTATTTTTTTTTTTAGGGTTTCACAAGATTATAATGTTCCTTCGTCGTACTTACACAATGAAAATGAAAAAAACGGAAAATTATTTATGAAAATTTATTTTATATCGAAACAGACCTTCGAGCCCGTCGAAACGTTTTTGCAGACGTAAAACGTGACGTAATAATTTGGTGAAAAGGCGATAAAATTATTATTTTAAGATTTTTTTTTCTGGGTTATCAAAAATTGATAAAAATTCGTTGAATACGAAATGCAGATTTAGGCAGAACCCATATTTATTCACATATCATATTGGCAATTGATTATACTTGAATTCAGTTACAAATGAACAAATAAATGGATTTTAAAAATGGTGAAACTTCCTAAAAAAATTTTCCAGTAAAAGTACTAAAAATAAATCAAATTTAATTCGTGCTAAAAATAGGTTTTAGCTGGGTTAAGTTCTTGGAATTTTTTTTATTTCGTTATTAGACATCTAAAATTAAGAAATTCAAGGAAAAAAATGTATAATTTATTAACCTTCATCAAGTAAGTGCAACGAATTTGTTTATTAATCGTTACCAAAAAATATATATGGTGCAACTGGCCGAATGCACTATTTTGTATCTATTCTTTTACTTTGATCTACCATTTTTATTAAAGATATTATTAAACACCATCAACTAAAGGTTGAAACTGACTTCAAACAAGTTACAACAATTCAAATTAAAACTAAGAACAAAGATGTAAGTATCTCAGCTATATACTGTCTACCACGCTATAATTTGAAAAAAGAAGAATACGAAGAACTTTTTCACCTTGAGACGATGGCTTATTATCAATGCAAAAAACACTTTTTAGGCCTTCCGAATTACAAAATCAAAAGGAACTGTTGGCAATTTGGTGGCGCTTCTTCATACTGGTTAATAGATTTAAGCAAAAATCCCAATCTTATAGATTTATATCCCAATCTTATAGATTTATATGGCAGAGCACTTGAACCAGCAAACAACACTAGAGGTACAAATTATCCACTTGAAGTAAGAGAACTGGTGGCTACACCTCGAAGAAACGGTTCATTTGTACACAGACCAAATAAGCTTAACAAACTATAAAGCTCCGTGAGCTAAAATAGGAAATAAAAAATTTAAATTTGTAAAAACCTCCTGGTTATGATTTAATAACTGGGTTCCAATGCAGTGGAAGGTAGCATAAGTGATTATGATTTTAAAGCCTAAAAAAAACTATTAAGTGGTACGTTCTAACCATTTAGGATCCATATATTTAATTCATATATTGGTAATGGGTAGGTCGAATTTATATGAAAATGTAGAAAAAAAATTTGTAGAAATATTTTATAGCAATATTTATACATTATACAGTTTGTCTGTACACTTCAGTCAAACATAAACTTTATTATCTGAGTCATAATATCGTGAAACATACCGTCTGCCGCCATGCAATAAAACATATAATTTTATTGCGACAGAAATAATTTTACTATCTCCTTGCCCCGTTTACGCTTCAATCGAATTGTTAGTGTAGGTACATAAACATTAACCCTAGAAACAACATAAAAACAGGATAATTTTACGCTAAACACTAATAATTTATTGATAATTCGTATGACTAATATAAAAAACACTTTATCCCTATACAGTTAGTGTATTCGTAAATTTTGTGTTTATAGTTTAAGGGATATATCCACCGATGAGATCATCCAAAGCACTAAAACTGTAATCCACTTAAAAATGGTAAAAATTTGCAATAAAAATCAATTGAATTACACGACCTATTCGTTTTTATCGTGCACCGAGACCTAAGACATTAAATTTGGTTTGGTTTCGTATTTACATAAATTTATACAATTATTATGTATGACCTTTGAGAATTTGTGCAGACATAACATTAGGCGAAAAGCATGAATGTGTAATCCAATATGCAAAAAAAAAAATTTTGTCGTATCTCTAAATTTGATTTTTTTTTTATTGTATTTACAGGATGAAGGATGGAAGCTAAATCGAACAAATTATTATCAAGAAGGATGGTTGGCCACAGGAAATGTACGTGGAATTGTTGGTGTAACATTTACCACGTCACACTGTAAAAGAAATATGGAATATCCGTTACGGACAAATTATAATTTGCGTGGACACCGATCAGATGTAAGTTGAAAGTGTTATGTGGGGATTTTGGGGATTTGTAAAACCCGATTATTTGCTTTGTTACAAAATTAAATATAAATACTATTGGTTAATTGGTATTAAGGTCCTCGATTTGGCTGTTGACGGCGTAAGGTAGGACGTTAAAAATTAGCCGCGAAAGAGTTGGGAGAGCTTCGGCCCCAGAAAAGATTGCAGGGTTCAGAAAAAAAAGGTTATTGAAAACGATTAAATAGTACATTTGAGCTTTTATTCGACTACTGCTCGGAAGTATTACGCCAACATTTTTATATCCTTTCAGGATTTTCCCCTTATTTCTTTTTCGTTGTTTTATGTTATGATCCTGTTTCAGCCGGCCATCCTGAATCAGAGATGTCCTCATCGCTGTCATCGATATCTAAAACATATAAATTTATTACGACAGAAATCGATCCTAATTCCTTCAGGTCTTCTAACGTACACCAAGGTTTAAATCGATCTGAGCAGTACACACCAGTCATAGGTATTTTGGAATTAGTTTTCTTGATGTACCACTTGGCGCGTCTCCTTCCCGTTTCAAGTGACCTTGATGTGAATGTAGTACCACGATCACTAATTAGCCTCGTTGGGACTCCGAAATGAGTAGTCCAGTCATCCATGCACAATATAACTAAAGCTGTATTCATTGTTTCTGCTGGTTTGATAACTACGTATTTTGAAAACGCATCTATTATAACTATGAGATGAGTATTACTTTAGGGTTTTTTGAGAAAGGACCCAAGGGATCCACATGTATAGTGCGAAGTGACTGCGAATAACTTCCACCGTTTTTTTTTAATTTTCGGGTGTCCCATATCTTCGAAATTTATTTTAGCTATATGCTAGTTTAGTGGTTCAGGCACAACCCACATAGGTTTGCCATGTACCAATAAGGTACAAATATTCTTTAAATACTGCATAATCTGCATACATCTGTCGTTCGACAGAATTAATTGGCTTTCTACTACTCATAACTTCGATGATTTTTTGAATATCTAAACGTTGCATTCCGATAAGCCAGGCATCTTGTTGTGATATTAAAAATACATCAATTGTTGCTGGTTCAAGATCCACTCCACCATCAAGTGTATTTCGGTTAAGTGCGTCGACAGTTACATCTTCTAACCACATCGATTCTTGGAATCAAATCCTTTTTTGTAGCAAAAGTTGTCAAAGCAGCATAATCCGTGACCAAAGTAAATAAATCCTGTCGATTAAATAAATCCTGAATCTTTGAAACGCTTCAACGACCACCAAAGCTTCCAATTCGTACGAATGATATTTGCATTCATTACATGTTGTCCGACGACTAAAATATGAAACCGGTTTCGTGTCACCTTTTTTGTCTATTTGGAATAGAATACCAGCGAGATCTTTGGAACACGCATCGGTTCACACCTCATGTTCCAATGTGCTTTTTAATAACTCGAATGACGTTGTTTGTTCGTTTATCCAGTTGAAGGATTCGTTTGTTTTTGTTAGTTCGTTTTATTTGATCCTGGTCGTATAGCGTGCGTGTCAATTTCATGTCTAAGAAATTCACGGTTCCCCTTGACAATTGACACTTATTTAGTTTTAACGTTAGTCCTCACATCTGTAAAACTCTCAATAACCGGCGATTGGAAAGCCGTACGAGATACTGAATCAGCAGACATTAAAATTTGATAATAATCAGATGATAATCTAGTACCGTAAAATAATTACAACTACTGCGTCGTGAAAGCTGATCTTTCATAATCGGTAACGGATACTTGTCCCGTATCGTTTTATTGTTCATTTGTCGGTAATCGATACACATTCGTTCATCACCATCCTCTTTTTAACTAAGAAGCATAAGCTGATTTGGATTCTCGTATTATTTTATGTTCCAACAATTCGCTTGATGATATGATAGTCTATAAGGTCGATAGGCAACTGGCTCTTAATTTATTTTAATTTCCATTTCGACATCCGTTTTCCCAAGTTCTTTTAAATTTCGAGCAAAACATCTACTAAATTTTGCTATCAATGGAAATAAATATTCGCGTTCATTCGGAATCATACAGTTATCCATATTTATTTCAGCCAATAAAACTTATGTACATCTCTTCTTTGGGCATTCGAAGTAATACCAGATTCGAAGTACGATTAACCAACAAAATATCGCTTATGTTGAGATTTTGACATTTCAACGTGTTGTGTTCTTTGATCATTCTTACGGTTGGTTATACAATGAAGTTCTGACCAATTAGAGATATGTAGAAACAATACCACCATCTGCAAATCCTTTGATAAACACATTACATTTACTGCGCTCCATATCAAGCCCCACACTACTTTCTCGTAACTTGTCGTGTAACTCTACTTCGCCCATATGTGATTTAAAATTTAACATCAATTCGTCTGCAAATACTCTCCACTTGGTAAACACGCATTGTACTGAACTAAACCATAATTTAGCCGATCGTTATAATTTATTCCCGATTGTTAACATAATAATTCGTTCATTTATTTCGTAAATATTCATCAATGATTTGACTTTTTCAACAAATTGGTCCGACATTAATAATGATGCCTTTGCAGAATCAAATTCTGGAAGTATATCGATTACATCACGAGGTGTACGATTAAATCGATTTTGAGAATAACGATAGTCAATATCTCTTTCTGAAAAATTTAATTTATATTAATTTTAAAGTTCTGTGTCAAATAAAGTGAATATAAATTAGATTTTCGATGATTATATGACGTATTAATCAAACAACGGTTTATTCAATTAATTTATAATATTTAATCAATTTTTTAAAATTTAATTTATATTAAATTTAAAGTTTTGTGTCAAATGAAGTGTATATAAATTAGATTTTCGGCGATTACATGATGTATTGGTCGTAAAACAGTTAATTTAATTGATTTGTAATGTTTAATCAATTTTTTTAAATCTAATTTATATTAATTTTAAAGTTTGGTGTCAAATAAAATGTTTATAAATTTGATTTTCGGCGATTATATGACGCATTTATCAAACAACGGTTTATTCAATTGATTTATAATGTTAATTCAATTTTTTAAAATTTAATTTATATTAATTTTAAAGTTCTGTGTCAAATAAAGTGAATATAAATTAGATTTTTGATGATTATATGACGTATTTATCATACAACTTTTTATTTAATTGATTTGTTATGTTTAATCAATTTTTTTAAGATTTAATTTATATTAATTTTAAAGTTTTGTGTCCAATAAAGTGTATATAAATTAGATTTTCTGTGATTACATGACGTATTTGTCAATAAACGGTTAATTCAATTGATTTGTAATTTTCAATCAATTTTTTTAAAATTCAATTTATATTATAATTTTTATAATTTTATATTTTCAATGATGTAATAAATTAATTAATTGTAAATTCCAGACAAAAACTAATCCAATTTATTACAGCATACGGCTTGCAGAAATTATATTATTATTTTATTATGGCCGTGTTTTTTTTTGATATCGGAGAAATCGGAGAGATCAGAGAGATTATTTATCGGATATATCTGATAATTTTTTTCTCCGATTTTTATCTATCAGATCGAAAAAAATATTTTTTGGTTATTTTTTAGTACCAAAAATAATAAATTATTTTATGAATTTCAGCATTAAACTCCCTAAATTAAAGTTTTATTTGTCACCTGATAGCTCAACATTAATCGGAGACGCCATTTTAGAATTTACTAAAAAATATAAAATAATCTGTAAATTTTTTCAGAGTAAAAAGATCGTATCCGATAATTATCGGAGCGTAAAAAAAAATGACACAGAGAGATAATTTTTTCTCCGATATAAAAAAAAAACAGACCCATTGTTAGTATATTATGGATAAATTATTTATAATTTTCAGGTGAAAATTAATTTAATTTATTATACTTTTCGGCTTAGAGAAATTAGTCTATTAATACATTTTATGTATAGGGAATATTTCTGCAGATTATAGTTAAATGTTGGCTAGTGTACCAACGAGTTGCTGATAAAAGATGACAGAATACAGAAAACAGAATTCAGATCAGCTCAATAAAATTGTGATTGTCTTATGCTGACAGTAGATTGAATATTGGCTACTGGGAAACCGGACCAATTATGTCATAACTGACATCATACCTTTCCTTTCCATACACTACAAAAATAGAATAGAATTGTGCCCTAATAATCATGAGGTGTCTGAAACTAGGTCGGTGCTTTCATGCATTAAAATATATTTATAGAAATATCGAAATATGAAATTCCCTCCTATCCCACCCTTTGTTAAATACAAATAGGATTTAGGAATAGGACCGGTGTTAACTGGAACACTTGACAAGCAGTCTATCAATCAATCAATCAATCAACTTACTTAAGTGAGACTTCTCAGATTCCTAATATACGGAGACCGAACCATTCTGATGATCTGACCTTTAAATTGAACAATTGTAATTAGATTTATATCCTAACTGATGAAAGTGAAGTTCACTTAGTCCACTCATTCCACTGAGTCGCGAGCTTTTGATAAAGGTATCATTCATCACAATCCGACCACCATTACGTGTGGTATATTAACTATACTCATCTATTTCCGTAAATTTGCATAGATTATCAGATTTATGTTCCAAAACTGAAAATTTTAGGTTTAAGTCTGATCAGCTTTTAAAATTATTAAAAATTAAAAAATTGATGGAGACTGGGTATAAAAAGCTCAATATATTATACGACTCAGAAATTTAGTCTCATTTAAAGGTTCGACAATTGAATTAAAAACCAAACTATCTCTCACGTCTAAATTTATGGCGGTTTGAATTTCTAAAATATTAATACTGTAAAGATTAAACAGAAAGTTTAAACGACTAGTTGTCCAGTCGTTAAGTAATAATATTCATTATACTGAATTTGAGATAATCTGATTTATTATGATAGCGAAGGTTTTTTATACGATGACACTATCCTGATTTTACGCTTCATTTATGATAGTCATAAATTATGCTTTATAAACCCGTATACATAAAATGCAAGTCTATATTACGTTCAGGCAAACGATATTGGCATTGAAACTTTTTTATACTGTTCGTTCTAAACTGGAAACATTTACTATACAGAAACCAACAATCGAACTGAATTGAAAATTTATGTTTATGATTTACATAATGTTTTTTTATTATTATTCACCTGAATTTATGTATGTGTAGCTAAACATGTTATCTATATACTCGTACTATTCCTATATAATATATCGGTACACATATCGAAAAAATAAATCGAAAATGTACTGTACACATATCACAAAAAAGTTACTTTATTTAACGACGACGAGTATAAAGTAGGAAAAATTTTATATTGTTTTCCAAGTTTTTACAATTTTTTATTTTTTTACCATGGCGATTTAGGGTGGGATAGATATATTTACTTTTGACTGCAGATACGAGGTATATCATAAATAGTTTTCGTGCTCAATTACCAAGTGGTACTTGATTTAGTTTTGTTTTAGTTTATAAAATTTTAAAAATCGTTTTATTCATGGGATTATATTGGCGTATTGTACATAATATATACTTTTATACAGGGTGACCAAAATATAAACCAAAATTGAGCCTTTTTTTACAAAAACCGTCGATTTTGGAGTGATGGTATTATTTGACCTATTTTCACGATCATGCACTTAGAAGTTACTCCGTTTATCTCGCCAAAGTGCCACATTTGCCTCCAGCAAAATAATTTCTTTAAAATAATTGAGACTTTTTTTAGGTTCCTTTTATTGGGAACATGTGAGTCTCGAACTCAAGCACATGCAAAATTTTTCATTTCAGTATCTTTGCATAAAACATATTTTCCGTCTCTTTCGATTTCACTTTTTCATTATTTTCACTATTCCAACCGTTCTTGTAGTCGACTATTTAAGACTTTTGTCATTTGATTCAACCGAGTAAATGGGTCACCCAATTTAATATTAGGTTTTACGATGGTTAAAGCCAAAAAAGGATGGATGTAAAAGCATAATCTTCTCCATTTGATTTTAATCCATAATTTTTCCCCTAAAAGTAAAGTATCCCTTAAATTGATTTCAACCAATTCTCACATTCAAATGTGTTTCTTGTCATTTCTTATACATATCTACTTTCAAACTTTTGCATCACCAATGTATTAATCCATCTGTACATAATTCCAAAGAGGGGGCACCCCATTTCCCGATTAGTAGTACCGCATTTCTCTGGCCAAAAACTGGAGTATGGTTTAACATTTCAGTCGAAACGAAAAATAAAATTCAAATATCAACAATAAAAAATTGCAAATATTGGGTTAACGATTACGAAACGCGGAAGAGAGGTGCGCTTGATAGAAACTTAAAAATAAGTTAGATTCTTCCATTTTACAAAAATTAACAATATTTCCATAATTTATTTTCAGGTGATCCTCGTCAAATGGAACGAACCATATCAAAAACTAGCATCATGCGATAGTTCTGGCATTATATTTGTTTGGATCAAGTACGAAGGTCGTTGGTCAATCGAATTGATAAACGATCGAAACACACCCGTAACACATTTTTCGTGGTCACACGATGGTCGTATGGCGCTAATATGTTACCAAGACGGTTTTGTACTGGTGGGTTCGGTTGCCGGTCAACGTTATTGGTCATCAATGTTAAATTTAGATGCAACCATAACGTGTGGTATATGGACACCGGATGATCAGCAAGTGTACTTTGGTACGACACAAGGCCAAATTATTGTGATGGATGTACATGGTGCGATGGTGTCACAAGTACAACTATGTTCAGATGTTGGTATCACATCGATGTCATGGTCATGTGAAAAATTTAAAATGGAAGAGGGAGAAGAGACTGAACCTGGTGTTACCAATGCTTGTAAGTATAATACATGAGAGAGAGAGAGATATGTACCTCAATAGTTTTGCTAATTTTAATCATTATAACCCATAGCTAAACGGTCGTTTGTACTAGCGGTTAGTTTCCAAAATGGCTTTATATACCTATTAAAATCGTTCGATGACGTTTCGCCGGCACACATAAGTACTGGACTTAACGGCACGTTAGGAATTGTTATGGAATGGAGTAATTCACGGGAATTATTAGCAGTGGCTGGATGTTCGTATAATTCGCCGCAGCTTTCGAACGATGGACAAGGGAACCCAATTTATGAAAATTTTTTAAAATTTTATACAGAATCTGGCGCACTATTATACACAACCCGTATCCCAAATAATTTGGTAACTAATTTTACGAACAAACAGATTTTTAAAATTTTAAATATATTTTATTATTTCGCAGACTCCAGTATCGGCCTTAACGTGGGGTCACAACGATAAACGGATATTTATCGCAACCGGTACACAAGTACATATCGCCTGGGTATCACGTCGGATAGCATCACTTCAATTACTGTGCCGTTTACAAATTCAGGCAAGCATAAGTTCAGAATCTTTGCTCTCAAAACTGCCGCTTCCCTCCCGAATTAAAACTTTGATAGGAAATTTATTTGCTCAAACAATACGATGTTGCGTCCCGGACACTAAATCTCTACGAGAATTTGTTTCTCGTCCACCAGCATGCTCTACTCGTTTACACTGCACAATGATTCGCCACGATGATGATTCGAATCTCAGCTCAGGAACATGTTATACACTTTATTTAGAATATTTAGGTGGACTAGTGCCACTATTAAAGGGAAAACGTACATCAAAAATTCGTCCAGAGTTTGTGATATTTGATCCACAGGTCGATGACCTTTCAATATTGTCCCAGTGCTCGTCCGAATCGAGCGGGAATAAAAGTTCATCGGCTTCAAGTCAATCGACTAGTGGTACAGGCGGTGGTCGTTCAGAAACTTCAGATAGTGAAATAGACGATGGCTGTCGTGGTTCGCCGAGACTTCAACGGAAAAGAAAGCCAAGACCAAAGCGAAAACATTTTCATCATCCGCCGGTGGAAAAAATGACTGTGACTGGCGAAAATAGTGAGACGGCCGATGAGTTGGCCTATGTAGATACACTGCCTGAGGAGATCAAATTAGTCGAGGTCACGTCAAATATATGGGGAACAAAATTTAAAATTCATGGACTCGCCAAAACCGTTCCATCCAATTTAGGCCAAGTTACTTATAAAACTTCCTTATTACATCTGCAGCCGCGCCAAATGACTCTTGTCATAACTGAGCTGAGAGATGATTTTACGACTGATCCCGATCCAAATTTTAATCCAAATTTATTTTCCGAGGACGAAGAGGATCACAATGCTTCACCACCACCAGCACCTAGTGGACCTCGCCGAAATATGGATGGGGGTTCATTTCCGATTGCACCCATGTCACCTCGTCCAAACCGATTCACTTCGCGACTAAAATCGAATCCAATACCACCTACACCACCATCATCGATTACCGGCAGTTTGTCATCTGGTATTGGACCCTTGGCTCGTGCCGAATCGTATGACGATGAAATGCCAGCAGTCGAAATAACAGAATGTGCTGGCTCTTCGAAACAAACAATACATGATACACATAATCATTCTAATTCGCCCCGTCCAGGTCCAAGCTACTGTAGTCTTGTTACCCAATACAGTAGATCATCGACCAGTTCCAGTGGCCAATCGCGTCATGCAATATCACCACTGTGCTGCGAAGGTTCCGTGCCAACTTTACAATCGCCAAAGAATGCCGTTGCCCCAAGTGATATCATATTTGATCGTCCACCAGCCGCCGGCCAAACCACTCTCATGAATTATTCTTCGAATAATGACTACTCGAATAACATGGTCCAAGTAAAGAACGCAATTATGAATTCGGACCAACATGGTTCGAATCATCGCTCATCAAATAATTCACACGTAAATCCCGTCCCACTGAATCTCAATTTAAATTTAGAAAAACTCGAAACCAACAAAAGTAGTACGTCTAAGGCGGATAAGAATGCCGCAAATGCCAAAGATTCAAAACGACGCGATTTTCAATTTATCGATGCAGAAACACCAACGGCTGCAATGGTAAGTCCAATTATTGAGGTCGGCCTAATCGGTATTCGTCGTGTTCCAACTATGTTCGCTCCGAGCACTCGAAACGCTATTCCAGATTCGATGATACGAAGTTGTAGTGCTGGTTATCTTGATTCAGTAGAGATGGCACCGTCAGAAGAAGCATTCGCTATAATTCGACGAGACACCACAAAACGTATAGTATTGATCGATCGAAAACAACATCAGCGGCGAAATAAGCGGAACCATGGATTTAGCGACGATGACCGAAAAAATCGGTTAACACACAGTGGAAAATCACGTAGCTTAGACTCGTGTGACCTGTTGAATGACACAAATGAAAATATTACATCCACCAATCAGACTAAAGTAATGCCAAAATTATACGAAACATCGGAAACCGATTCCGACTGTATATCGCCTATTCATCAACGTTATAATTTTAGTCAACATAAAAGTGTCGATAATGCCTCTTCTGATCAGATCAACAATAATGTAAAGCTGAACGTGGTGCGCAACCATGATAAACTCTGTCCAATATGTAAGAAGAATACTTTACCAATTAGTCCAACCCAAACTTCTTGTTGCATTACATGCCGACGTAATGAACTTCATAAAAAATTAGACGCATCACTCGATAGTAAGCCACCTCCATCGCCATCGCGAAACGTGCCATCCACATCAAGTAACTCGACAATTGGCCCAACAAAAGATCCGTTTCGAGGTATGACACGTGATAATAAGAAAAATGGAAATGGCATAGAAATTACGCCGATACCATCACCACCGCCCCCGATTACGCGAGATTTCAATCGGAATTCGATAGCGGATAATAAAAAACTATTAAGTAATATTGGTCTGACGAACAACGTTGCGAAAAAGAAAACTGAAGTAATCACGAGCTATACCGACAGTCCATTATTCTCGCGAAAATATCGATACCCAAAACCCGAATCGGAGTCAACTAAAAAGAAAATGGATAAACTAAACGCGGCTAAAACTGATGATGATATCGAAAGTCTGCAACAGTTAGTCGAGGTCACCCATGTCGAGCAAAGAAGTTCGGTATCACTACACACCCGAACGTTAACCACCCTAGAAAATATTATAAGTCGTATTCGAGATTTAGACGAAGGACGCCTAACACCTCCTTCATCGCCCCAAAGGCTTCCCCGAAGTTCACCTACATCACCAGCACTTAGTAAAAAGAAGCGAAATCAAAGTGCTTCACCAATTCGACATATCTTAAATTCGCCACTTCTTAATCGTCGACAAAAAAAGAAACCATCCATCGAAAGTTCTGATGATGAGATACAGTCAGATGGTACGGCAACAACTAATAGTAATGGTACCGAAGAGATGAACTCAAATTCAAAGCAGTATCGTGATTTAGAAACATTCCAAAAAGCACAGTTACGACAGAAGGTAGTATGTCCATATAAGTAAAAACCTATCCTTGGTCAAAATTATACAACGATATTTTATATGTTACAGCTAAAACGAGGTAAAATTGAACCAAACGGTATACCAAGTACATCACAGCCAGCACCATTACGTCGAGAGTTTGTTATGCATAATAAGGCTCCAATGTGGAATGAAAACAGTCAAGTTTATCAATTGGATTTTGGTGGACGTGTAACACAAGAGTCGGCAAAGAATTTTCAAATTGAATTTCGTGGAAAACAAGTAAGTTATTAGTTTTAAATGTTATGAGTGACCTACTGACTATGTAGGAAGCGTTCTCTGATAAAAAAAACATAAGATTAAGCCACACAATGATATCCTTAGAGGTAATTAACCATTACACAATGCTGACATTCCTATCATAAATTTGATGGAGTAACCAACATTTATTTTTTGGATATAGGAAACGTTTGATTTGTGGCATAAATTTCACAGTTTCGATAGGGTAACCGTTATGCGTTTTTTCGATTTCGGAAATTTTCGATTTGTGGCAAAAATTTCACAGTTTTGATAGGCTAACTATCATGCGTTTTTTCGATTTCGGAAATTTTCGATTTGTGGCAAAAATTTCACAGTTTCGATAGGGTAACCATCATGCGTTTTTTCTATTTGGAAATTTTCAATTTTTGGCAAAAATTTCACAGTTTTGACAGGCTAACCATCATGCGGTTTTTTGATTTTGGAAATTTTCGATTTGTGGGAAAAATTTCACAGTTTTGTTAGGCCACCATGCGTTTTTTTGAATTTGGAAATTTTCGATTTGTGGCAAAAAATTTTCAGTTTTGATAGGCTAACCATCATGCGTTTCTTTGGTTTTGGAAATTTTCGATTTGTTGCAAAAATTTCACAGTTTTGATAGGCTAACCATCATGCGTTTTTTCGATTTCGGAAATTTTCGATTTGTGGCAAAAATTTCACAGTTTTGATAGGCTAACTATCATGCGTTTTTTCGATTTCGGAAATTTTCGATTTGTGGCAAAAATTTCACAGTTTTGATAGGCTAACTATCATGCGTTTTTTTGATTTTGGAAATTTTCGATTTGTGGCAAAAATTTCACAGTTTTGATAGGCTAACCATCATGCGTTTTATTGATTTTGGAAATTTTCGATTTGTTGCAAAAATTTCACAGTTTTAATAGGCTAACCATCATGCGTTTTTTCGATTTCGGAAATTTTCGATTTGTGGCAAAAATTTCACAGTTTCGATAGGGTAACCATCATGCGTTTTTTCTATTTGGAAATTTTCAATTTTTGGCAAAAATTTCACAGTTTTGACAGGCTAACCATCATGCGGTTTTTTGATTTTGGAAATTTTCGATTTGTGGGAAAAATTTCACAGTTTTGTTAGGCCACCATGCGTTTTTTTGAATTTGGAAATTTTCGATTTGTGGCAAAAAATTTTCAGTTTTGATAGGCTAACCATCATGCGTTTCTTTGGTTTTGGAAATTTTCGATTTGTTGCAAAAATTTCACAGTTTTGATAGGCTAACCATCATGCGTTTTTTCGATTTCGGAAATTTTCGATTTGTGGCAAAAATTTCACAGTTTTGATAGGCTAACTATCATGCGTTTTTTCGATTTCGGAAATTTTCGATTTGTGGCAAAAATTTCACAGTTTTGATAGGCTAACTATCATGCGTTTTTTTGATTTTGGAAATTTTCGATTTGTGGCAAAAATTTCACAGTTTTGATAGGCTAACCATCATGCGTTTTATTGATTTTGGAAATTTTCGATTTGTGGCAAAAATTTCACAGTTTCGATAGGGTAACCATCATGCGTTTTTTCTATTTGGAAATTTTCAATTTTTGGCAAAAATTTCACAGTTTTGACAGGCTAACCATCATGCGGTTTTTTGATTTTGGAAATTTTCGATTTGTGGGAAAAATTTCACAGTTTTGTTAGGCCACCATGCGTTTTTTTGAATTTGGAAATTTTCGATTTGTGGCAAAAAATTTTCAGTTTTGATAGGCTAACCATCATGCGTTTCTTTGGTTTTGGAAATTATCGATTTGTTGCAAAAATTTCACAGTTTTGATAGGCTAACCATCATGCGTTTTTTCGATTTCGGAAATTTTCGATTTGTGGCAAAAATTTCACAGTTTTGATAGGCTAACTATCATGCGTTTTTTCGATTTCGGAAATTTTCGATTTGTGGCAAAAATTTCACAGTTTTGATAGGCTAACCATCATGCGTTTTATTGATTTTGGAAATTTTCGATTTGTTGCAAAAATTTCACAGTTTTGATAGGCTAACCATCATGCGTTTTTTCGATTTCGGAAATTTTCGATTTGTGGCAAAAATTTCACAGTTTTGATAGGCTAACCATCATGCGTTTTATTGATTTTGGAAATTTTCGATTTGTTGCAAAAATTTCACAGTTTTGATAGGCTAACTATCATGCGTTTTTTTGATTTTGGAAATTTTCGATTTGTGGCAAAAATTTCACAGTTTTGATAGGCTAACCATCATGCGTTTTTTTGATTTTGGAAATTTTCGATTTGTTGCAAAAATTTCACAGTTTTGATAGGCTAACCATCATGCGTTTTTTCGATTTCGGAAATTTTCGATTTGTGGCAAAAATTTCACAGTTTTGATAGGCTAACCATCACGCGTTTTTTTGATTTTGGAAATTTTCGATTTGTGGCAAAAATTTCAGAGTTTTGATAGGCTAACCATCATGCGTTTTTTCTATTTGGAAATTTTCTAACCATCATGCGGTTTTTCGATTTGGAAATTTTCGATTTGTTTCAAAAATTTCACAGTTTTGATAGGCTAACCATCATGCGTTTTTTTGATTTTGGAAATTTTCGATTTGTGGCAAAAATTTTACAGTTTTGATAGGCTAACCATCATGCGTTTTTTTTTAATTTGAAAATTTTCGAATTGTGGCAAAAATTTCCAGTTTTGATAGGCTAACCATCATGCGTTTTTTCGATTTCGGAAATTTTCGATTTGTGGCAAAAATTTTACAGTTTTGATAGGCTAACCATCATGCGTTTTTTCGATTTCGGAAATTTTCGATTTGTGGCAAAAATTTCACAGTTTTGATAGGCTAACCATCACGCGTTTTTTTGATTTTGGAAATTTTCGATTTGTGGCAAAAATTTCAGAGTTTTGATAGGCTAACCATCATGCGTTTTTTCTATTTGGAAATTTTCTAACCATCATGCGGTTTTTCGATTTGGAAATTTTCGATTTGTTTCAAAAATTTCACAGTTTTGATAGGCTAACCATCATGCGTTTTTTTGATTTTGGAAATTTTCGATTTGTGGCAAAAATTTTACAGTTTTGATAGGCTAACCATCATGCGTTTTTTTTTAATTTGAAAATTTTCGAATTGTGGCAAAAATTTCCAGTTTTGATAGGCTAACCATCATGCGTTTTTTTGATTTTGGAAATTTTCGATTTGTGGCAAAAATTTCACAGTTTTGATAGGCTAACCATCATGCGTTTTATTGATTTTGGAAATTTTCGATTTGTTTCAAAAATTTCACAGTTTTGATAGGCTAACCATCATGCGTTTTTTCGATTTCGGAAATTTTCGATTTGTGGCAAAAATTTCACAGTTTTGATAGGCTAACCATCATGCGTTTTTTTGATTTTGGAAATTTTCGATTTGTGGCAAAAATTTCACAGTTTTGATAGGCTAACCATCATGCGTTTTATTGATTTTGGAAATTTTCGATTTGTTGCAAAAATTTCACAGTTTTGATAGGCTAACCATCATGCGTTTTTTCGATTTCGGAAATTTTCGATTTGTGGCAAAAATTTCACAGTTTTGATAGGCTAACCATCACGCGTTTTTTTGATTTTGGAAATTTTCGATTTGTGGCAAAAATTTCAGAGTTTTGATAGGCTAACCATCATGCGTTTTTTCTATTTGGAAATTTTCTAACCATCATGCGGTTTTTCGATTTGGAAATTTTCGATTTGTTTCAAAAATTTCACAGTTTTGATAGGCTAACCATCATGCGTTTTTTCGATTTCGGAAATTTTCGATTTGTGGCAAAAATTTCACAGTTTTGATAGGCTAACCATCATGCGTTTTTTGATTTTGGAAATTTTCGATTTGTGGCAAAAATTTTACAGTTTTGATAGGCTAATCATCATGCGTTTTTTTGATTTTGGAAATTTTCGATTTGTGGCAAAAATTTCACAGTTTTGATAGGCTAACCATCATGCGTTTTATTGATTTTGGAAATTTTCGATTTGTTTCAAAAATTTCACAGTTTTGATAGGCTAACCATCATGCGTTTTTTCGATTTCGGAAATTTTCGATTTGTGGCAAAAATTTCACAGTTTTGATAGGCTAACCATCATGCGTTTTTTTGATTTTGGAAATTTTCGATTTGTGGCAAAAATTTCACAGTTTTGATAGGCTAACCATCATGCGTTTTATTGATTTTGGAAATTTTCGATTTGTTGCAAAAATTTCACAGTTTTGATAGGCTAACCATCATGCGTTTTTTCGATTTCGGAAATTTTCGATTTGTGGCAAAAATTTCACAGTTTTGATAGGCTAACCATCACGCGTTTTTTTGATTTTGGAAATTTTCGATTTGTGGCAAAAATTTCAGAGTTTTGATAGGCTAACCATCATGCGTTTTTTCTATTTGGAAATTTTCTAACCATCATGCGGTTTTTCGATTTGGAAATTTTCGATTTGGGGCAAAAATTTCACAGTTTTGATAGGCTAACCATCATGCGTTTTATTGATTTTGGAAATTTTCGATTTGTTGCAAAAATTTCACAGTTTTGATAGGCTAACCATCATGCGTTTTTTCGATTTCGGAAATTTTCGATTTGTGGCAAAAATTTCACAGTTTTGATAGGCTAACCATCACGCGTTTTTTTGATTTTGGAAATTTTCGATTTGTGGCAAAAATTTCAGAGTTTTGATAGGCTAACCATCATGCGTTTTTTCTATTTGGAAATTTTCTAACCATCATGCGGTTTTTCGATTTGGAAATTTTCGATTTGTTTCAAAAATTTCACAGTTTTGATAGGCTAACCATCATGCGTTTTTTCGATTTCGGAAATTTTCGATTTGTGGCAAAAATTTTACAGTTTTGATAGGCTAACCATCATGCGTTTTTTTGATTTTGGAAATTTTCGATTTGTGGCAAAAATTTTACAGTTTTGATAGGCTAACCATCATGCGTTTTTTTTTAATTTGAAAATTTTCGAATTGTGGCAAAAATTTCCAGTTTTGATAGGCTAACCATCATGCGTTTTTTTGATTTTGGAAATTTTCGATTTGTGGCAAAAATTTTACAGTTTTGATAGGCTAACCATCATGCGTTTTTTCGATTTCGGAAATTTTCGATTTGTGGCAAAAATTTCACAGTTTTGATAGGCTAACCATCACGCGTTTTTTTGATTTTGGAAATTTTCGATTTGTGGCAAAAATTTCAGAGTTTTGATAGGCTAACCATCATGCGTTTTTTCTATTTGGAAATTTTCTAACCATCATGCGGTTTTTCGATTTGGAAATTTTCGATTTGTTTCAAAAATTTCACAGTTTTGATAGGCTAACCATCATGCGTTTTTTGATTTTGGAAATTTTCGATTTGTGGCAAAAATTTTACAGTTTTGATAGGCTAATCATCATGCGTTTTTTTGATTTTGGAAATTTTCGATTTGTGGCAAAAATTTCACAGTTTTGATAGGCTAACCATCATGCGTTTTTTTGATTTTAGAAATTTTCGATTTGTGGCAAAAATTTTACAGTTTTGATAGGCTAACCATCATGCGTTTTTTTTTAATTTGAAAATTTTCGAATTGTGGCAAAAATTTCCAGTTTTGATAGGCTAACCATCATGCGTTTTTTTGATTTTGGAAATTTTCGATTTGTGGCAAAAATTTCACAGTTTTGATAGGCTAACCATCATGCGTTTTTTTGATTTTGGAAATTTTCGATTTGTGGCAAAAATTTCACAGTTTTGATAGGCTAACCATCACGCGTTTTTTTGATTTTGGAAATTTTCGATTTGTGGCAAAAATTTCAGAGTTTTGATAGGCTAACCATCATGCGTTTTTTCTATTTGGAAATTTTCTAACCATCATGCGGTTTTTCGATTTGGAAATTTTCGATTTGTTTCAAAAATTTCACAGTTTTGATAGGCTAACCATCATGCGTTTTTTCGATTTCGGAAATTTTCGATTTGTGGCAAAAATTTCACAGTTTTGATAGGCTAACCATCATGCGTTTTTTTGATTTTGGAAATTTTCGATTTGTGGCAAAAATTTCAGAGTTTTGATAGGCTAACCATCATGCGTTTTTTCTATTTGGAAATTTTCTAACCATCATGCGGTTTTTCGATTTGGAAATTTTCGATTTGTTTCAAAAATTTCACAGTTTTGATAGGCTAACCATCATGCGTTTTTTTGATTTTGGAAATTTTCGATTTGTGGCAAAAATTTCAGAGTTTTGATAGGCTAACCATCATGCGTTTTTTCTATTTGGAAATTTTCTAACCATCATGCGGTTTTTCGATTTGGAAATTTTCGATTTGTTTCAAAAATTTCACAGTTTTGATAGGCTAACCATCATGCGTTTTTTTGATTTTGGAAATTTTCGATTTGTGGCAAAAATTTTACAGTTTTGATAGGCTAACCATCATGCGTTTTTTTTTAATTTGAAAATTTTCGAATTGTGGCAAAAATTTCCAGTTTTGATAGGCTAACCATCATGCGTTTTTTTGATTTTGGAAATTTTCGATTTGTGGCAAAAATTTCACAGTTTTGATAGGCTAACCATCATGCGTTTTTTTGATTTTGGAAATTTTCGATTTGTGGCAAAAATTTCACAGTTTTGATAGGCTAACCATCATGCGTTTTTTCTATTTGGAAATTTTCTAACCATCATGCGGTTTTTCGATTTGGAAATTTTCGATTTGTTTCAAAAATTTCACAGTTTTGATAGGCTAACCATCATGCGTTTTTTTGATTTTGGAAATTTTCGATTTGTGGCAAAAATTTTACAGTTTTGATAGGCTAACCATCATGCGTTTTTTTTTAATTTGAAAATTTTCGAATTGTGGCAAAAATTTCCAGTTTTGATAGGCTAACCATCATGCGTTTTTTTGATTTTGGAAATTTTCGATTTGTGGCAAAAATTTTACAGTTTTGATAGGCTAACCATCATGCGTTTTTTGATTTTGGAAATTTTCGATTTGTGGCAAAAATTTTACAGTTTTGATAGGCTAATCATCATGCGTTTTTTTGATTTTGGAAATTTTCGATTTGTGGCAAAAATTTCACAGTTTTGATAGGCTAACCATCATGCGTTTTTTTGATTTTGGAAATTTTCGATTTGTGGCAAAAATTTTACAGTTTTGATAGGCTAACCATCATGCGTTTTTTTTTAATTTGAAAATTTTCGAATTGTGGCAAAAATTTCCAGTTTTGATAGGCTAACCATCATGCGTTTTTTTGATTTTGGAAATTTTCGATTTGTGGCAAAAATTTCACAGTTTTGATAGGCTAACCATCATGCGTTTTTTTGATTTTGGAAATTTTCGATTTGTGGCAAAAATTTCACAGTTTTGATAGGCTAACCATCACGCGTTTTTTTGATTTTGGAAATTTTCGATTTGTGGCAAAAATTTCAGAGTTTTGATAGGCTAACCATCATGCGTTTTTTCTATTTGGAAATTTTCTAACCATCATGCGGTTTTTCGATTTGGAAATTTTCGATTTGTTTCAAAAATTTCACAGTTTTGATAGGCTAACCATCATGCGTTTTTTCGATTTCGGAAATTTTCGATTTGTGGCAAAAATTTTACAGTTTTGATAGGCTAACCATCATGCGTTTTTTCGATTTCGGAAATTTTCGATTTGTGGCAAAAATTTCACAGTTTTGATAGGCTAACCATCATGCGTTTTTTTGATTTTGGAAATTTTCGATTTGTGGCAAAAATTTCAGAGTTTTGATAGGCTAACCATCATGCGTTTTTTCTATTTGGAAATTTTCTAACCATCATGCGGTTTTTCGATTTGGAAATTTTCGATTTGTTTCAAAAATTTCACAGTTTTGATAGGCTAACCATCATGCGTTTTTTTGATTTTGGAAATTTTCGATTTGTGGCAAAAATTTCAGAGTTTTGATAGGCTAACCATCATGCGTTTTTTCTATTTGGAAATTTTCTAACCATCATGCGGTTTTTCGATTTGGAAATTTTCGATTTGTTTCAAAAATTTCACAGTTTTGATAGGCTAACCATCATGCGTTTTTTTGATTTTGGAAATTTTCGATTTGTGGCAAAAATTTTACAGTTTTGATAGGCTAACCATCATGCGTTTTTTTTTAATTTGAAAATTTTCGAATTGTGGCAAAAATTTCCAGTTTTGATAGGCTAACCATCATGCGTTTTTATGATTTTGGAAATTTTCGATTTGTGGCAAAAATTTTACAGTTTTGATAGGCTAACCATCATGCGTTTTTTGATTTTGGAAATTTTCGATTTGTGGCAAAAATTTTACAGTTTTGATAGGCTAATCATCATGCGTTTTTTTGATTTTGGAAATTTTCGATTTGTGGCAAAAATTTCACAGTTTTGATAGGCTAACCATCATGCGTTTTTTTGATTTTGGAAATTTTCGATTTGTGGCAAAAATTTTACAGTTTTGATAGGCTAACCATCATGCGTTTTTTTTTAATTTGAAAATTTTCGAATTGTGGCAAAAATTTCCAGTTTTGATAGGCTAACCATCATGCGTTTTTTTGATTTTGGAAATTTTCGATTTGTGGCAAAAATTTCACAGTTTTGATAGGCTAACCATCATGCGTTTTTTTGATTTTGGAAATTTTCGATTTGTGGCAAAAATTTCACAGTTTTGATAGGCTAACCATCACGCGTTTTTTTGATTTTGGAAATTTTCGATTTGTGGCAAAAATTTCAGAGTTTTGATAGGCTAACCATCATGCGTTTTTTCTATTTGGAAATTTTCTAACCATCATGCGGTTTTTCGATTTGGAAATTTTCGATTTGTTTCAAAAATTTCACAGTTTTGATAGGCTAACCATCATGCGTTTTTTCGATTTCGGAAATTTTCGATTTGTGGCAAAAATTTTACAGTTTTGATAGGCTAACCATCATGCGTTTTTTCGATTTCGGAAATTTTCGATTTGTGGCAAAAATTTCACAGTTTTGATAGGCTAACCATCATGCGTTTTTTTGATTTTGGAAATTTTCGATTTGTGGCAAAAATTTCAGAGTTTTGATAGGCTAACCATCATGCGTTTTTTCTATTTGGAAATTTTCTAACCATCATGCGGTTTTTCGATTTGGAAATTTTCGATTTGTTTCAAAAATTTCACAGTTTTGATAGGCTAACCATCATGCGTTTTTTTGATTTTGGAAATTTTCGATTTGTGGCAAAAATTTCAGAGTTTTGATAGGCTAACCATCATGCGTTTTTTCTATTTGGAAATTTTCTAACCATCATGCGGTTTTTCGATTTGGAAATTTTCGATTTGTTTCAAAAATTTCACAGTTTTGATAGGCTAACCATCATGCGTTTTTTTGATTTTGGAAATTTTCGATTTGTGGCAAAAATTTTACAGTTTTGATAGGCTAACCATCATGCGTTTTTTTTTAATTTGAAAATTTTCGAATTGTGGCAAAAATTTCCAGTTTTGATAGGCTAACCATCATGCGTTTTTTTGATTTTGGAAATTTTCGATTTGTGGCAAAAATTTCACAGTTTTGATAGGCTAACCATCATGCGTTTTTTTGATTTTGGAAATTTTCGATTTGTGGCAAAAATTTCACAGTTTTGATAGGCTAACCATCATGCGTTTTTTTGATTTTGGAAATTTTCGATTTGTGGCAAACATTTCACAGTTTTGATATCAATATAAATACTACATTAAAATATTCATAAATTTCCACAACATATTTTGAAGCATAAAAATCCGGACAATGGTACCCCTTTGCAAATTTCTGAAAATCAAGCAAAAGTCGATATCTCACGTAAAAGTGGTCCGATTGTGATGAATGATACCTTTATCAACAGTTATCAATGATGTAGCGTTCTGCAATTGAACATGCATAAGGTAGATAATCCTTAAGTTTAATTTAGTTAGTCTCTGAAAGTTCGCTAAAGTTCCAAGATTGTTAAGATTGTGAGCTTAATAAAACTGGGAAATGTCTATTAAAATTGTGAAATTTTTGCCACAAATCGAAAATTTCCAAAACCAAAAAAACGCATGATGGTTATGCATCAAAACAGTGAAATTTATGGCACACATCGAAAATGATCCTTAATTTTCTAAAAGAATGATCCCTCTATTTTCTTCGCGCAGCAAGATTATCCACGATATTGGTAGGCGTTAGTCATAATATCGGCACATCATCAGCAATCTGATTAATTTGCGATAAATAAATACTTATGCTTACTATTTTTATTTTGCAGGTTATGCAATTTGGCCGAATCGATGGGAACGCTTACACACTCGATTTTCAATATCCATTTTCAGCACTTCAGGCATTCGCCGTTGCATTAGCCAATGTAACACAACGCCTCAAATAAATGCATCAATAATTTTTATAACATAAAATCCAAATAACCTTGGATTGTACAACATAACATAAAAAATCGTTAAAAAATGTCCATCCATATATTAATTTTTAAAAAAAAAACTTAACATACATATATTAAATATAACATAATTGTAATTTTTTATTTTAAAATTTAAAAATGCGAACTTTTTTTTAAAACATCAATAATTTTTATTTAACTGAATATTTAATTGTGTACAAGCATAAAATTAATATTTATAATTTAAATATAATTGTGCAATGAAAACGTGTTATAGTTAAAATATATATAATATTAAAATAATAATTAAATTAAATTATTTTTTTTTTGTAATAATTATATTGCTTAGTTTTAAGTAACACACACACACCATTTATATAAATGCTTAATTGTTGTAAATTTTTGTTATAATTTTTTTTTTAATTTTATGTTTGTTAATTATTATTTTAGTCTGTAGACTAAAAAATTATTTTGTTTTATTTTTTAATTTTTACAAAACAAAAAGTCGTTAAAAATAAATAAGCTTTCATCATAATTTATTATTATTATTTATAATTATAAGCTATTATATTTATATATATTAAGATATTTAAAAATTAAATCGTTTAAGTTTTATTGTTTTTATTATTATAAAATTAATTAATTAAATTAATCTCGGGTAAATGTTTAAGAACCAATTTCTTATGTAAAACTAAATATTTATTTATTATACCAAGCAACAAAATAAAATAAAAAAAATTAGTCCATTATAATTATAATTAAAACAAAAAATTTAGAATAAATTTTACATGTATCATTAAGTATAATAAATTAAATATGTAATAGTAATAATAATTTCACATATCATTAATAGACAACAAAACATAAAAACATACAACCAAATGGTACAAAAATAAAAATTCATAAAATGTCGCATGCAACATTTCATGCAACTTAATTATTTTGTACATTTTATATTGGTACGATATAAAGCTAGAATGACCTAAACCCGTTTGCAGTCGATCGATCTAACGTAACAGTTTATTAAAATGTATACATATTCTCTCCCTCTTTCTCTCTCTCTCTCTCGGGTCCTTTACAAAATCGTTAAATCTGATTTGTCCTTTTTCACAACCCGTATGGTCATATTCTAGAAGTAGATCTTCGTAAATAAATATTTATTTGAAAGTAAGCAGTTGGCTTAATTTCAGTTAAACGCTCCTCTTAGCACTTCGCCATTTTTCCAAGATATCAACTACTACTAAAATTATTGTTATAATCGTAAAAGGTTTCGTGCGATGGTTACCCACTTTTCTTTACCAAAAGTTATCTTATTTCTTTAGGGTATAGTTATTTCATAGAGTAGAGTTCTATTTAATAACAAATTTGATCTCCATCCATTGCATAATATAGGCCATAATATAGTAGTCCTTCTGAACCTCCTGAATCAATCTTATTGTTTTGTATGTCTTACATAAATTTTCGGTTAGATTGGACTGCATGAAATTTAGCAAACAGAAATATTAATAAGACTGGATACATCTACTAAATACTTAAAAACGAGATAAACAATTAACTGTTAAAAAAAATATTCCATCCAAAAAAATGTTTAAACAAATAACTAAAAATTTTAAAATTTAGTCTATTAAACCTATTTAGGCCGTTCCCGTTACCTATATCTATTTGAAAGGCAAATCAATTTTTATTTCCCCTAAACAAAATAAACACATCAACAGCTAAACAAAACTATTTTAAATCTAATAGTTCGATTAGTTTTTTTTATTAAGTTCTAAATGGCTAATTAACATTAATAGATTTCTTAACAAAAATTTAAAATTATAAACAATACATACATACATTTATGTTTACACAAAAAATGACTAATAAAAATGAAAAATAAATGTAATAATTCAATGGAAATTTAATTCGACGGTGTTTTATTTATGCAAAGTTGGGAGAGGTGAAAAACCTATCTTTAAAGTATTGTCTATAACCGAAAATATTGTTATGTTTTTTGCCTAGTACAGGGGGTCGCTGGATTGTGAATAAAGTCCTTCAATATTTATTTTCAAACACTGTTGCTTATTTACCACAATAATCCACTTTGAAAATACACTGTATTTATTTTTCCGCCTTTTTATTTACCCTATGAACCCAATGAACAGCTACGCACCGACTATATAGCAAAAACACATTTGCTCAAGTTTTGGTTATGCTAGTATTACATAGATGTCTCTAGGTATATTCTCGGAATTTATCTAGAACGATCTTTTTACCTTCTATTGCTGCACCTTCTCTAGTTTCCGTTCGTAGTTTTATTTCACAGGGCGGCTGAACTGGGTGACGATATATTTATTCCCATCAACATCAGCTTTGAATCTTTGATGTGTAAGATGTCTCTGTCTTTCCCAATTTTGAAACAGAGATAGATATTATGGGACAAACGGTTGTGAGTTAGACTTTTCATCCGTCACTGTTTCATCGCTCGTTCGCAATTGTTTTCGCAAACATTACCTACCTTCGACTGCGTATCCAGATCCGGATGAAGTATGAACATCTATGAACTAATGGGTTTCCAATAAAGTAAAACAACCAAAATTAAATTTTACGAAATTCAACTTTTAATACAAAAAATGATTTTCAATCTGAATAGGTGCTTCCTAACCGCAAATAATAACTAAATCACAGATTACAACCGAACCGAGCCGCCGACCTCAGTACTTCATTTCTTACGCCCCTCACGTTCCCGATTAATTTCATCTAATTCCCAATCGGCTATAACTCGTTCTCGAATATTGTACGACTTTCCACCACGGCCAATCCCTTTAAGGTACAATATAAATAAATAATAAAAAAAAGCAAAATAAAAAGTGCCCCGCTCGTCCCGACTCCTAATCAATCACGTAAATACCTTCTTTGAATTTGGCCGCACCATGCATAGCCTCTGTAAACGATTCTTTAGTGGTTTTCATAATTTCAAATTGTATCGCATCATCGAACGAGGTGGCATCGTAAACGGCGTTATAAGTCGAGACACGATCATGTTGTAGCGTAGCTTGAGGAAATTTAGCAAGACAATGTGCTAAATTTACCGATTGTCCGAGTGCTAGAAAATACAGAAAAATTTATTACACTCAATAAATTAATAAACTAAAAACACTAACATGTTCCAGTGGCAACAATTCGATTTACAAGTCCAATTTCAAACGCTTCTTTGGCATCAACAGATCGGCCGGTTAGCATTAAATCTAGAGCTCGGGATAGACCAATTAAAGCGGGTAGTCGAACAGTACCACCATCCATTACGGGAATACCAAACCGTCGATTTAAAAATCCTAAAATAGCGTTATCTTCCATCACACGAAGATCGCACATTAGGGCCAGTTCCAAACCATTTGCGACGCAATATCCGTTTATGGCACAAATCATAGGTTTACGAATAAAACGTCTTGTTGGTCCGACCGTACCTTCAGACAATGCAAATAACTCGGGTCTCATTGTACCCTCGAGCAGCTCATTAACATCGTGCCCAGAACAAAATGTTCCACCCACACCGTATAATACACCAACCGTTGATTTTGGATCATCTTCAAACGTCGATATAGCCTCGGATAATTTTAGTCCTGTATCGCTATCAATAGCATTTTTTTGTTCACAACGATTAATTCCGATCAATGTGATCGGCCCATCGGTATCAATAATAAGAGATGGTTTTTTTTCTTCCTGAACCTCTGATTTATTTGCGTCTGAACTATTCGACGAACCTAACAAATCCAAAATAAGTAAAACATTAGTTTGTGTCTACGATAGCATAAAGTAGAAAAATATTGTACTTACATTTTACAGTCGATAATTTGACTAGATTCGTTAGAATTTTATTAGAAAACAATGATTTAATTGATATGTCACTATTTATTAATCTAAACATTATTTTTTATAGTATTTAAACAAATATTTATGAAAAATTAGTGGTTTACGAAAACACACTATCCAAACTTTTTCGCAATAATAATAAACGTCAAAACGTAGTGAGATTCTAGTATTCGAATGAATACTAGTTATAGCATTGATGGTATTGCAGATTATCATTTATTTTTTTGAATTGTTAAATTTTGCGCTTGTCAGTCGTTTTTTAAATTAGACATTTTAAATCAGCATTAAATCTTTTTTGAGTTTAATTTTTGGGCAGACAGCCGGCATCGTTAGAAAAACCTATTGTTAAAAGTATTAAACAATTGGCAAAAATTTCAATGTTGATTTAAAGTGCATCTTCCCAGACCCAGGTAAAAAATTTAGTATTGGATCAATTAAATTTGTGATTCCCTTTCTGAATTTTAAGCTTTCGACACAATTTGTGAAAATGTATGAATAGTTTATTACAGAGTTTTTACTAATGTCGAGAGCTTTTGATATCAGCCATCCTAATCAGGATACTTTAATGTATGCTGTTCATATTCGTCGTACATCATGTGGTTCTGATTTCCAAAATTAATGATTTTTCGTTACGGCTAACAACACGGAAAGGACCTTCGTAAGGCAGCTGCAGTGATCTTTTGCATAGGTCGGTTCGAACAAAAACATGTGTACATTAGTTCAATTCTTGTGATACAAATATATTTTGGTTGCAGTGACGTGATGCTGGAGTCGAGCGAATTTGGTTGAAATGCTCTCGTAGTTCCTTGACAAAATCTGATTGATTTGTGGCATTTTTTTGATTCACTTAACAATCGGCTAGGAACGTAAATCTGTTCGCCAAAAACAATTCAGCAGAGCTAGTTTTCAAATTCTCGCGGTACGTGGTTCGAAGTCCCAACAACACGGTTGGTAAAACTCGTGTCCAATCTCTTCTACCGTGACACATGATAGCTGCTTTCAGTGTCCTGTGCCCACCTTTCAATGGATCCGTTGCTTTTTGGATTATACGACGGAGTCCTTTGATGTTCGAATCCTAAAATTTTGGAAAATTCAGCTAAAAGTTCGAATCGGGATCCTTGGTCCGTAACTACCGAAGAAGGTACTCCAAACCGAAAAATCAAATTATAAAATATAGCGATTGCTACCGTTGCGGCTCTGATATCAGGAATTGGAATTGCTTCAATTCACCTGGTAAAGCTATCGATAAGTGTAACACAATATCGCTGCCCTTCCGACATTGGTAATGGACCAACTATGTCTAGATGGATTTCCGAAAAACGTTTTACTACCGGTGAATAATTTCCAAAGGGACTCTTGGTGTGTTTTGATAGATTCAAGCAAGGTGATGCTATCCAACCATGATAGAGTATCAGCGTCCACGTTATCACATCCAGATATATGCTGGATGTCACATCCAGATATATGCTCGATGTCGGGCGTAAATACAATTTAGGTAGCGGAATTGTCTTGGTGACGCATTTGCTGGATTTTAATCGAACGCATAAATGAGAGGTTTGTGGTCTGTGAATAGCGTAAATGAACAACCTTCAATCATATGTCGAAATTTCTTGACAGCTGAATACGCAGCTAAGAGCTCCCTAGCGTTGCTGTGTAGTTGATAACTTTGACGAAAAAACTGAAAGGGTTGCCATCCGCTGTTGTTGCCTTTACTCATTCGCTTAATTACAGCTCCAATTTCTGAGTCGGATGCATCAACCTTTAGTGCTAACTTAACTGTTGAACAAGGATGATGTTCGTCTAGCGCGTTTGATAAAATTGCCAAGCGACGAAACTCTACTATCTGATCGAATTCGGAACAATTGATACGTGAACGCTACAAACTATTTAAAGAATAAGTAGAACTCTTTCAAGAGATGGTTCACCATCGGTTACTTTGAATTCGGAATCGACTTCATTGCATGTTTGAATATCAGATTCACCGTGTTGTACCAGTCAGTCCAAAAAAGTCAGCCCAGAGCGATCTTTTGACAAACCGTGCTCAAGTTTGGACCCTATCAGACCACACAAATTGTCTATCTTCTAATCCGATGCGTAAGAGAAACCAAAACCTTATACTTTCGGTCAACTATAGTTTCTTGGAAAGCAACAAGTTCTAATCAATAACTTGTCATGGTTTTTTGGTGACTTGAGCTTCCACGTGCCGATTATTAACACATGCGTAATACATATAAATCCGCTATTGGTTTCTCTTAAAAGATAAGTCAAATTTAAGTATGGCATTAATCGCTATTCTTACTCAGCTAAATAATTATTTGTCAATGGTGCGCGTCATTATGTCAATTTTGTCTTTATTTGATTTAAGCTGTGCTCACTACTTAGCGCTTATTACGACATAATCTCTTAATTAAGAGGTTTTTTACTTAATTTTGAAAGCATTAATTAGTTTTTAAAAGATATTCAAATTACAAGTTACTTTTGGACTATGACGGACGTAATCACTTCCAAAGTTGGATGCGGTTATTAATATATTAGCAGAGCTCGAATTTTCATAACGCAGAAAAGCTACAGAAAAGCGCTGAAAGAATTGTAGTATGCAGGATTTATTCGTACTTTTAGTTTCAGCAGCTTTTCATTAATCAGATTTTGATTAAGCCTGGTCGTTCGGTAACATCATTTTGTAGCTAAAAACTTTTAGGTTAAGACAAATTTTTGGACTATGAAGGCATTCAATAATTGAAAATAGTTGTTCAGACTACAAAAACTGCTAAATGTGCTAAAAGGATGAAACTGCTTTATGGTATTCAGCCCAATATAAATCTAGGACTATAATAATACAACCTTGGCTGCGTTCGACTAAGCTTTCGATAAAGTATGGCATAAAGGACACAAAGTTAGAACGCTGATACCACCAAGTTATTACGCAATGCAACATCAAGGAGTGTGCGAGAAGTTTCAACATTTGCGGATAACACAGCAATTCTAGTATACATCAATATCGATAGTTTCAAAAATTTTCAAGCTTATTTTGACGAAGTAGAAAAATGGCTGAATAAATGAAGAATTGAGAGCGTAATAATCAGTACATATGAAAGAAAAACAAAGATTTTTTTTGAAGCAAAGATCCCAAATGTAAAGGGGTAATTAGAACCTTCACATTGATGCTTTATGGAAAGGAAAAGTATAGCAACAATATACGTCGCGCTTCTTACTGAGATGCGACAACGTTTAAATGGAACTCCAGCAATGCCTACGGTTCAAGCGTCTACTATTTTCAATTTCCCTAAAAATAAAAAGCAGGCCATCCCCGAGTCACACCAACTACCACCAGTCAACATTGAAAATACACTTACTGGGCGTGTTAGTTCGGATGAAATATCAATGGAAATGAGGTGACTCATAAAAAAGGCAGACATAAAAATGAACCATATCCGGAGTTTGCTGCAACAAGCACAAATGCCGATACACGAGAAGTGGTCTAGTGCGCAGTTGTCGCAGAAACTACAACATTTATCATATCAACGAATTGATATAATTAGTGCAGAAGTAGATGAGATGACAACCAGGGTTTAAGAGGATATACAACAACAATCAGCATAAGGACGCGGCATCATCAATAAGAAATGTGATCACCCAGAACTAAAATTGCCACGCATCGAAATACCATATTTCAATGGGCACTATTATGAGTGAATAACGTTTTACGACAGATTTCAAAGATTTGTGAACGAAAACAAAAATCTTACTAAAACACACAAAATCAGCTACCTTAAGACTTATGTTTAAAGTATAGGCAGCAAAACTTCTGAAACACATACCAACAACAGGAGTAAACGGGCCAGATGTAGAAAAGAAGCAGGTCCGTTCTGTCTCCGCATTTAGCACAAGAATAACAGATCCAACTATTATTTAAAAATTCTCTACCTTCACAAAAACAAAAAGAGTAATCGCATATTGTTGGCGCTTCTATTGGAACAGTCGTCATAAGGATAATCAAAGGAAAGGTGCTCTCACAGTTCTAGAATTAGAAGAAGCGAAAATTAAGATAATACCAGTTACGCAACTACGGCCTTCGTAGATGTTATTATAAAATTAAAGAAGAGATTCAGTGGGCAGTAAAAGCAAACTTTTGTCTTTACATCCATTTCTGGACAAGAATGGAATTAAACGAATTGGTGGTAGTTTGCAGCACTCAATTTTACATTATAACGAAAAACAACCAATGATACTACCAGCTAAAGGCCATATCACGAGCTTGGTCCTCGATTGGGCGCATAAAAGCACTCTTCATGGAGGTGTGAATTTAACTCTTGCGTTTATAAGAAAGCAATTTTGGATTCCTCAAGGCAAAAGAGCCACAAAACAACATAATCGTCTTTGCCAAAGGTGCTTCAGATTTATTGCTGGTCGAGCGACCCAACTAATGGGTGACACCATCAAGAGCATTCACCCACACAGGGAAAGATTATGCCGGACCCATACATTTTCGAATGTCTAAAGGCAGGGAATCGAAAAGCCACAACGAAGGCGATCCATAAAGAACTGGTTAGTGATTTGACATCAGAAGGATTTCTCTCTGCTCCCAAACCCTTCATAGCAAGAAGGGGAAATGTTGCAAATTTATATAGCGATAACAAAACAAACTTTGTTGCAGCAAATAAATATCTGCAGGCCATCTTTCACCATTCTAACGATATTTCGAACAAGTTGTCGATTTAAGGGATACAGTGGCACTTAATTCCACGAGGATCTCCACACATTGGCGGTCTATGGGAAGCATTAAATTCAAGACCTCTATGCCCGTTAACAGACGATCCAAACGATCGATCCAATTGAATCGTGAATCGCTTGCCCCACCTAAGGACCAGCTCCCTCCTTCAATTAAAACCACAACTATCATCTAGGTCACAGCTAGTCGACAGGATGTACAATAAACTTGCGAGATTTGGGCGTAGTTTGTCCTTAGAAAAGGTAGAAAAAAAACAATTATAGAATGACCAGGTCCCGACAACAATCGACCTCAAATAAAACTGTCAATAAAATGTTGTTTAAAGATAAAGCAAAAACTAGGTGTCTTGTTTTATTAATAAAGAGGCTAAATACTATTTCGAGTCTCTAAATATGACTTCTATGAAGATACGAGATATCTGATTCACTAGCGTTTTTTTCAAACATTTCAGACAAAATCTCAGTGCCTAATATTTATCACCATTCTGCGTTAAAACATGTCCAGAACATCTTAACTTCAAACACTTTTGAGTTGTGATTTTGTCCAAAACAAAACTTTAGAAATTTCTAAAAGCGTTCACTATCGATTGTTGGAGCATCGATTTACCAAAAACTTGAATATTTTAATAGTCTACCACATGCCTCATTTTTTGAATGAATAATTTAGTGAGAATTATGTTTTTGTACATAAAGGCTCCTGTAGTTAGGGGAAACATTTTACTTATAATATCGACAGAAAAAAAGTGGACAAAAACTGCTAAAACGAAAAGTCGCTTCAACGAAAGAGTTTCGCCAAGAACATCTAAAGCCAGAAAGCGGTAACTATTGTTGGTGGACAACCCAAAAATAAAGACTAATTTTAACCATTTAGATGATCTAATATGTGATCAATACTGGAGAACAACGTCTAAAAAGAGAATATTTGGCACCTGACTCCATCATGGGAGATTGACCGAGACTTGAGGTTGATTGCATTAATTCGGAGCTCAAAATATTTGGATAAGAAAAGTCTCTCAAACTATACCCCTGTTTTGTATGGCATACAAATTACTGTCTTATAATAATGTCCATAGTAATAGTGGCTGAGTAAATCGAAGACTACCAACCAGACACTGATCAAATTTTTTTGCTAAGGGAGATTTTTCTAAATATGTACTACGAAACGAAAATATGGCAAATTGCATATCATAAGTTGTAAAGACCATTACGCAATGGATTTTAGTGATGGTGACGTTCCACATTTGTAAGAGCGGCGGGTTTCCAATATCTCGAATTAGGTGTCAGTAACGGTAATGGTGTTAGAGAAGAAATGTACGAACGTTTTGTACACTTTTTACGTTAAGTACATATTACTATTAAACAAAACGTCTAACTGAATTGTTATTCCCACCACTACTACTTTACTTGTTTTATAGAAATCATCAGACATTGTGGCGTGATTATACAAGACAAAAACAACAACAAAACATTAACAAATCGCGCCTCCAAACGAACATCTCACATGATAGCACCGTATGAATAACTAAACAAAACTAGTATATGATTTAGATAACCCGTTTGACACCTTAGATTAGAAGAACATAGACGCATATACATATATACAAAACAAAAATATGTTTTTAAATTATAGAATTGTTCGAGCATCTTTAAACAGAACATTGCTTTTATCGCTTTTCATACTTAAAGCAATCGTACGGCTGTTATTTTATTTTACCAATTTGTCAAAGGCATACATTTGTAATTAATTGAAACGTGACTTAAATTTTTATTGATTACATCAATTAAGTTGGGGTTTTGCTCAACTTTTTGATGTCTGAAGCATGAACATATAGAATTTAGTGACAGTACAATATATACCCATTTGGTTTATGGCTCGTTAGCTATAGATTGTTAATATCGTTTAGAGGTTACGATGACAACAATGGCAAGGTTAAAAATAATTTATAAATTTTGGATGTGCGGTTTTATTATCAGTTTTTGAAGGTCTAATACTCTAATTGATAAACATCTGCATTTTGGAAAAAAGATGTGTAATCAGCGTTTGAATGGCAGGATCACCTTGATTTTAATTTGGTACATTTAGCAAGTGTGATCTTGATAGCGCATGAACAGAGTTAATATGTAACCCAAAATGAGCAAAAGCACGAACTTTAAAGGGAAATTGCTTTAATTTTGGTATACTAAAAGTAGCATTTTTCTAAATTGAATTCTATTCTTCTAGATTTGTTCCAATCAGTCCCATTATCAAAGCGAGTCACAATAAGGCCATTTAAAATACCATCAGAAAAAGAGAATATATCACAGGATATCAATGATAAAATGTAATGTATTAACCCTTTCAGAGCAGATCATTTAGAAAAAAAAAATTAAAATTTTAAATTTTAGTTAAAGTTGTACTTAACATTTGCAAAAAGTTCTGGTTTAGTGCTTAAATCTTTATCACTCAAATGAGAGGGGTTCGCAAAACGGTTAATTGTAATGGTCCCCATGACGTTAATTTTTTATTGTTTCAGTAGTTCAAACAAGCGATAACTACTAAAATAGTTGTCAAAAAATACCGAATGCCCAATTGGTGGAATTATTTTATTCGGAAATTTTCGTGTGATCCTTGATAAATGAAAAATCGTACGAAAGTTCACTTTTACCACTGAGTAACATCTTAATACCACAAGCATACGGATTCCCTTTCATATATTGTGTTACGTTAAGACGTCCTTTAAACGGAATTATGTGTTTGTCTATTGATAATATTTCTTTAATTTGGTACTCCCGACATCTTGATAAAAGATTATCAATTAGGGGACGAAGCAATTTAAATTTGTAATTTTTTTGTTAAACTGCGACATTCTTATCAACAAAATGTAAATTTACTAAACCTTTTGAGAGTCATTGCATTCTTGATAAGGTAAAATCCAAAGCTTTTATCCTAGTATGTTCATAATCAGCACAGTTTAAAATTCTCCATTAATATCAAAATTCTAAATAGCTTAATTAGCTCATTAGGGCTCATTTCTTTATAATTTTGACTTTTGGATGTTTCTGCATACAAATTAGTATATGGAATTGTTTGTTCTTTAAACGATCGTCTACGCCATCTAATATCACATTTTGACTTATAGGTTGGTTCTTTATCGAATCCGATCAAATCAATATCGACATTTTCTATAATTATGTCCTAGCCTAACGAATCAACTAAGCTCTAGCAGTTTCAATATTTGAGACGCATAAATCATCCTAATTTAACCTGGGACCTTATAATGAAAACGATCGCATTTCGCATTTTTTGCGATTTTGCTGAGGCGACGCGCCGCTTCCATTTGTATTATGAAATGCGATTGTCGCATATCGTATTTCGTATAGGGAAATTTTTTTGGGCAATTTTTTTAATGTCACATAACAAAATCTGTCAATATTTATAACCTCAACTAGATTGGAAAATCTCAGTTTTTTACTAAATTTCAATAAATATTAAAATTGATTGTGTTAATCTATCTTTCAGGTTGGCCTACAAGATATTTATTTTTGATTAGTTGAGTGCATCAAATTTTTAGCCAAAAGTCATGTTCCACCATGAAATCAACGTGAATAATTACTAATGATATATTTTTTAATGCATGGCATAGAATATAATATATATATATATATATATATATATATATATATATATATATATATATATATATATATATATATATATATATATATATATGTATATATATATATATATATATATACATATATATATATATATATATATATATATATATATATATATATATATATATATATATATATATATTTATATATATATATATATATATATATATATATATATATATATATATATATATATATATATATATATATATATATACATATATATATATAAATATATATATATATATATATATATATATATATATATATATATATATACATATATATATATAAATATATATATATATATATATATATATATATATATATATATATATATATATATATATATATATATATATATATAAATATATATATATATATATATTTGGCCATCGCATTTGTCAAATTTAATTTCGCAAAAATCCGTCATAGCATTTTATAATACGATGCGTCATTCGCATTTATGCAAAAAAGTCGTTTTATAGGGCTCCTGGGTGTCGTTGATACATTGCTCATTTGTGGTTCTAAAATATTCGATGTGATTTTAGATGACGTGGGTATTTCAACAACATCCTCATCGTCGTCGTCGGATGCACAATTATGATTGTGTGAGTGGTTCACTTAATAATTTGTAATAAATTTTATGTTCACAATTCTTTTTTTTATTTTTTTTTAATTCACAAATGTATACTTGTATTTTACATTTATCACTTATTATAAATTTTATTTTCTAGGAACGACCCAAAAAACACAAATGGATATAATTTTTATATTTAGCTCTTATATCAACTTTACTTATTAAGATCTGAGATGAGAATGAATATTTTAAGATTTACGAATTATTAGAAAATTATATAAAACAATATAAAGTAAATAAAAATTGGAATATATGCTGAATGCACAATTCGCACAGTTTTGAATGTTTATATTAAAGTTTTTGATATCGAATTATATGTTTACGTTAATTTTAATTATAATAAAGAATTTCTATGTTACATGATATTTTATTTTGGTTAGCGATAAATTTAATTGATTTTGGGTTGGCGATAAGTTTAATTGATGATTGCTTCCGGGTGATGCAATCTTGTTGATTCTTGATGATGATGCTAATTGCTAATACTATATACTGTTATTAGATAAGGATGTAACTCCTCCCTCCTTAAGTTCGATCTCGTCCTCGAGAGCGATTGCTATTTTTTTTGATAAAAATTTGAAAATTACGTTGCTTCTGCAAGTATAATAAATAATTAATGCAAAAACTATAATTATAAAGATAATGCCAAATGAAAATGAGTAGTATGTGACTTGGAGGTTTCTTTCAACTTGTTCTGCATAATTTTGCTGTTTTATTTGTGTGTTTTCGAAATCTTTTAATTTTTTCAGGTTTTTGAAATGATGTTGATTTAGTTTTGGTAGGTCGATGTATTCTTCCATTATTGTTGTTACTTTAATATTATCCATTGGTTGAATAATGTTAATTTTGTGTTTTCTTATTTTAATGTCGTCTGAATATATGTTGTTATTAATTGTGATTGTACAATTGTTAAATTTTATTAATTTTCGCCCTAATATATGTTTAGGTGCATTTTTACATGTTGATGCGATGTTTGTTCCATTTGTGGTTGATATGTATAAATATCCTGGTTGTAAATAATCGATGTCGTCTGTTTGTTGGATTTCTTTTGATACACATATTGTCTCGTTTTTGTAAATCATATTTGGAATACATAGATTTGGATTTTTTATTAAAATTTGTTTGTGACAAAAATATATTTGTTCAATTATAAAACATGGTTTGATAATTTCCATATAGGTTTTTGGATTAAGGATAATATGATTAGTTTTTATTTTTATTAATTGATTATTTTGGATTGGTACGGGTTTTATAAGGTAATATGTTAATGATTCATTATAAAATTCTGGTACTTGGATTATAATAATTAGATTTGTATCGTTGTAATAAGCTTGTATTTCCAATAATGAATAAATTTGTTCTTCCGATTTTAAATTAATTGAATTATTAATTAGATGTTGGTTTATGTCATAAAGTTCGTGATTATCTAATATATGTGTTGAGATAACTTTAATTTTAGCAAATGTTATTATTTCGTGTATTTGGTTAATTTGTTCTTTTAGTAAGTTTATATTAAAGTCTAATGTTAATCCGTATTCTTGTATTTTATGGTTTGTCCATACTGTTAAGTTAGTTTTGCTTAAATCTAGTGCTATATTATAATTCATTGTTGTAAGAGTATCACCTATGAATTGTGTTATGTTTTCAAATCTGTTTATCATGTCTTGATTTAAATTTATTTGTTCCTGAAATTGTTGGTGTATTACGTATGAGTCATTGTTTAATTTTATTATTGCGTTATTTAAATACATAAGGTCGTCGTTATCTAGATTTCCTGTAATTGATTTGATTAATGTTCCTAAAGGATTGAAGATTCCTCGTTTAGGTCTTTTTAATGTTATTGGTAAAATTGAGTTTAAGTCTTTTTCAAGTTGTGTGTATCGTTGTTTTGCTATATTTATTATTGTTTTTGGAAGATTTTGTGTTAATATTAAATCTTCTAACCAATTAATTGAAATATTGATATTATTTAAATTTAATTTAAGATCTTGTAATTCTATTAGATGTATAAGTTTTTTATATGTTGTTATAATTCTAGCGTCGGCTATTTCGAGTGTTATTAGTCCTTTATTATTAAGCATGTCAAAAATTTCAATGGACTGTGATAGTACACAGATTGGTAACCTGTAATGATAATTTAATTTTTTATTTTACTTTTGTGTACTTTCCTTTTATTTGTGGTAACGGTGATTCCATTATCTTGTAATACTATATGTTTAATGTTTAAAGGTTTCAATTTATCTCTTGTAGTTATTTTTTCATATATAATTGTATCTTTTTCTAAAGTTTGGGGATCTAACCTATCCTTATTTATTCTATTTAATATTTTATTTTTATTCTTAAAACTAAATTCTCTAATAATATTTTTAATTGAATCATATTTATCTCTGATTTCTTTTAAGTAATCTGAAGTTGGAATAGTATTTATATCGGGTAAATTGTTTATTAATATGTAACCGCGATGTATTTCGAAAGGTTTAACTCCTATTGATGAGTGAATTGAATTATTATAGATTAAAATAGATTTATTTAGTAATGGTATAATTTTTTGTTTTTTTTTTTTTGTTTTTTTTTTTATTTATTTATTTATTTTATTTATTTATTCATTCTTATACTGAGATAAGTAAGGCCAAAGGCCTTTTCAAAGTATATCTCAGCATTAATATAATTTTTTACATATACATAGTTTATTACAATACGATAAAAAAAAAAAAAAAAAAATTAATATTAAAATTAAAATAAAATTAAAATTAACACCATTATAGGTGTGTTCCACTACAGTTAAATAAATAAAAATAAAAGTTCAAAATAATAAAATTCAAAACACACATTATGCATATATATACATACATACACAAATATTTATATATATATACATATATATATATATATATATATATATATATATACACATATATACATATATATATACACACATACAAATACATACATACAACATATATCTACATATACATACACACATACATACACATATATACACATATACATACATATATACATATATATACATATACACACATACATACATATATACATATATCTACATATACATACATACACATATATTTACATACACACACACATATACATATATATATATACATATATATATATACATATACATATATACATATATCTACATACACACACATACATATATATATATATATATATATATATATATATATATATATATATATATATATACATATATACATATACATACATACATACACATACACATACACATGCACATACACATACATATACACACACATACATACATATACATATACATACACACATACATACATACATACTCAAATGCATATAAATTCAAATTATCGAAACAAGTATGAACAAGTTCTATAAACAAGTTAAGTTGAAATGACATCATCTTGAATTATGCTTAAAAAAGTCTGTGCATGCTTTTTTGAACCGATCAACGGATTTACTTCTTTTAATACATTCGGGCAATTCGTTAAATTTAATGATTCCATCAACAAATATTGAAGACGTAAACTGACTAGTAGCAAATCTAGATGAGAATGATGTGATTCGAAGAACTCTGGGTGAAGAACTAAAAGTTACTAAAGAATACAAATAAGATGGATGTTTAAGATGTAATATTTTGAAAATAAAACAAAGAACTCTTATTTTGAGATATGTAACAAAAGATATGCCAAGTATTTTGTCTTGAAAATCAGATACATGATCAAACTTACGCAGCCCATATATATATCTCAAGCACTTATTAAAAGTTAATTTCAACCGGTTCTTAGACTTGGAGTCAGCATTATAAATAAATATGTCTCCATATGTGAGAATAGGCAAAATTAAAGTCTTGACAAATAGTAGCCTAATTGGTACTGGAGTAATGTTACCTAATTTGTTGAGTGAAAATAGTGCAAAGTTGACTTTATTGCAAACCTGATTAACATGTGCACTCCAAGTTAATGTACTATTAAATAATACTCCAAGATTTCGAGCAACATCAGATACAAATAATTTCACACCTTCAATTTCAATATTAACTAGATCTTTATCAATCTTATGTTTATAGATTGGTAAAACTTGTGATTTATTTGCATTCAAAAGCAAGCCATTTGATTTGGCCCAAGAAGAAATCATAAGCAAGTCATGGTTCAAACTTCGGCATGTAACATCGATATTGCGCAATGGTCCAGAATTGTAGAGTTGAAAATCATCCGCATACATATGATACTTCGAGTACTTAAGTCTCTCTGGTAAGTCATTAATATAAAGCGAAAATAAAAGAGGACCAAGGACAGAACCTTGTGGTACTCCAGACAAAACTGATACCGGCGACGAAAATACATTACAAGATTTCACTACTTGCTTGCGATTGGTTAAGTATGAAACGATAAGTCGAGTTGAGTAATCAGAAAACTTAAAATAAAATTTCAGTTTTTGTGCAAGTAGAACATGGTTAATACAATCAAACGCCTTGGAAAAATCAAGTAATACAAGCACAGAAATATTTGACTGGTTCAAACTTTTCAATAAATCAAAATACACTTTAGTCAAAGCTGTAGATGTGGAATGATGCCTCCTAAACCCAGATTGAAACCGATCCAGCAAATTAAATTGATTCAAATATTCCTTAATGTTGTTACATAATAACAGTTCAAATACTTTGGACAAATATGGTAAAATGCTTATCGGTCGAAAATCAGATAGCAAGGAAGGTGATGTAATTTTTGGTACCGGTGTAATAATCGCAGTTTTCCACACGTCAGGAAAAGTGCAGCTTGCTACTATATAATTAAAAATGTGAGTACAATAAGGAATAATGACAGGAAGCAACATTTTTACCAACTTAGGTATCATATTGTCATGGCCAACAGCATTTGACTTAATATGCAATATAGCCAAAGCCACTTCAGTTTCAGTAAACGATGTAAAGTTTAATTCATAATTGAAATCTTTAACTTTATGAGCGAACGGCAAAACAACTGGATTTTGTGGAATATCCGAAAACTGTTTATTGAAATCATCAGCTGTGAAATTGTTGACAGTGTTTTTATTCGTTGTTTGCATTCCTAGAGTTTTTATTACACTCCAGACGTTTCTCCCCTTGCGACCAGCATCCAACCTATCAAAAAAGTATTTTCTTTTACAATCACGGATCAGACATGATGTTCTATTCCGTATTCTACAGTAGGACAACCTATCGGCGGTACATTTACTTTTTCGCCACCTAAATAAAGCTTGATCACGTTTATTAATAGATTCTTCAACCATCTGATTGAACCATGGCATTGACCCATTATTGCACAATTTACGTTTTGTCGGGACATGATTATTAAGAATATTTGTAAATAAATCATTAAAATATTTCACTTTGCTGTTAACATCTGGACATTGATAAATCCCACACCAATTCAGTAGCAAACTATCATTAAGAAGCTTGTGCACATTTACTTTACGAAAATCACGCACATACTGGTAGTTGACTGCTGTATGGGAGTTTCGGTATTTATAGCTGACAAAAATTAAGTCATGATCAGAGATACCTGGGATAGCAGTTTGCCCAAAGCTGATTATTTGGTCAGCATTTAAGTCTGGAACAACAATAAGGTCCAAAGTAGCTGTCAGCCTGGTATTATAAAATGGTAGAATCGTAAGAGAAAGTGAGGTCATGAGATCTAGAAAATGTTTAGTGACTGTTGATGGATTTTCCACGTTTAAATTGAAATCACCCATAATTATGACATGATGGTAATCTGAAACCAAAGCGGATATAGCTTCTACTATTTGGTTCACTTGCGACACCGTGCAGCTTGGAGGATTGTAGACAACACCAACTAAAAGTTTACCACCACATAGCATAACCTCAACAAAAAGCGCATCAAAGAATGTCAAATGAGATTTATGTATTACATTAACTTTCAGGTTGTCTCTAACATATAATCCAACTCCACCTCCTCTACTTGCTCTATCATTTCTAATTAAAACATATCCAGGAATTTGGAACAGACATTCTGGGATACCATCTCGAAGCCAGGTCTCAGAAACACCAACAATATGGAATGAAGTCGACACAACTAGATTTGAGATTTCATCAATATGAGCAGAAATACTACGTGCATTCAAATGACATACATTCAAACAACCAAAGCTATACTTTATATTGTCTTTTATGAAATTCACAACTGGCACTTTGCCATCATTCTGTTTGGTTTTAATCCCTAGTACCATCATTAAGTAAGAATAAAAGCAATATATGCAAATCAGTAAAATCACTGAGACTAAATTGGAATTGGAAAATTGGTGTCATTTCAACATACCAAGTTGTAAGCCAACTGTACAAATTTTGTAAAAATGTAATGATCAATAATGTAAAATTAAGATACAATAAAGTGCAAATATATAATAAAGTCAAAAAGTTAAAAAAGTTACTCAAAAATTTGATATATAAAAGTAATAAAAAATAAAAAATATAATAAAATAAAAAATTAAAATAATTGATCGTGTTAGACCGAAAATTTCTATATACAAGAAAAATACTGTAGTGTAATGTGTACTTTAATTGCTTAATTGGTATTAAGCGTATACTGCCAACATGCAAAAATAACAAAAAATAAAATACAAACAACGCAGTGGCAAAAGTTTTGACAACAAGTGTCAAAATAAAAAACAAAACAAAAATTAACTTAGCAAATGTAAACAAAAACAATGGTAAATATAAGTTTATAACCTTAGCTAAGCCTACAAAAAATTTAAATAAAAATATACTTAATGGTTCATTTTCACTTCTTCCTTCAGGAATCATCAACATTTGGAGATTCAATTGGCTGCAGGCGAAATAAATCATTCAATGACTGGACACGTACAACATTCGAGTCAGCTGATTTTCGTAAGTAAATTTGTCCCATCTTACACCATAGATATTTATAATTATTTTTCATTTTGATATTTTTAGCTTCATTATACAGGAATGATTGAAATTTTGTGAAGTGCTGCATGATGTAGATGCGCTGCTCAGGATGATCACCCGGACAGATACTACCCAAGTCGGTGGTAAGAAGTATTTTCTTCTTACGCATTAGAGCGAGAATATTATTTTGTAGTTCATTTGATTTTAATGTGACAATAAAAACGTCATCTGACATATTTTTGTTAGTTTTATTAGATGGAAGTTTGTTGCCACCTCGCTTAGTTTGCCGAATTGAAATAATGTCACCGGCTATTACAGAATGATCCACATTCTTAATAGTAGCTAAAATTAATCCATTCACGTCAGGATGCTGGTTAGGTAGCCCAACGATAGTAATTTTTGATGAGTTACCAATTTGATTAGGCTTATCCAGTAGAGACTCCATTACGTTGAGGCGTTCTTCATGTTTCCGACACGTCTCTTGTAACCCCAAACAAGTTTTTGTTAATCGTTTATTATCGACAACTAAATTCATTATTTCTTTTTTGAATCCCTCGAACTCAGCACAGATGAACTCCTGAGATACTTTAATTTCAGCAATAAGAGTTTGTATAATTTCAAATTGGCCATCAAACCGCTTCGTTAGACCATTTATGGCAGCAGCACATGTTGACTCTGCACTACAAGGAGATGTCTTTGAAGATACATTCGGTGAAACTGGTAAGCTTGGTAGCACATGACACGAAGCAGGAGCATTCAAACACTCTGGTGAGCAAAACCAATTAGACTCAGCTGCTTTTTTTGTTTTGGCTGCTCCAATAATCCCTTTGCAGGATGGATGGTAAAGCTTACGACAAAAACTACACATAAAAACTGCCTGCCTTTGAGTGATCCCCTTTTGACATGATACTGCAGGACAAATCATGTTAGGGTGGAAGTTGGGAGCATCAACAGCAACCTCAAAAAAAGGCATTTTATTTGAGCACAAAGATAAATAATCAAAGTAACGTCAAAACCCGCCAAAAATATATTGAAAATGTCACTTTTGTATAGTACAAGACACAAAAATAAATTTTAATTTTTTTTTTTTTTTTTCTTATTTCGTCTTTCCGAAAATCAAATATTTGCTTGCACTCCACTTTTATTAGATTTTATAATTGATCTTATAATTGATTTTATAATCAATAAGATTTTGCAAAACTAAATTGCAGAAAGTTTTATCACAATAAAATACTATTAATATTAAAACTTTATATCACTTGAACTTGAACTTTAATTTTTTTTTATTTTTTATTTTATTTATTTTGGTTAAATTCTATTGATTGACATATGTATACTCGAATATGGTTGTGAATCGAATTTGTATTTGTTTATTTTCGTAGAATATTATTCGGCTGATTTCCGTAATTGTAGAATGAAAACGTTCAATAGGACTGTTTCCTGTTGAGGATTTTGCTGTTGTAACATGTGTTTCAATGTTAAATATGGAAAAGAATTCTTTAATTTTATTTGAAGTAAATTCTCCTGCGTTATCGAATACAATTTGTTTTGGTATACCTTCACGCGAGAATATTTGTTCAAGAGTTTCAATTATTGTTGTGGTTGTTCTATCTTTCAGAAATTCCATCATTGCATATTTTGAAAATTTATCAATGATAGTTAAAAAAATATGCCCTTTCATAGAAAATGTGTCCATATGCCATATATCTAAGGGGGAATTTGGTGAAACTGTTTCTTGAAATTTTATATTGTTAGTTTTTCTATCATATTTATTTAAATTGCATATCTCACATTGCGAGATATAATTTGTAATTGTTTCTTTCATTAAAGGAAAATAATATTTTCGAGAAATTTGAGCGAAATTTTCGTTAATTCCACGATGCCCATTATTATGTGTTTTAATTATAATTTCAGTTTTTTTTATATCGTCTGATAAATCTATTTTTAATTTTTTTGAACGAACTACTTTTAAATTAGATTCTTTAAAATTTTCTTCAAAAATTTTATTTATTAACTCAAAATTTTCATCAGTGCAATACAGCACTGTTACTTTTTTTGATTTTAAATATTTAGTAAAAATATTTATTATATCATTATTATCAAACTTATTTTTTCTAATTTTAATTCTTTTATACGATTCATGTATAATTGTTAGTGTTTCTTTTATTTCATTATGGTTATCGTCGACTATAATCCATAATTGATTTGAAAAAGAGTTTATACATTTATTTGTTTCTTGTATACTACACTTTTTAATTTTTTCGTTTATTTGGCCTATATCTATATTATTTAATTCGTTTAAATTTTCTTTTAATTCATTATTTTCCTCAATCGCACTTTTTGTCGAAAGGGTATTTATTATTAATTCATCTTTATTTTTCTTACTAACTAGCTCAAATTCTTTAATATTTTTATTTAAATTTTTTATTTCGCTAAATTCTATTCGAGAAAGACAGTCAGCATTTGTATTTGCTGTGCCTTTTTTATAAAATATTTCAAAATTATAATTTTCTAAGTCCATTTTCCATCTCATCATTCTTGACGATGGATCTTTAATGTTAAATAGATATATTAATGGTTTATGGTCCGTAATTATTTTAAATTTTGTACCGTATAGGTATTGTCGGAAATATTTAATTGCCCAGACTATGGCTAAACATTCTTTGTCTATTGTACTATAATGTACTTCGGCTTTATTTAGAGTTCGTGATGCATAAGCGATAGGAAGATCTTTTCCTATTTCACCTTGCGAGAGTACTGCTCCTAATGCGATATTTGATGCATCGGTAGTCAGTAGAAACTCATTATCGAAATTTGGATATTGGAGTATTGGCTGAGATGTAAGTAGTGTTTTACATTTCTCAAAACAATTAATAAACTTTTCATCATGAATGATTTTTGCGTTTTTCTTTAAACATACGTTTAAAGGATTCGTTAATTTTGCAAAATCTTTTATAAATCTTCTGTAATATGACATTAACCCTAAAAAGGATTTAATTTGAGTGTACGTTTTTGGAATGGGAAAATGTTTAATTACTTTTGTTTTTTCCGGATTTGGCTCAACACCGTTTGATGATACCATGTGACCTAAATATTTGACTTTTTGTTGAAGAAATTGTGATTTTTCAACTTTTATTTTTAAATTGGATTCCTTTAATTTTTTGAATATACTTTCCATATGTTTTATGTGTTCTTCTATACTTGGACTATATATTAGAATATCATCCATATAGACGATTGCACATTTACTTATTAAATTACCTAATATATTATTCATGACTCTTTGAAAGGTGGATGGTGCATTTTTCAAACCGAAAGGCATACGAGTAAATTCGAAATGACCTGTTTCTGTTGAAAATGCAGTTTTATCGATAGAATTTGGTTCCATAGCTATTTGATGAAAACCTGCTTGTAAATCTATTACCGAAAAATATTTTGCTTTTCCTAATCTATCAAGAGTATCATTTATATTTGGTAAAGGGTATTTATCTTCTACCGTTTTTTCGTTTAGTTTTCTAAAATCTATAACCATTCGAAATTGTTTGGGTTCTCCTGGTATAGTGTGTTTAGGTACCAGAAATGCTGGCGATGACCAAGGGGATATACTATTTTGTATTATTCCTTGATTAAATAAATTATTTATTTGTTTATTTAATTCTTCTTTTTGGGTATGAGGACATTTGTATGCTCTCTGAAAACTGGGTTTATTTTCTGAAACATTTATTTCATGTTGAATTTGGTTACTACATGTAAGACTTTGTTCTTCATTGAAGAAAAGGTAATGATATTTGTTTAATAGTTTTGTGATAAGGAGTTTATCGTGTTTATTACAATCTCCTATGTTATAAATATTATTATTATTATTTACTGGATTTTCATCCATATTGATGTTATTTATAATATCATATTGTAGTGGTTCGACGTTAAGTCGTTTCATTAGGAAAAATTCTTGTGGATCATTTGAAATATTTGTGATTTCAACGTATGATTTATAATTTTTCGTAGAGTATATTCCTTCTTGAATATATAAATTATTTTTAATTTTAATTGGGGTTAAATAAAAATTTCCTTGTTGTAGTGTAACAGGAATTTCAATGTATGTTGTAGAGTGTGGTGATACCATTTTAGTTGGTATACATGAGGTTACTTTATCTAATAAGGGAATTTTAAAATTTTCACTGATTAATAGTTTTTCAGTGTATAAAATATTTGAATTTAATTGTTGAATTCCATCGGATCCTAATAGTCCATTAAAATGGGCTTTTAAATCTAAAATATAAAATTCTAAAGGAATTGGGAATTCAATAAATTTAATAGTTGTTTTTCCTTTTGTTTGAGAAAAACCATTAATTGATTTTATAATTTTAATTGTTGGAATTATATTTTGAATATTTACAAAATCTGGATTAATGTAATTTTGATTTGATCCTGTGTCGATCAATAAACGTATTTGTTGGGAATTGAGGGTTACAATTATAAATGGTAAATCGTTTAATTTTGGTTTTGTTCCGAGGCTTGTATTGGAAAATTTTCCTCGGAAGGATATGTAATTAAAGGTAGATTTTGATCGAGATTAAAATTTCTATTTGTTGATTGAAAATTTCTTTGAGGAACATTATTTGGTTCCTGTTTTATTTGCGGATAATTATTATTGTTTTGGTAATTGCTACGATAATTATTATTATTTGGATAATTAAAATTTTTATTTTGATTGTTACGATAGTTAATATTATTATGATTATTTTGATTTTGGTAAGAATTTTGGTTTTGTGAAAAATTAGGTTTATAAGGGTAATTATTTCTAGGATTTGGGAAATGATTTATATTTTGATTCATAAATCGTGGATAATTATAATTTTGATTTGAAAATTGTGTTGGTTTATAGTTATTATGATTTTGAGGTCTTTGAAAACTTGCATTAAAGTTATTATAGTGGGGAGTTTGATACCTAGGGTATTGATTATGATTAACAACTTTAAATTTCAACAGATTTTGAACATTAATTTGTTGATGTATTATATTACTTGCATCAAGTAAAGAATTTGGGGATTGTGCACATAGTGCTGTTTTAAATGGTTCTTTAATTCCATTTATTAAAATACTAAGGCATTTCTTTCTGTAAGTAGAAAGAAATGCTTCGATGACATCTTCGTCATCGTATTGCATTGTTATTTGATTTGCAATTAATGCATTTATTGAAATAATTTTATTATATAGAACCAAAGGTTCTAGATTTTGTTGTATTAGTGTGAATAGCTCTAATTCTAGAGTAACAATGTCTCTAGTATCAGAGTATTTATTTAATAAATGTTTTTTTATTTGTTGCCAGTTTGTTGGCACGTTGTATGTGATAAGTGATTCATTGGCTTTGCCTTGAATCTTGTTTCTAATATTTTCTATTATTATTTCGTACTGTTGCGTACTTTGAATTGAACTACAATGTTTAAGCATTTGTTCTACTGTTTGAATAAAGGAATAAACTTCATTTCTATTCCCTATAAAGGTTTGTAATTCCCTGGTAATATTGTTAACTTTGAATAAATTTACTATTTCGTCTACATTATCAATTGATTTTAGAACTGTTTCGTCTATTTTATTATTATTAGCTACACTAGATAGTTCCTGATTAGAGGAATTTGATTGTAGTGACATGATTACAACTTTTTTATTTGATTTAACTTTGTTAATGTTAATTCCAAATTTTTCTTTTAATTGATTGACTGATTTTTCTATTTTATTAATTTCACTAATATTTTTCACAGTTCGTTTGACTAATGGCTTTTTCTTTAAGCTTTGTAAGTGTTTTATTAACAATCCTAGTTTTATTTTTAAGGGATCGTTCATTTAATTAATAATTTAAAGAATTTGAGTTCCCATTAACAAATTTGGGAAAATATAAAGTTATGGTAATTTTCTTACCGCTTTAAAATAGGTGATTCTGTTTTTCACAGGCCTATTAAATTTTAATTTTAATTTATAAACGCGTCAAAATTTAAATTTAAAAAAATACTACGCTATTTTAACGACTAATCTAAAGTCGGATTCCCTTCACAGAATTTTTTAATTTATAAAGTTAATATAAAGAGGAAAAAAAATGGAAATTACTTACATGAATATAATGAATTTCATAATTCGTGGTGATCAGTCACTTATATGCGTTTAATAATTTTTTACAATTTTTTTTATTAGTTCGTTGAACTTTTTTTTTTATTTTTTATATTTAAATTATTTTTATTATTATTTTCACTTAGTAATTTCACTGATTTTATTATTTCCACTGAGTTTTTTTTTTTCTTTTGCAACTGCGCCAATTATGATTGTGTGAGTGGTTCACTTAATAATTTGTAATAAATTTTATGTTCACAATTCTTTTTTTTATTTTTTTTTAATTCACAAATGTATACTTGTATTTTACATTTATCACTTATTATAAATTTTATTTTCTAGGAACGACCCAAAAAACACAAATGGATATAATTTTTATATTTAGCTCTTATATCAACTTTACTTATTAAGATCTGAGATGAGAATGAATATTTTAAGATTTACGAATTATTAGAAAATTATATAAAACAATATAAAGTAAATAAAAATTGGAATATATGCTGAATGCACAATTCGCACAGTTTTGAATGTTTATATTAAAGTTTTTGATATCGAATTATATGTTTACGTTAATTTTAATTATAATAAAGAATTTCTATGTTACATGATATTTTATTTTGGTTAGCGATAAATTTAATTGATTTTGGGTTGGCGATAAGTTTAATTGATGATTGCTTCCGGGTGATGCAATCTTGTTGATTCTTGATGATGATGCTAATTGCTAATACTATATACTGTTATTAGATAAGGATGTAACTGCACTTCCAGCAATCGGTCGAGCTCAGAATCGTGTTAATTTAATATTTGCATTATTTCGTGCTGTTTCAAATATTTTCCGGGTGGGAACACGATTCGTTGCATTTTCTACTTCGAAATGTACTTCTTAAACAAACATTTATGCTACATATATAATAAATATGCTCTACAATACATATTTTGTAAGGAGTTTGTAAGTATAATTGCGGACAAATATATTTCTGTCCGCAAATGGGACACATCAATTGAATAACTTTGGTCTTAAATGAGTGCACTACTTTTGCCATATTTTTATGCATTAAAATTTGAAAATAAATGTTTATTTTTTAAACACAAGTTTGGTATTTTAGGCACAAATAAATTAAATAATCACGAAAAAAATATAATTTACCTGTTTTACAAAAAAGCCTTACTCATCGAAACCACTGACACGAATGATCATTTTAAATATATAACCTATAGAAAATTTACGTGGTTTCCCTTTTTATAAAGACTTCATTATGCATCAAAATAAGTATTACCCGATACACAAATTTTGAAAAATAACACCAAAAAACTAATGTCCTCAAATGTAGTCAAATATACTGAAAGGGTAAATAAAGAATTGTTAGCTTACAGTTACGTCCAAAGTTGGCAATGATGAATCTTATTACCTTATTCTGCTAGATTGCTAACCCAAATCGAAAATCAGCAGCGCAATGTTAATGGAAAGAGAAATCATATCTTTTTTAAACCGGTTGAATATCAGCTCTTTCCATTTCAATCTATTTTCGATGGGAAAATGTCAGAGATCGCAAATAAATGTTAATCATTGACGAAGCAACATAGGCTGGCAGAGATTGGTTAGGGAGAGAAGTTCATGATGTATTTTGGTCCCAATTATGGCTGCATTAGCTTTATTTCGCGCTAGAACAGATATCTAGAATCTAGAATTTGATAAGATTTTGAACAAAACTATAATTTAGAAATAAACGAACCTCCAGGGACCATCAACGTTTATATCAGTGCTAATGTTGCAAAAAGGTAAATAAAAAACCACACTGTAGTGAAACAATACCGCAATGAAGGCACTTAAGATACACTTAAATTTCAGAAAAACAAATGGGACGCAAAACTAATAAGGTTTTTTGAACAAACAAATATTGAAAGTGATAAGGCAAAGAAAGTTGATCAATCAAACAAGGCACCATATGAAAACCTGGAATTGAAATCAAACTGAGAGTAACCAAAATTTTCTTCGAGGTACGAATCCAGATATCAAACTTTAAATTCTACCAATCTTTAGACAGCAGTTTTATTTAAGCTCGGACGGGCACTTGCATTAAGCGCACGTGCATTTCATTAGAGTGGATCCCCATTCAAATAATCCAGCACTGACATAACTCTCAACAAACTCCATTTCATTTCAAAAATATTTTATTAAAATTATTTTCAACAAAACAATTTAATTAAATAGCCTATAACTTTGGAAAACCACTTTATCTAATTAATTACTACATTCATATAGTAATTAAATTATGTTGTTCTAAATTGCATCATTCCCAAAAATAAGCATGCATTTGTTATATTGTTAAATAAAAATGATAATTATTAAAACATTTTGGTTTTTATAGTTTTTCATTTAATTTTCTGTTTTTTTTTTTCATTTTGATTTTAATTTTCATGTTTTAATTGATTTTTTTTTTTGCATTTCATATTTTATATTTTAATAAATAAATCTATTTATTTTTTGTTTATTACAAATTTCGTAATAATATTTATTTTTTATTTTTAATAAATTTCATAAATTAGGTTTTTATATTTATTTTTTTGTTTTTTAATTTTATATATTTTCATTACCACGGTAAAATATACAATTTTTCATTAATTATATTATATATGTTCATGAATTTTCTATTATGTTTTATAAATAATTTTTTTATGGTTTTGTTTGTTTTAGTTAATTAAATTAAATTATTTTTGGATTTGTAATTTTTAAGACATTTAAATATTATATTAATAAAATAAAGAGAAAACCAATTAATTTGAAACTTGAGTATGTTTGTGATTTGATCACATGAAAAACAATTATATTGTTTAAATAAACAAGAAGAAATATATTTATATTTTGTTGTTTTATATCGCAGAGTAAATTTGTTCTTAATTTTTATTTTATTTATTTTGATGTAATATTAAATTAATTTTTACTTTTGATTACTAGATAAATATAAAAAAAAATGATTTTATTTTTTTAATATGAATTTTGATGTTTTAATATTAAAAGTATTTTTTACAAAAAAATTTAAAATTATTTAGTGAACAATATGTAGATAAATAAGAAATTAGTAAAATAAATTAAGATAAATTTATTTATCACTATATTTTTACTAAAACTTCTTTGGATGTTTTTAGGTGTAACCATATTTTACTATCAAATATGTTACATTTCAATATTCTATCTTTTAATAAATCTTCCACGCGCCTTTGATTTCTTTAATTTTATTTAATTGCTAAGTATTAAAATATATTCCCCTGAATTTTCCTAATGAATATTTAGAATTCGGCCTAGATAAAGTTCTCGAGAGATGCGCCGATTAAAGTAGAATTCATATTTTTAAATCTAATGCAACTAATTTTTTGTAAACAAAATTTTGAAAGAGAAAAAGTTTTGAAAATTAATTAAGCTATGGTTTAGGCAACTTTATATTGGACAGAAATTTTAAAACTAAACACTGAAATTTTAATTAAAAAAAACTTTTCGGCACAAAACACAATTCGAGGACCTCTACTTTTTACTTGCTCTATATATGTATAAAACCCCCGCATAGTGTAGTTATCCTTATGTATTACATATATGTATATAATTTTTATATAATTTAAATAATAAAAACAATTATATAAATACATTTAAATATACTTCAATAAAAAAGATGTACATAAATATAATCATATATCGATATAACATACGATTCCTAAATTAATGCTTTTCAAATCAAGTCTTTTTACTTCATCGTGTTCCAGTCTCATAATTTTGTTTTTAACATTTTCATCCCAATTTTGTTTAGATCAAGAATAATCACATTTTCCGTACTTTATAAGGCTTAATTAACCTGTTCGATTTTATACACCCTCCATTAAAACAAAATAAAAAATATCTCCAATCGATACAAATTAAGCAACTGAAATTAATATTTATGTATGTTATATAGATAAGAGCCATTTATTTTTAATAAGTTTTCTAGTTTTGTTGTCAATTTATTTTAAATAAAAAGACATCCAAGTAATAGAATTAAAAACATTTTAATTAGCAAAACAGATATTTAAACAACATCATATATACTTAGTAGCGTACAACATACATATAAATTGAGAATAATTTTGGATAATTCTTTTAATAGAGTTCCTAAACTATACATTTTAAATATATAGTTATTAAATTATTTCTTTATTTATATATAAATATACATATATATATAAATATGTATATATATGTATATATATATTAGGTAATGTTGGTGTACATATTATAATATAATTTTTAATATTAATAATTATCATGCGCTCCCATTTACTTAAAAATAATTATAATTTGATAATAATAAAAAAAATTATAACAAAAAGACCATGCATACAACAAAATTTGTAATTTACTCTCAAATATACTCTTATTACTTAGTATTTATAAATTTAATTATCCTTTTTATGCGTTATGTGAGCATATTCTATTTCAATTTTATCTTGATCTTTATCGCCCCAACCCCATAAATTATGTGATCCATCCCCTGTCCTTTTAACACGTTTTTCTATGATTTCATTTGATACCGATTTTAAATCGTAGGCCCAGCCAATTTTTGCAAAGAAATCAATAAAACCTGTTGTTAAATTTAGTCGATAGTTTCCCAATTCAGCTGTTTTATAATCCCATGGGAAGACATGATGATAATTGTGCCATCCTTCACCAAACGCAAATATTGCGACACATTTATTTTCCGATGGACTTATGGCTCTATAAAAATAATAAAATATTTACCAAATAAATTTTATTTCGATGTTCATTTTTAAAAAACTTACTTATCGTATGGTTTTGGTCCCCATGTATGAGCGGCACTGTTCACCAACCATGTAACATTCAATATAAATGTGTATCGGAACATTGTTGCAACAAACCATGAATTTTTCCATGTTTCACCCCATAAATATACGGGTAACATGGTTGGTATGATAAAACAGAGAATTGGCATGATTAACATATAGTATTTCTTTTGGAATTGTAAGACGGGATCAGCTTTCAAGTCAGATATATCAACACCTTTACCTTTGTTGATAACATCGGGATGTTTACGACACAGTAACCAACCAATATGCGAAAAGAAAAAACCACGTGTTGCATTATGTGGATCGGCATCCGTTTCGGAAAATTTATGATGAACACGATGGTCTCGTGCCCAATGCATTGCACAATCTTGAAAAGCGAATGTATTGAATATAACTAAAATAATTCGAAGTGGTAGTTTTGCTTTGTACGATCGATGGGCCCATAGTCGATGGGCACCAGCGGTAATTCCTATTCCGGATATAGTGAAGAGGATCATTGCTGTAAAATATAAAAAAATATTACGATATATTGCAAATTTTGAATTAAAATATTATATGTCAATAATTTGTACCTAATTAAAATTGAATATTGAACATAATTTAATTTTAATAATAAATATTATGATAAATTGGTTGTAACGGGTTGAGCTTGCATCGAAACTATTGTTTATAAAAAAAAATTTTAAACTTATTTGCAACAATATGAATCCAAATTGTTAAAAAAAAATCTCTTTAGAGATATAAAAGGACGTTTACGGTCTTCATCTTAGTTTTTTATGAAGTAAGGATTCCACAATCAATAAACTGTAAATTCGATAACCAAAAAATATACATAACCGACAAAAATATTCCAACAATTTGTTTAAATTCAATCGATAATTTTAATGGAAAATTTTCAAGTTCTGTCGAGTGAAACAAAAACTCATTTAAAGTTGCAAAAAATCTGTGGAATTAAAACTACTTTTAATAAATGTTGGTTCCGATATCTTAAACTCGATACGTCTATCAAAAATACTGTCGAAAACAAGTTCAGGTAAGGAATTTAGTGCTAAATTTAAAAGTGGACAAAATTAACAAATACATTGTTACTACAGCTTCAGACTTTGCGGCAGTCATGGACAAGGTTGGGAAATTACCTAAACTTAATTCAGTTATTGAAAATTATGATAGTACAATTGACAATGAAAGCTAAGGTTTAGAAATAATTCAAACACATGAAGAGCCAGGAGTTAAATAACTTTCAACAATTTAAATAAATTAGGAAAATTATTAATGTATATGTATTAGAAAAGTTATTTTCTAGTGTCATTAATGTCACACATTGAGCCTCATATTAACGACTTTTTAAACGAACTAATGATCAAATATAAGTGATAAATTATGGGATTTGTAATCACAAGTCTCTAGTGGTTATTGCAAAAATTATTAAGTGCTTCTTCTATCCAACGAGAAAAAGAGTATACGATTTAATACTAAAGGTCCTACTTACATAATTTACAAATTAAAATGCCAAATTAAATTTCAATGAATAAGCGTAAATTACAGATTCCATAAGGGAACCTAAAGATTTATTGAGAATAAATAAAAGTTAAAGTGCTAAACTACGAAGATGTTTGTCAAAAGACCAAGCTTTCTCTCAAATTTTTAATAAATGATTTTGACGGTAAATTAGAATCTCTACTAAATTTAGGATACCATGAAGTAGTAAACTAAAATGTTGAATAATTTTTAATGTTGTAACTCAGTGTTAGACTTCTTATGTTTTTTGGGCAACATCAAGGCTCCGGGATTAAGCGAATAATATCGTAATTTATTTTTACTAATATTGAACTAGAATATAACCAAGTTCAAAAAATTGGATATTTTCCCTGGATTTCTTGTAATAAATTCTATCTGAATTGACACCAATTTTAATATGATTAGCATAAATTGTTATGACCAATTATAGTTTTAAATATTTATAATTTGTCCAACAAATCCGTCTGGTGTGAATTTATATTTTCTAGTTATTACATAATATTTTAAATATATTAACTACATATTTCGGATACAACTGTTGAATGTTATTCCAGAATTTCACTAGAAGAGTTTACATAACACCATCAAACATAAACGTTTTAGACCCTGATTAATCCGGTTATGACTGTAATATTGATTAAAATTTAATGAGGTTTTTTACACATATTTCGTTCCAATCATTACAAATAATGTGGATAGATTTCATATAAGGATACCAAATTTTTGTCTATACATATTAAAAAAACCGTATATACCTAACATATGTAATGTTGACGACAGCTAATCAACAAACATATCATATTTCGTAATTTCATGAATATATGGAAACAGCAGAAATGACAAAACAATTCTTAAGAAATATATATGTATATTAAATACAAATTATAACCATATTGTAACCATATTCTTGGATTACGTAAAATAAAAATAATAAATCTGTATTTGGACGACTTACCAAATGCTATTGTAGCCCATTTAGCTGATGTTATTGCCAGCCAAAATCCATATAATGCGGCCGCATGTAAATATGCAAACGCTATTATATTCCGCCATACTAGTTTTAATCTACGATATTCTGCTTTTTTAAGTGTTGTGATATCTTTAACTAATCCTCCATCAATTGTTTCTGCATCGGTTTCATTTAGCACACCAGTGATCTCACTGGTTGCTGTTGCGTTTGGCGGCATATTGTAGTTTCTAAAAATAGAGATAAAAAATAAAAATAAAAATAAAAAATTGTAAAATTGTAAAATTGACATTTAACACACACACACACACACACACATTCTCTCTTGTAAATAATAAATACACAGATAGTTATTGTAAAAGTCACAACTAAATGTTAGCCAAAGACTCTTTACAACAATTAAAACCACTGTCACATTTTTTAAAGTGTAACATAGTTGGTGCAAACTATTTATTTAGGTCATCGATTTGTTGCCAGAAAAGTGATTCCTTATGTATCTCACCAACACAGAAAATTGAAAATTTCTCCACTTCAATTTCTATGTACAACGAAACCATTTTCCAATATACAACAGCAAGAAAATATTATATCAAGTATTATGACCTTCAAAATAAATATATCTATCGAAAATACAACTGAATCAACAGATTTAATACGTGATAAACATTGTGATACACAATTTCGAGCACTTCTGTTTACCTTTCTGGCAATGTCCCTGACTTGCTGTTACTATCAAAAATACTCATTTTTATTTAATTTTAATCCTCAAACAAAAATGTATTTTTTTAAGTCAATAATTTTTCCAAAAAGTTAGAATAGAATTTTTTGATTTTATTTAAGCACAATAAAATTAATTTTCACATCACTATAACTACAACATCACTGGCAGTCGAGTGGCTTTAATTTATAATATATATATTTTTTTAAATTTCGAACAATTTATATAATAATAATATAATAAGCCGGCACACTTTATCTGGATAGTTCTATTTAATATGCGATGTGATGTGTCGTCGTGAAAATCGAAATTGTATAAAGAAAAAGGATATTTGTTTTTTTTTTATTTTATATTTTAGGCGTAGAAGAATAATAAAATATGAAATGGGAAAATGATGGAAGTGAGTTTTTCCTCTCTCGCTTTGATGTGTATAAGTGGAAAATAAGAGAGAAAACCTTTTAAAAAGTAGTAACAGCTACAATGTTGTATTTAATTTCAAGGAGAAAGCAATCAACATTTTCACATGAAAACTATTTTTGGTGTAAATAAATTGCAAACAAATTAATACAATTTGCATAAATTAATAATTGATTACATATTTATTTTTAGACGTCGGAGATAATTTTCAAAATTGGAAAATCTATATATTTTTGTTGTCATTTCGTTTGGATGAACTTGCATTGTTGTTAGTATAATTATATGCGTAATATACGTACATATTTTTCGTAATAGCTTTACTGCAAACAGAATAATTTGTATTCATAAATAGTATCTGTATATTTTCCAAATTCGCAAAAACACACGACTACGTCTTATTTTAAATTTGGTTTAACGATATAAATAAACGTAAGAGAAGTCAGATGTTTTTCCCCTACAACAAGGTAAACATTTTCTTTATATGCGAATTTTCTCTGTAAAAGCAAATAAATATCCACTACCAGTTACTAGATAAACAAATGATACTATCTGACAGACTAATTATACTATTAAATGGGTTTTACAACCCATTGCTGACTTGTATCTTATCAAAAATCTATATTGCATTAGTCTTTATATTGTTGTAGCCAACTAGCGAAATCTAAGTCGTTCTACTTTGAGAAGCTATAATGATCAGATTTAAAGATTTGAATTAGCCCTAATGGGGTTTCCATCATTCAACTAATACCAAAATATTTAGGTTCAATGGACCACATTATTTTCAGGTTAAGTATTTTTCAACATCTTCCTCAGTTCAGTTAGGGTCTTCTTTGAGCAGTGTTAGTATTTTGAATTGAAATAATAATCTTTAGGTTTTTTTAATTACTTTATTATACTCTTCAGTCAACGGTGTTGAGATAAATTAAGTAATTCGGCTATTATATTATGAAGCTAATAATAAATGTAACTTCTGCTTTTTAATTGGTTCCAGTGAACTAATAAGCGGTACAAACAATATTTGTTCCCTGGTACAAATTTGTTCAATGTTAATTTGGAGGGAACATATAATTTGTATTCTTAATTTGATGAAGCTGCAATTTAATTCGCGCCAAATAATTATTGCTTTAAATTTTTGGATCAAGCTGTCCGAGAAGACTCTTGTGATAATATTTGTACTGAAACTTTTAACATTCACAGTTTAGTCTTTGTCCGAAAATATATTCGGTTCCCTAGATCTATCACATATTTGTATAGGAAAAGCTTATGTATGGCTTCAGAAATATGTACATTATTTTTGTATGACGCAAAAATGAAAATCTATATAAGCTAAAACTAGCTTCTATATGTTTATTTGTATTACTAAACAAAAGTCAAGATCAAATAATTCGTTCATTGATTCAAAACATTATATACGTTAAAGACTACGCACGGCACGATACGAATCATTAGATAATGCATATATACGAGTAATATAATATTTTACAGAAAAAAAATAAATTGATCACGTTTCATAATATTTGCAGATTATGAATAGAAAATAAACGAATCACATAATCTTAAACTAATCGACTGAGAATTTTTTAATCAATACGTAAATTTACATTATCGTTACATCAGATTAATTTACCTAGTTTGGATTATAATAATTTAGAAACCGACGCACGTCACAATTAACTTTAAACGACTACAGAATAAACGACTAAGGATTCGCATCTGCCAACTTGCATAGCGACATTCGTTTGTTACTGGGATGGAAAATGGTTCTGCCAAAAATGATTGAAATCACCGATTGAAAACAAATGATGAAACTTCATTTTGCATTAATCTCAAATTTCTAAAAATTTTGAATCTACCACAACCATACAAAATGTTACTTTCAACACTATCCATTAAATTTGTAGAATCGATTTGTCCACTTTACATTCACAATTTTTCTTTAAATATAAATAAAATTATCGATTTAAACCAAAAAAATTCTTTATCACGCAATCAAAATTAATAATTAATTAACATAACAAAATACGTTCACCTTTAGCCCAAAAAATGTTCTGGCCGAGTTAAGATTACTGCTTGTCTTAAACTATCTTTTACTTATACTTAATATTAGTAGACCGAAATAATAAAATTGACACAAAAATCGTTGAAATTTATTCCATGATGTCCATACATAAATCGTAACAATTCATTCTTGCTAGCTTGACTTTGAATTTAATTAAGAATTTTAAACCACATTTAACCTCATATAAGCACGAGTTAACTACTTTATAAGTTTTATACATTTACTGGAAAATTAAAAATTTAAGTTAATTTTAAATTAGAGGTTAAGTAAACTTATTTTATTTTGTTGCATTTCATGCAATCTATTTTGGGGCCGGAACATCTGCGCCACCCAAATAGAGGATGTACGTTGCAGATTCGCTGCACTCTAACAAGAGGACATAGTTGTTTATCGTATCAACAATCGATATGCAGTGATGAAAATTCCTTTTTACATTGTAATCGTGCCACCAATTGAATTCAAACCCCATATCTCCAACACAGCTTCAACGCTTATTGCTTGGAAACGATTATAGATTTTATTTATTAAAATTGTTCCCAATCACTCGTGTCAATCATGTCATATAATGATAACCATATAATCAAACAAAAAAAAAAGTATTTTGCCACACGACTGAATATTCAACATGTTATCACGCGTGCTTCTGTATAAAATGTTATCAAGACACGAAAAAAAAAAATAAAAAAAAAATAGCAAAGGTTATCGAGACATGACAATAATTGCTTAGTCTTTTTTATTATGCACCGCGCTTGTGTCTTTCTTCAAGGTTCATTAAAAAATAATGATTGGTTTATACAAGCCTGTACCATATCAAAAATCTACCTCTATCAAGAAAGAGCCAAAACGCAGTCAAGCTGTTTTTTTAACTCCGAGGAGCAATGGGTGGCGACAGTATCCTGTGTGTGTGTCAAATTAACCACAGGGATTACCATTATTAGAAAAGCAGACAAAAAATACTTCATAAACTATTTAAACGATGACATAATGTGACGTTAACATTCCTGTATTATATCAGATTGGGCAACAGTTTAAAAAAAAATGTTCTCACTACACAATCTATATTGGTGCCAAAAATAAAATTAACTATAACCCCCCGTATAAACAATAATTGCAATATATGTACGAATATAATATACAAAAATTCTATTTTTATCAGTTCTATTCTAACGATGTGAAAAGTTTTCGACTATAGATACTCAATAATTATTTTAAATATTGGTTGTATGTAATATGATCAATCAAAATACATAACATAAAGACACATATAATGTGGCTAACAAATCAACTATGTGACCATAAATTATAATCGACAATCAATAACAATCGGAAAGGTTAAATTTTGCACAATAATATATTTTGGATATCGTCGTATACGCTTTTGTGTTGGAAATTAATTTATTCGATTAGTAATTCAAAATTAAAATAAACTTCAGCTACTTAATTTTGCTGTTATAAAATGCTATTCATCTTTGATCTATATAACCTCGCCAATTATTATGTTAGAATAATAATTTCGATTGTTTATCAAATAATTAAAAATGTATAAGATATTTTTATTAAGATAATGAAATTTATTATTTTAATTAAAATTATACATGACCATCTCACATTTAAATAAAATTAGCGCAGAAAATCGATTTTACATTTTCAGTTCACTACCCCAGAGGATTAAAAGAAACGAATATATAAAACTAAAGTTAAATTAAACTTAAATGGGAAAAATCTAGTATTTTTTTTAATATTATGTATTAAAATCGATTTAAAAATTATAAAAGAACATCATACAAAAGTATAGCACGTAGCTGCATATACAAATAATTATAATTCTAAATATAACTTTGGAACAAAATAGCAATTCGATTTTAATAGGATGGTCAAAGAATCATGAATGGATATATATATTTTAATATTGTTTCTGCACAACTTCAAGACAATAGTATCATTAATTTAAATATACCTTGGATATATACTTAGTATTATAGAAGGACGGATAGTGGCAACTTGGGTATCACGATTTATTAGTGTAAACGTGCATTTACCATTGGGAGTCAAGTCCATTTATAACTGTATGGAATCTTTGAATTAAAATTTGTTATGGATAAGCGATACTAATTAAAGATATTATCTATAAAATATAATTTTATGAATTTTGTAGGCTACAGTCTAAGTTGAATTTTTCTAAATACAAAAGAATCAAACTAGTCTCAAAACTATTGCGAAATATACTATTTAATAATAAACACGATGGCAGATTTTTGGACGAGAGATTGTCGATTCTGGTTTTCCTGATGGCCATGTGACACAGACTTTTCTTATACTTTTTCAGCCACTAGAAAACTTAAACAGTATAAGAGAAAAGATTGTGAATTCGAAATTTCGAAATTTTCATTTCGAAAGTATTAAGTATTGTTGTTGAATTAAGTGCCTACAATACTAGCTTAACCAGCCTTAATCCCATCGCCATTTTTGCTCATCCTACACAATTGAGAATACTAATGCTTTTCGTATCATTTATGTTTCATGATTTTTCAAAACAATCAAATTGAGCAGTTTAATTTTAAGTATTATTTTAAATAACGTTCGTTAAACCTTAACATAATCAAAAAATATTGAACCACATCACACCAATTAATTATAATTTAAAAATATAAAACAATTTCAATTATTTAATTTCAAGATCAAATAAGATAACAAGTTCACATTTTATTTCACCAAATATAAATTCGTACTTTTAAAATAAAATGTAATTGGCAACAGCTGTCATCAATCACGGAATTATATTTAACCTGGCAATGTATATAATTTTTAGTACTATATATATTGTACATGAACAGTAATGTTCAAAATTATTGTTTATCATATCAATAAGGGTAGTCTTGAAGACTTCTTGAAGAGTTTTAAAACCTTCCACATAACCTAAAGATGGACTACAAAACTCGTCATGAAAGTCCATTCGAAGAAGAAGCTCTAACCAAAAAAAAACAATAAAAAAACGAAAGGTGGTAATTTAATCGAGTACCTAACCGTAAAAAAAGAAAGCTGAGTCGTCCCCAGGAATGAGCATTGTGAACATACCGGGAGCCAAGGTAAATCAATTACCAACTATCAGCAAGACCAAGAAAGAAAAACAACCACCACCAATCATTATCACACATGCCGATAAATTTAGCGTTATCCAAGCGTTAATGAAAGAAATGACTGAAAAGGAGTATAAGCTTGTGTCGCTAAACAACAAAGTCTGGAGAGTAAATATGCCTAATCCAGATGAATGATAAAGGTCTCTAATTCCAAAACCATTTGAGTTGTTGCTATTAAGCAGAGAGCCATTTCACTGAAAAGTCTTATTTTATAAAAAATAAAATGTTACTCTTGTTACCATTCTATATATCCAGCATATAGAGCTAGTGGTGGAGCAACTATCTTTATCAGAGAAAACATCAAACACTTCGAATATGTTAAATCGAAATAGATACAATGCAAATTGTATCAATTAGTGTCCAACTAAATTATTACAAGAAGCTGCGGGTTGCTGCAATGTATTGTCCACCAAGGCATCAACTTAAACAGGATGATTATCTCTCAATTCTCAAAATGATCGGCTTAAATTACGTCATAGGAGACTTCAATGCAATACGCATTGGGATTTGAGCCTTATAGCACCTAAAAGTAGAGAACGATTTGAAGCTGGACATTAAATAAATTGTGATTTTTATTCAAGTTGTATTACTACTTATTGGCCAAGATTAACAAGCGGGAATCCCAATTGGGAAACTTCACTGTTATTTGACGAAAGTCTTGATCTTCAAGTCCCAACCAAAAACCAAACACAACTTGAAAAAGAAGTAGAGCTGCTCATAAACAATATTCAAATCGCAGGATAGGAAAGCACTCCTGATGCCAAAAATAAACCTCACAAGATATACACAGGAAATTAGAAATCTGGTCCGAGAAAAGCGGAAAGCTTGCAAAATCTGGCATAGAATTCGAGCACAGGAGATCAAAACTATTTTCAATCAGCACAAAAATAAGCTGCAGACGCTAATACAAGAAACCAAAGCGGTAAGCTTCAAAAAATATTGAATAAGTCCTTCTGGACACAAAGAAAGTGATTACTCTTTATGGAAAGCTACAACAGGCCTGAAAATACCAGATGCCACCAATCAAAAAAGCAAATGGTACTTGTGCTAAAAGCCCCAAAGATAAAGCTAACCTTTTTGCTGAACATAAAGATGAAACGTTTTAACCTTTGACTAGACAAACAGCAGATGTAAATACCTTTCTAATGCAAAACGAAAACGAGTTAGACATACGACCAGTTACAATGAAAGAACTCAAAAATGAAATCAAACATTACGTAAATGCAATAAAAGTTCCTGGAAAGTTGCCCAAAAAAGTGTCTTAAGAAGTTGCCGTACATAATTAACGCAGCAAAAAAGCCATCTAATGAGAAAACGTCATTCAGACATATCTGTATTAAGATTATAGTCCAGATTTTTCGAAAAATTCATCTTCAAAAGGGTGAAACCACTGATTGAAGAAAGACACCTGTTATCTCACCAATTTGGTTTCAGAGAGAAAAACTCCACCATAAAGCAGGTACACAGATTCACTAACGTGATTGAGAAGACACTTGAGAAAACAAGATATGTTCTGGAGTTTTCTTTGATGTTGCCTAGGCCTTTGATCGAGTCTGGCATCGAGGACTGGAATATTAATTACATCGCGACCTCCCTGACCAATTCTATTAATTCTATGAATGAGATTGTGAAAAAATGGAGTGTAAAATTAAAGGAACTTAAATCCATTTACACAATGTGGAAATATCAAATGCGATCACGGCAAAATACATGGGTATGACGCTCGACGCCAAATGAAATTCAGAAAAGTGTATTGGCTCATTGGAAGAAATAGTGAGCTTACATTCACAATAAGCTTCTTTTATACAGGCAAATACTTAACTCTGTGTGGACCTATGGCATCCAGCTCTGGGGATGCACATAGAAAACGAACGTTAAGATTATACAAACGTTCCAGAACAAAGTACTGCGATGCACTGTCAATGCATCTTGGTTTATTAGTGTTTACAACTTCATGAAAACACGGATATTTAACATATTTCTACCGACGTCGACAGCGCAGATACAAGACGGCTAAAGATAATGAAACCAGTTAATTTAGTTCCTCAGGACAAGAGAGCGGCTGAAACAAGGTGATATTATTAGGCAGAAAAAAGGTAGTTTTAAATGTCCCAAAAAGATGTTTGCTGTACAATGGAAGATGGCATTATCCACCAATAATATCGTTTTAAGATATCGAGAAGGAAAAGTTCGTGGAACCACTCCTTGAAGAACCTCTACAACGATATCAAGGGGAACTTAAGTTAGAATAGAAGAGCGCACAGGTTATACAAGAGGATATTACTACTGGATAGAAACAAATGGGTCAGCGAGGCAGTTATCTGTATCCTTTGTTTAAACAAATATTCCAACAATAATGTCATCAGACAACAATAATGTCTACAAAGGCCGTGCACTAACTTATCAAACATTAAAAAAGTTCTTGTGAACATTTCGGACTTAGTGGGAAATATTAGATTTTTAAGCAAGTCAAAAAACTGAAACTAGCACCAAGGGTCGAGGAAGACTTGCGAGTATACAAGGGCAAACTTTTATCATTCTATAGTTAAAGATGATTATCAGGAGCTGCTACATACGGAGTTCGGATGGATTGTAATTGGAAGTATATGGTTAGTCTACAAACTTAACATAAAACAACCATTATATAACTAAATCGCTAGGAAAATAATTGCAAACTGTTTGTGTTAAAACTAACAACATTTGCGAGGAAAAAAGTCGCACAATTGAGTTTATTGTTAAGAAAATTCTATATTTAAAGAAAAATTAAAACATCGCAGAAAATTACGCAAACGCTATTTTAACTATTTAATACTTGCATTGATTGATAAGATAAAATAAAGAAATTTCTTATTAGAACATATTTATAAGGCGTTGTTTACTAAACATCTATATGATGTCATTCGTTTCCGCCAATAACATGTTTTCACATATTAATATAGATATTATAATTTGCCAATAATGTCAAAACAATATCTAGACTTACAAATGTACACAAAGCTGATTTATCATATCGTTTATTGCATGGATCTAAAACGTGAAGTACAATAATCATTTAACTATGCAAACATGTACACACGACCATCGATAAGATATCTTGAAAACAAAGTACCGATTTTGTACAGCTAAAACCTATGAATAATTGCTATCACTACCGACAAAAACATACTTTAATTTATTATCCCACGAGTGTACTCAACCTTTTATTATCATATCACATATCAAAATGGTCATTAAAATTTATCAATATGTGATAAATGATAATTACAATTTTATATCGCGTATCGTTTAGTTACCCCGCGAAATATTTTTATTTTCTAAATCACAAATAACTTATATACGTACATAATTTAAATAATATGATTATTGTTAACTTGTGCATTAAGATTATTATTTATCATATTTATTATTATCATCTTGTTAATTGTTTAACAAAGAGAATATAATTTGGTTTAAAAAAATAATATGCATATAAACAAAACAAATCGCGAAAATGATACAAATTTTTTATTAGATAATCACCACATCATGTATGTTATATGTATGTATGCGTTCGTATTTCAAGAACAAAATAACAATTTTGACATTAAAAAATTTGGCGTTTCGCGATTTCTTTATCTGTTAATTTTGGACCATCTCGTTATAAAAATTGTATATGACCAAACTAAAAATATAAACGCGTACAAAATTACAGTGGAAAGCTAGAATCTATTCCTCATATGCGATTAATTTCCCGATTATTCTTTATATTATCAATAATATTTATGTTTATTAAATAACTGGAATGTTCTAGATAAATTATGTTATTTTTTAATACATATTGAATTTAATTTCCTTCCAAATAAAATGGAAAAACTTTCTATTTTCTCTAATATAAATAAGTATATATATATATAGGTAAATATCTATATATATTATATATATATATATATATATATATATATATATATATATATATATATATATATATATATATATATATATATATATATATATCATGTATTTATATATATATATATATATATATATATATATATATATATATATATATATATATATATATATATATATATATATCATGTATTTATACATATACTCTGATTATATAACTAACTAGTTCTAATGTTTATAACAAAAAAAAATATCATTTCCATTTTATTTCTTCAACCAGACGTTATTTCCTTCATTTATATACACCAACCATCTGTATGAAAATGTGTAGATGTAGAGAAAATACGAATGAAAAATATTATAAGTATACGTTTATACTTGCTCGTGTATCTTGTTATCAGCTACAATTTATATTGTGGCAAGATAATCATCATAAACATGATATTAATTAAGGCAGTGGTTGTGTGTATTGATTGTTAGATAAAACTGACAGTTTGATCAAAAATGATTACATTTAAAATACATAAATTATTACACTAATATATGTTTTTAAAAGTTTCTAATCTAAATCGATAAAATTTTTATAATAATATTGACAACCAATAATAATAATTCGGTCTTAAGCCAATGATGGCATGCACTAAAACTACAATCCGGCTCTATCGGATTCGATTCCCAGCTAGCTCTTTGTATTGTTCAATTTGAAAAAGCTAAGTCGTTCTCTACGGTTTTTGCACCTACCAAATAATGGCTAGCTCTCCTCCCTCTCAGAGTCAACGAATTAACTGTACAATTCCTTCGTTAACGACATCAGGAGTTTTATCAAATTCTTAATCTTATGATTGAATAACTCGGTAATTGCATTTATCTTTGCTTTAATGGCCTTATATAAAGGTTGTTTTTTTATAGGTTCACAACTTTGAGTTGGCAACACTGCTTTATTTGACAACCCATTTAACAGCTGATAGTTGCTTTTTGTTTTGTTTGGTTTGAAATTTCATTATGGATAGACTTACATCAGTGCAACGCTTGCAAATTGTTGAAATTTTTTATCAAAATAATGGTTCTGTTCGTCGTGCACTTTGTCCATTTTATGGCGTACATAATTGTCCTTCAGAGCGGCTAATTCGAATAACAATAGATCGTTTTCGGACCACGTTTACTCTTAATGTGCATCCCGCGAGACGGCGAATAGTACGCACTTAAGAACCTATAGCCACTGTACAGGAGAGCTTTGAAGAAGATCCAAATCAACCAATTCGTCCGCCGTTCCCAGTAACTGAGGTTGTGTCCTTACACTTTATGGAAGATTTTACGAAAGGATCTTGGCTTAAAAGCTTTCAGGATTCAACTTGTGCAGGAATTGAAGCCATACGACCATCGTATGCGTTCCCAATTCGGCGAATGGGCTGAAGCACACATTAATATTGATGTTGAATTTCCATTAAAATATTTTATTCTCCGATGCAGCCCATTTTTGCTTGAATAGGTACGTAAATAAGCAGAACTGTCGGATTTGGAGTGAGGATAATCCACAAGCTTTTGTCGAAACACCATTACATCCACATAAAATTACTGTTTGGTGCGCTCTATGGGCTGGCGGGGTCATTAGTCCATATGTCTAGAATGTTACTGTCAATGGTGAACGGTCTAGAGACATTATTAGAAATTTTTTCGTACCTCGATTAGCTGGCATTAATCTTGCTGAAACAATGGTCCAATTAATTGGCCATCAAAATCGTATGATTTAACCCAACGTGTGATTCAAAACCATTCAAATCAAACCATAAGCTTTTTAGGCGGATTGAGTAGGATTGGTGAAATTACAGAAGCTGACCAAATGGGACTACAACCTGTTTGGTAGTAATCTATAATTTCCTCTGCTAAAAAAGTGGGTTTCTGCATTATTTTGACAGACAATAAATTTATGTTGTGCCAAGCAGATATCTTTTCTGGGCAAATTTTTTAATTTTTTTCTACAGCATTAAGTAAATCAGAGAAATATCTCTTCACAGTTTTGAATATCGCATCAATGTCAGCACAGAAGTTTTTTTTTTCTTTTTGTTTGAACCTTGTAATCTTTTCTGAGGCCGAAGTTCTCTCAACTCTTTAGCGGTTAATTTTTAACGTCCTACCTACCGCCGTCTCCAGCCAAATCGAGCACGCACGAATACAGATGCGATTTTAAATCCATCTGCACATTGCATTGCTCCAGTCAGCCTGGACTGACATAGACGATGGTTCGGCCCATGGATTCTGCACTCCAACAGCCGATCATAGTTGTCTTCTTCGTAATCACCGATCGTAATCGGGTGATGAAAAATCTCTTTTGCAACCCTTTCCCGTTGGGATTCGAACCCGGTACCTCCCGTCCCAAACACCGCAGCTTTAACCACTGCGCCAATTGCTCGGTCAGCACAAAAGTTTATTTTGTGGTTCCGAATTGCAACAGACCTAGACCCGAAGGTACGGTTCAGTATTGTTTTATAAAATCACGTAAATTGCTCTCATATTATATATATTTTATATTTCTCTTTACAAATTTGCTTACTGATTCGCCTAGCAAAGATTGCTTCGTTTATTCTGTTGCTCGAAAGCATGACGGCATTCCTCATCGAACAAATCTTGGTTCGGTTTATTTTACATAAATCAATCTGATTTTTGCCAGCATATCTTAAAATAAAAACTTTTTTATCTAGAGCCAAAAAACAATTTCCGCATCACGATTCCAGAGATCATTCCCACAAAGATATTGTAATTTTCTAATCAACTCATGCACATTTATTGACAATCAATAATATACAACCGAGATATTTGGAAACAGTTTCAGCATTACAACTTAAAAAGCCTTACATGATATTAAGTAATATCCGAGGTTGAATTATTCTAAATAACTTATTGCAGTGTATAACACAATACATTTGCACAGTTATGGTCAAAATATTGGTTTGACAAATTCTTTGTACAAATATGACTTCAACCTTTAAATAAATTAGTCATTAAAAAACATAAAGACACGAGTCTATGAAGGTGATGCATATTAATTAAATTGTTGGTAGTTGTATATATTAGCAAAAATTATTTAACCAAATAGTTATAATTGTATAGTTTTTTTTTAAATTTTAGCATCGAACGATTTACATGTGCAATTTTAAATGTAAATACATAGAAATAGTGTAAGTATATGTATTTTTATCTCTAAAGTTAAATAAAAGAAATAGGTGGATTTAGACAAAGGAATGTAGTCTTAAAATTAATTTTAAAAAAGTAAGGTTAAGAGTCTGTTTTTGCCGGGGCTTCGGCTGTTCTTCCTTCTAAGTCAACACAGTATGACGAGGCTATGCAACGTGCAAATATATAGTTTTTCTGTGAAATTGGAACATACAGCTGCTTTTATTATTTATAAAAGTTTAATTTGTGATTAAAATCCTAAAAGAAAATTAACTTAGGATTAAGTCAAATTTGTTCTAAATAATTCTTTAAAGTGGATACCGCACTACAACATCAGACAGTAAACTGCAACTCTAACATTGACAGAGTCAGTACTTGATACCTTAAGTGCATTGCAGATTTATCTGGGTTTGGGTATTTATAAATGTAAATCTTTAAATTTAATCAACTTATTATTATTTACTAAAGTATATCCTGCAAATAATATTGAAATCTTAACCGCAAATTGAATGTGGAAATATGCATAAGAAGTGAAGAAAGCATCTCTCTGCTATAACAGCAACAGGAAAATTTATATAACCTATAATATTCTGCATTAAAAATAGTTCCATTCCCAAAAATAACAATTTATGGGAATCCAAATGATTACCGCCCTATAAGGATATTCCCAGGAATATAAAAGCTTTTGAGAAACAAATGAAAACTTCTTTATAAATTATTAATTCGGTAACATCTACTGGTTTTAATTGTCTTAAGTTAAGTGTCATGAATAAATAATTAGATAAATAGTACGAAAAGATTTAAATTTAGGTTATAATCATTAATGTTTTGCAAGCGATTAAAATTTGCGAGTGTTAAGAAGTTTTAATCATAAAACTAAAATTATCGCTCAACTAAGTTGTTTTTGAAATTAAAAAATAATTAATTAAAAATGTACATTTAAATTCGTTGGGTCGCACAGGTTATTTCGAATTACAAAGCACTTATTTGTAAAAGCCTTATAAAAACCGAGCTATAGAATTGACTTCTGTGTTTGTGAGTTAATGAAATGTTAGGTTGATATGACTCCCATTGCTAGTCCAGCAATAGTTTAATTTGTTAGAACATTTTCAAACACTGAAAAAGATGTCACATTTTTAGAAAGCAAAATATTGTTTAGAATATTTTGAGGTGCTATGCCGTTTTACGTTAATAAAGACATCAACAAATCGAGACTTTCGAACGAATAAATTAAAGCAAAATTCTCAATTCGAGCATAATATGTATAAAATTTTTAAAATTTCAAAGTGAGTCACCACGACTTCACTTACTGAATACACGACTATAATGACACTTATACACGACTATAATGGCACATGTGAATATGAATTTTTCAAATAATTAAAAGACATTTACTTGGGGGCTGACATAAAGACAACACTTTTTGTTTTAATATCGCAAGATGAACTAAAATAAACGACCGCATTGCACTGCGGGTTATCTAAGTATGATGAAAGCCAAAACAACAATTGCACGGTTATTGATAAAATAATCATTCAAAAAAATTACGAAAAAGTAGGAATGATGTAAGGTTAAAGTTTTGCAAATACACCAACTCAGTGCAATCTAAGGCACGTTAAAGTACACGCGGTACGTGGAAAGTGCAATCGCCAAGGAAACCAAGCGTCTTTAATGGTACTATATCATAACCATGAAATAGTATCGTTTGGAACTGGCTGCTCTCCAAGAAACTAAATGGCCAAAATGAAGACCATTTGCCCAAGATTATATGCTTTAAAGTGGGGATGACTTCGGCAATCCTAGTGTAGGATTTTTGTCAGGCGACTCTGGTCAAAAAATTCTGTTTTGGATGTCAAAGCAGTCGATAGCCGTATGTGTAAGCTAACCTGTTAACCATATTATTCACGCGCCTACTGATTTGAGATAAATAATCATTTTACAACAATTAAGATGGTCTGATGGGATACATCCAGGTTCATACTCTGTATACACGACACGAATTAGCGACCGATAATGAGGTAAGAATGATGTTTTTTGCGATCGCACACAACCGCATTGTGGCTAGCAAATTCTTTCTCATACAAATATGCACTTCACATTGGACGACATGTGTTAATTTGTAATTTCTACCAAATTCGTAGACAGTGATCATCAATTGATCATTGCAAAGCTAAAATGGCAGTTTTCGAACAAGTCAGAAATGTTCTGTCCACAATTTATCGATCTCATATAAAATCTCATTTTGTTAGTGATTAAAACTTAATAGGAAACATATTTCGAAACAAGTGAAAACCTTAAGGCATCATGTTAAACCGGCATACAAAACCGATTTTAAATAACTACATGTCTAACCCACTGGAACAAGCTGTTGAACTTAAAGCCTTGACTTAAAAAGTTCTATAAAGATTGATCATACGGTACAGGCAAGCTATGGCTAAAAGAAACCGTGAAATTATAATAATCGATTCGTAAAAAAATACATATAAATTTTAATTTATCGAATTTGTAGATTAATTGACCACGATGTTTGGAGTAAACTAAAATAATTGAATAACCTTGTAGATCAGACAAATTCTCACCACTATAATAACTGTTGTGCAACAATCAAGTCCGAGTCACATTGCGCGGTTAAACTATCAAAATGGCAAATTTTCATAAAAAACTGTAAATAATCTCATAACCAACAAATCCATAACCAACACGTTACCTTTTAGTCTTTCACATCAAAATAAATATCATACTACACAAAATTAAATATCGTGCCATAATTCTCGTACAATATGGCTATAACCGAAATTCGAACCACTTAAAACCGACGTCATCAAATTAACGAAAAAAAAAGAATCATACGATAAACACATGATAAAATATTGTATTTCTATTTTCACCTGGAGCAAGTCCCGGTGTCGCGGCATGCTCAAATGCAATTTACAGCCAAAAAAAAACAGCAATACAACGAAAGTACCCAATTCGAAATTTATACATTTTAAAAGAAAAAATACCATTTGGATTCGCACATAAAGTTTATTGAACCGTTAATAGGGTTACAAACAATTACAATAGTTGACTTGTAATTTTGTATCGCAACTGTTAATTTCTCTAACAACAAAACAAAACGAAGTACGAACATGAACTGAGCGAGATAATTTTCCTCTACCAAGCACTCAGTTCGATTTTACAAAGGAGTACGATTCTAATATCTTATATAATCACGCTCACTCCCATATAATATAATATTCTAGATTCTAGAATATCTTTTGTTTATATGTCATGTGTGTGTACGTGCAGGAAAACTCACCTTAATTTTTATTTCTTTTTCAAGAACGAAAAAAAAAACCAAATTAATACAAAATTAACTAAATAATTAAAATATTGTTCACTTCACACTTTGTAATAAATATATTTTTCTTTAAAAAAAATCGATTTTGCACTTTTGTATATATGTACCGTAATTCACTTGCTCGATTTTATATTAAATCTTTCGTATTCGTTTTAATCAAGCCAACCACACAATTTAAAAAAAATTATTTAAAAATTATAAATAGAATTCACTTTTCAAAATAATTTAAATTACTTATAAAAAAATTAATTTATTAATTAATATTTCTTCGTACTCGTAGCCGCACAAACGTTCAAATATAACTGAATTTGAAAATAAATTTGCAAACTGTTTTTATATGGCGGGGAGGGTATGTGTAAAAAAAAACAAAACAAACAAAAAAATAATCTTATAGCAACTTGACAGATTATGGTAACAAATTTTTTTTTATGCAATAACAAAACAATAACACGTCATAATATTTAACATCCGAAACTTAAATGATAAGACGATAAAATTGACTAATCTTGAAAAAAAACTATTGTCTTTTTATTAATTGATATTTACACGCGTAAATTATTAATTTTTTATTTGACCGTTCACAACACAAAAACAATAATACGAATTACGAACAGTAATTTCTCGTATGTATGAATGCGCGAATTGAATTGAAGTTTTGAATAAAAATCGAAAACTACGAAACGAGAGAACTAAAACGAAATACCGGTCTCATTGCAAATTTATAGGAAAAGAAACGAGTTTTTCCATTTTAGAAGAACGTAATGGTTGTGCGTGGTGTAGCTGAGTGTTTTTTAAGTGCTCGCTATGTGCAATGACTGTGACATTGAATTGTTTCATGCGTAATCTACATCATGTATTTACCATCATATATTCTATAATTGACTCATTTATGCGATCAAATTGTGGCATAAAGTAATTTATGATCTACTGTATGCCTTACGACCCCGTCGTGACCCCGGCTCCGGTAATTGTAATATTACAAATGGTTTGGAAATGTGCGACCCAGAGGAAAATAAATGGTTTTGTTTTTTTAAGATGTTTTATAAGATGACCTAATCACCAGTGGGTGACTTTCTGAGCCTGCTAAGACCTGCGGGTCTCAAAAATTATCAAGTCAAGCGGATAATTACTCACTCAGTGTGCTGACTGTAAGAGTTTGGATAGTCACAAAAATTCATACAACCACCGAAACAAATCAGGTGGTGTCAAAGATTTGTTCTTTGTTGAACTACAAGACGTCATTAGCTTAGAATACATATGGGCTCAAACTGCTTGCATTAATTGAGTATCAAAAACGAAATTAGGGCTATTAAGCTAGCTATAATGTAAAATAGAACGGCAAGTTGGCCCTGAAATCCATCACGTGAACTTTGAACCTCCATCTCTCTGCCGTTTCTATATTTCCGCGGTTATGTTCTTTATTTGGCGATGCAACGGATTTAATTGTGGCCGAACAACGTTTCATAATTTGAACTCATCCATAATTATGTAGTTTTCCAGTTCAAATTTGTATCATTTTCAAAAACGATTAAATGGCGTCGACATTATTACAAGATAGCGGATCAATGTCTTCCATTTAAATTTTTTAATTTTTCGTTTAGTGATTACGGTTATTTAGGTGTTCAAACATGTTTTGTCTGGACATGACATGAGTAATTCCAAATGTGATCAATTGAGATGATAAAGTTTTTAGAATGGTTTACTAATCTAAGTAATCCTAAATTCTAACTCTATGTTGACAGCTAACTTCACTCAAATTCAAAGTTTAAAACACATATAAAATTAAAATTTAATTCAAATTTAAAGTTCATATGTGTGCGTCTTATAAATGATCTAAGTTGCGTTTATTGTTTACAATATTTAAAAAACTTTCGCAGAAAATTAACAATAAATAAATTATCATGCGCCATTAATAATCTGTTAAAAGCTCAAATTTGTCAAAATTAATTCCATTTACAAATTTTTTAATATATTTTGTTCTGTTAAAGTTAATCCTAGGTCGTTAACTACTACGGTTGTTAGTATTATTAAAATTATTGCACAAAAATATCGAGTCTATGGTCAACAAGTGTGGCAAGTAGCGTTTTTTGCTGAAACCACAACTTTTTTTAGCTTCAATTCCTCGCTAACTGTTCCCTTTTAGACTTTGTTTTATTTATAAAGTATTTTCCCATGTTGCCAGCTCATATGCATTTGAATTGTTAAGACCAGATTGTCATCTTTTTGGACAATATACTCACTTACGGAGATCATTATAATAGTGATCATAATGTGATGCACTAGTAGTGCATCATAAAACATAACCGGTGATGAATTGAAAATCCAGGTATAAAAAAGGATCCGACCCACGGTAGAGTCTATAATATCTACCCAAATCAATCCGAATGCTTTTTTTTAAGTATGATCGTGTCCAAAAAAATTCTCCTAAGTTGGTATCTGATCAACGACGAGCTTTCGATGAAATCATTGATAGCTTTAACAACAACCATGGTAAAATATTTTTTGTGGATGCTTCAACGACATTTCTTATTAAGATTTTATTGGCTTAAGTTAAATCTGCAGGTAGTATGACCCAACGTCATTTAATTTATGTCTTCTGTATTCCTTGGAACCATTGTGATTTCTGAAAATTCATTACTGCATCTGTTTTGAACGGATGGTCTTCAAAGAAGATAACATCACGACTAACCGCATTGATGTATCGCATTGATATTCTCAATCTAATTTGTTTTTTTTTTTTCTAATTTGTTTAACTATCAGTAACATTTTAGAACCCGTCTTGCCAAACTTAATTATATTTCCAGTCTTGATCATTAGACTTAAGCCTAGTACTTAGATCAGTCCAAAACAATATATTCACGTAAATTTCGTTTAGAGAGTTTTGCACGCCATCTCTGATGTATATATAATAACTTACTTTTTCGTCGCTGATCTGTGTGACTTGAAAATAACTTATAATACTATGTATAAGGAAAATCGTGTACATTTCAATGGTAAATAACAACGACAACATGATTTCGTTAAATATTAATTTTAGATGGAAATTATAGATGGAACAACAAACGTTTTTTAACGAAAACAATGGAGCCAACCAATTTTTGCTTGTATTTTTATTACACAACATGTCAAAGAGCTTATTAGTCGTTATAATTATAATTATTCAATAACATTATAGATGTCATTAGTGGTTGTTTGTTGTTTACTTTAAAGCGTCTAGTGGTTTAAGTGTTTTAAATATACATGTTTAAAAAATTATAAAGTTATAAAATAACATATATATAAACTATAAAAACTATAAGTGTTTATGTGTTTAATCAAGATGCCGCTTAAGTGCTTCAATTGTTCAGCGAAGATTGGGTTGCATTTGTAAGTAAATTGATGCTAAATATCTCTACATAAATATGTTGCCTGTCAACTGAAGAATAAAGAAAAAACAAAAACGATTGTCTTTGTCACTCTAAAGTAATTAAGTAATTTTTCTTCTTCTGATTTCACAGTAAAAAAAATACTGACAGTAAATGTTTCATTGTGGAAAGCCTATTATTAACTTAATAGAATTAATTTTTATAGACTAAAGCAATCACTTAAATTCTTTAATATTAATGACATTAAGTAGATAAAAAATTGTAAACATTTCGTTCAACTGCTACTGGTACCATCTTCTTTTTCCATACGGAACTACATTTCTAATTCCGTTGCGATCCGAGTATTTCACTGCAACAGTAGCCTTTGTAAGCAAATAGTATCTCATGGTCATATTTGACCATTTGTTGTTAATTTTTTGCAATTAGTCCATAGTTGATACAATTGAAGCAACTTGGAGTAGCTTATTGATTATTTAATTTCTGGGACCGAAGCTCTTTTGCTGTTAATTTTTTACGTCAAGCCGTTGGCAGCCAAATCGAGAACCCGCGATCCTAGATTTGCTTTAAATCTCCATCTATACATATTACAATGGTCCTGCCATCCTGAACTAGTAAATTCGTTGAATTGGCCAATGTACCTCCCGATCCGAACACCACTCAAATTCGTTGAACTTTTTCCTTGTAGGACGATACAGTTTGACATGTTACGAAAAGTTGTTTTCACATCTTGCAATAATTTTGTTATGTTGGAATCTCCACTAATTTTAATTCTTGAATTCTCAATTCCCATACACATAGACTTTTAATCTCTGGTAATCCTGCCAAAAAAATCTGATTTCCTCTAACACATTTAATTTTCCTTATGTGCTTTGTTCGGTTGTCAAGTATCCCTCACATTTTCATTAGGTTGTCCAATTTAACAATAATTACTACCCCAGGGAAGGGGGGGGGGGGTTCAAAATTGAATATCGCAGTGTCAAAATTGTTTTGATAATTTATATACGTACAAAACTATAACGATGCGAAGTTCTTTTTGTAGAGTGACTAACAAAATACTAACCAAACGAATAGAACTACACCACGTACGATTATCGCATATCGTTATTCTCACGACGCCTTTATTTACGAAGAGAACCGTTTGCTAGTACCTTTTTCGATTGCCTGGTTAATCAGTCGCACATACAATACTTCTTATGACTTACATTTTAAAGAAATCGATAAATTGATATTAGTAATTGAGTGTATTTTAGGTATTCAAAATTTGAAGTAGTTGTTTAGGTTAAATTAATGTTTAATCGATTTACACTCTTACATATGCCAATTTGCTTTAATTAAAACATTTAAAATGCATATTAACGATCTCACAAGTAGTAACTAAATGTATATATTTAGTAAAACTAATATCAGCTTATCATGCTAGGTGATCATAAGGTCATACAAAACAAAAGGCAAGTTCGTAAGAAATTATCCCAGTATACGCCTTAATTTATATAACATGTGCACCAGTTCACATTATTATACTCATTTAATAGACTACACATGATATAAGTAAATAGTTTCGATCGTGTAAGTTCTAAATAAATTATAGATACTAGGATAATTAAGCTTTTCGAGCTTATCTTTTTTTCTGTCCGAATTTCCAATTTGTAAGCAATTCAAATTTATTCCCAACATTTTAACATGTTTTGGAGGTAAAAAAAATATGAAAGTGAAATTTAGCTTACTAAATTTTTCATTTTTAAACAGGTTAACAACTTTAAACAAATTTTGCTCATTAAATTCTTCATAAATAAAACAATGAAACCAGTCTATGTATTTTTTTTTGTTTGTATATTTGGTACAAGGCTGTTGTTATTTACAGTCTCGGTTTTAATCGTATATATGTGACATTGTATTTAAGCTAACCTCCGCATCTTATATCATTTACTCTCGTAAAATGGTTACTTAATAATTCTAATCATTATGGTCACTTTGGAAATGATTCACAATATTCTTAAAGTAGGGAAAGTACTTAGATGTTTAGTTCTGCAACAGCGATTACCAAAGTAATTAAAGTTTTGTTTTTAGCGACTTTCTGCTCATAAAATGTCAATACCACTTGGTGTTGCAATGTCGGGTTATAAATTAAATTTTCTAAATAATTTGCAATTTTTGTAATTTGTTCTTATGCTATTGATTTTTAAATGACTTAAGTAGCAAGTAACTGATTGACAAATCCGAGGAGTATTGTTAGAAGAAGAACCGTTACCAACATTGTTCTACGTAGAGCTTTTACATTTATCAAAAGAATAAAAGCCATCATTAATGAAAGTTGGTGGCTTGCGACAGTACATTATTTTATTGAAATATAATTTGCCACTCGCATCTTTTGTGATTTTGATCAATTATTTAATTCTAAATAATGTTAATAGGTGTCATTATCATTTAGGGTAGTAAGGTTTTTTGTCGGTATTTGCCACTAACGAAATATTTATTCTGTGAAAGGATAAACTGAGGAGCATCATGTGACAAGAAATAAAATATGTACTTTAATAGTGCTGTCTCTTCCTTAAAATTTATTTTATTCTACTTTTTGAACTCGAACTGCATTTTGATTTAATGACAAAGAAGTGAAGAGCTACCTAATCCATTCAGGTACAGTTTAGCTTGTGTCTAGATTCCAAATCCGATTAAACGGATTTTGACACTGATTCCAATTAAAAAATAACCTCATTACTCTTTGCTTACTTAAACCCCGTTAAAATTTATCCTCTTATTCGAAATGATCGTATTTGATTATACATCTAACCTATCCACCATGTGCAATAATTTTTATTTACTCCGAAAACCGTTGTTTAGGTTAGGTTAGGTTTAGGTGGACGTCAAACACGCGGACGTGGCATAGACACTAAACGTTTGGTAGCCCTACCACAACGAATTTTCTTACCACCTCTCACTACTGAAACCAATTCGAGCTTTTGACGAAGCGATGAATATTCCTAACACTCACTCCGCTGAGGTCTTAGAAACAGGATATGAGCTCTTAGAAACTTAAGCCTGTATTGAGCCAGGCTTCATCCATGCAACCACGACAGCAATCAAGAGAGAGAACACCAGATCTGCATCACTTCTTAGATATTAGTTGGTTAGACCTGACTAAGTCGAGTATATAGGCCAAATCTCCCGCATAATGACGTATGCGTTATGCCTTGACCACCTTTAATTTGTGATTTTATATGGTTCTTCCTTAAAAAGTAGCTTAAACGTATAGAAAGTGGTACCCCAATGTCAGCCTTACTTGGTAATATGCGACAGGAGGTACCCAGTCTAGCGAATCTATCGGCTTTAATATCCTCCGTTATGTTGAAATGCCCTGGCACCCACATAAGATGGATATTGAACTGTTTAGCCATCTCGTTAAGAGATGAGAGACAGTTCCGGGCTACTTTCGACGTGAGAAAGCCTGATTGTAGGACCTTAATTGCAGCCTGACTATCCGTAAAAATGCCAATATCAGTGATCAGGTAGGCGAAAAGAGGGTTTTAGATTTAATTCCTCGCAGGATACTTCACAGCCAGCTTTACCATCCATCCTCGAGCCATCAGTTAAAAAATTAATCGAATCGGGCTTCATCACTGCTTCACTCGCCCAGTCCTCTCTGGAGGGAATATCATTTGTAAATTTGGCCTCAAGGTAGGATGATTGGATGGTATAGTCGATTGTTCTGGGAATTCCTTTATTATCAGGTTCACAGGGAAATTGATATGAGCCTAGCAGCTGTACAGACAGTCATCTGTTTAGCTAAAATATCAAGAGGGATAAGATAAAAGAGAATCTCCAGTGCTTGAGAAGAAGTGCTCCTAAGTGCTCCACTAATATACAGGGTGCCATTTGTTTTTAAACTTTCATCAACAACTTTTGGTTAGCCTTAATACTTAGCGCTGGCCACCAAAGTGAGACTCCGTACATTAGAACAGGTCTAACTTTAGAGGTTTAAAGCCAGTGTTTGATGCGGGGACTAAGCCTTCATTCTTTCACAACGTCATTTTTACAGGAGTATATCGCTACAGTAGCTTTACTCTTTCCAAAAATATTAAGCTTTTAATTCAGTTTGTTGTCCAGAACAAGACCCAAGAATTTTACTTTATCAGTGATTTTCAAACCAACTCCGTTAAGAGTGGGTGGATCAAAAAAGAGAAGTTTATACTTCCTGGGAAAAATAACCGCTTCAGTTTTAAGTGGATTAACATTTAGACTGCACCTATTGATCCATTTGATTAGAATACAAATAGCATTCTGCATGAGATCTCTTAGGGTACTTGGATATTTACTGAAAACACCAATCCCAACGTCATCCGAATAAGCAATCACTTTAAAGCCCTCTCCTCCAGGTTTAGTAACAGGCCATTTATGACCAAGTTCCAAAGAAGGAGGAATATTACACCTCCTTACGGTGTACCTCATCACACAAATCTACGGACGGATGCTTCACCAAAATCAGCCAAAATGACCCTGCTCCTAAGCATCTGATCAAATAACCAACCTAGTGATACATCCACCCCAATCTAAGAGTGCCTGCGTGATCACTTCGAGCAATTCCTCGATAGGGCATATGAGGGAGTGTAGTGCCGATTCCACCGATTTCCTTTTACAGAATGCATGCTGAGATGCAGACAACTTAACTGGCTTAATCGAGCCAGTTAAGTTGTGCTTTCGGATCGCAGTGAGAGTGCTTTCCTGCCTTAGGTATTAAAATAACCTTCAGTCCAATTTTTTGAAATGTGACATAGTTCCAGGCTACTTTTGAAGATCACCCTCAAGCCAGGGAACCGTTAAATCAGAGGTCTGTTGAATGTCGGCTGGAATAATGCCATCTCAACCTGCTGACTTAAACGGTTTAAAATTCTCAGCGAGCCCACAAGCCGTATTTGCCTTTGGCAGAATAAGCGGAGACTCGGAACAGCCCGGAAAATGCGCTTCCAGTAGAAGATCCAAAGATTCCGCTCCCGTTGTAGTCCACATATACCATCCGGTCGTTGAAGATAATTTGGAATGGCAGGAAATGTTGATAAAACCTTACGTAGCCTACCTGGAGATGCAGTAATTGCGCAGTTATGTTAAGTAAACTGTTCGTAGGCTTTTAGAATAACGTTGATTGTTATAAATTAGAGTGTTGGATTCCATATGTGAAGATAGTTATTGTGACGTATTCAGAGCTGGTTACAATGTCGGTTTTGTGATTTTTTCTCAAATTTCTTTTAATATATATGCTCTAGTTTGAAGACATTTGATTAACTTTCAGAATGTTGAGTGGTTTATTTTTAACGATTAATGCTGCCAACACTTTTTTCATCATTAAGTTTATTGACGGTGATGTAAATTAGCCTACAATTATTATAGTAACGGGTAACTTTTGAACGGCTGTCATGCACGTACTCTTATCCGTGGTAGTTTAATGAACTTTTCTACAAAAACGACGCATCGTTTCAAGAGAATTTGATATGCGTCAATATAATTGGCATCGGTAATACTAAAATACTTGATAAGGCCTAATAGTTCACCCCTTACTCAACATTTCCAGTATTAGAGATTCTTAGACCCGCTATTAAACCTATTTAACACTCAATATCCACATCGTTTCTGTCATGTCACAGCTTCAAACTTCAAAGGTAGATTCTCTCCTCACTTACTTATTATCAAAGTCCACTTACCAATATACACTTTGTACAGCCAATGTCGTGTTGGGTATCTTCGTTCGAATTAAACCCATGCCCCAATGTTTCTTGTCTGATAATAATAATTGCAACTACTGCGCATAAGTTCGACTCGTATGACTTTTGTTTCTTTATAATAATAAACGTTTAAATTTGGAAAATAACAGGCAACCGAAATAATCTTTACCCGAACATTGTTCAAACCGAAATAATGTCATCATCGAAAAGACAACAAAGCGTCATACAAATAATATTTAAAAGCCACGTACGTCTTAATATTTCAAATGCATTACTAAAATGATGTAATCCAAAATAAAATTAGAATACACATACGAATAGAACGGACGGCTGCATAGAATCAAAAATCGAACGATACTAAAGATTATTTAAATGCAAAGTAGTAAAACGAACTCAATGTTATATAATCTCCAGCCGGCTTTTTTTTTATTTACAAAAATAACCGTAAATATCCAAATCAACTGCCATTGACATACAACAACAAGTCGACCACGCTAGCTACACGTTGTTGGGTGTTTTTGACAAAGTACAGTTGATTAAATATTTTACTCTCTCGCTCGCTCGATATACCACAAATTTGGTTGTAATAAAATCAAAAATTTTTAACCTTACATCTTTTCCCTAATTTATTTTTGAAAATAGTATAAAGTAGTAGTTTTCAAAATAATTTATACGATGTAACAGTAAAACATAAATAGTATTACGAAGCTACATCATATGGTTTGTTGAGATAGTTACACGGTCAAGGTCATTTTTGTTTGCAACAAAAATTATGGTTGAGAGTTAGGCGTAGAGCAAGAATTGATTTGGGAGAGAAAGAGCGTAAGCAAATAACAAAATAAACATTTTTCTCTCACGTGTGAATCACACGATTTTTGAATTCGCGAATAAGAATACGCGAGAGATCGTATGGCGTGATTTTACATTCGTTATGTTTTATTCGTGCTTTTCACTCTCAATTTTTGTTTCATGCGCATAATATATTTTATCTATATGCTCTCAATATATTATGGTAAATTTTCCACTCGTTCGTTTCATTCATAATAATAATGAAACTCTTTCATTATTTCTCTCGTGTTAGTTTATCTCTATTTTATTTTTAATACATTTTAGTAGGATTCGTGTACTTATGTGTAAAATTTAAAATTCACATAAAAATCACAAAAAATGGTGTAAAACAAATGAAACTAATCAATGGAGGTTAATTTATTTACATTTTTTAATGTATTAATATATTAAATATTTACTAGATTGGTAATGAACTTGATCTTTTTATAATGCTATGAATGGTTTATGTATTGGATTCTACGTCAATTGTTTATTTTAAATTGAACATTATTAATGGTAGCCCAGGTGAAAGTGCAACCACAAATCACTGTAAAATACACAATTTTGATTCGCCTAAATTTCTGCTAAGATAAACTTTTATTGATTTATCGCATAAAATGGAAAAAAATCAAAAAAAGTATTCGACCGTGACAGGACTCGAACCTGCAATCTTCGGATTCGAAGTCCGACGCCTTATCCATTAGGCCACACGGTCACATGGTGAAAGTAAGTTATATGCTATTAATATAAAAATGCTCGGTAATTTCTGTAATTTAATCTTAACAAAGATTATTTTAACGAGCAACGCTCGTATTGGACATTTTTAATGATTACAATTTACTGTGAAAACCAATAAAACATCTTATCGACCATGCCTGGACTCGAACAGTCTTAGGTCTAGAATATCCATTATGCCACACGGTCATCCATAACTGTGATTATTGACAGCTGCCAGATTGGAAGTTCATTTTTTAAAATGTTAACTCCTTGTTCGTAATTTCAATTGAAATAGAATTGGGACAGAGGGCAAGGCCAGTGCCAAGACCGAGATGCTTGAGTTTGGAAATAATAACGTATTTTCCAAAACCAAATAAGCCGGATCAAGAGTCCCCCCAACAATCTCATAGTGAAATTGAAATTTGGTGACACAACAAAGGAAAAAATTTACCAGAATGATTGTAGAATATTGTCCACATGTGGAAGAGTATATAGATGCTTGTATAAATGGTGACAGAATCGATGTAGGTAATTTTATTCCACAGTTTCTGAAAGGCATCATATCGGCCATAAGTAATGGGAGAAATATAGAATCGTTACTTTCCAACTCTCAGAATGGACTTCAAATGTTTCAAATTCTTAATTGGAACTACACTCTTTACGTCCTTAAAAGGATATTAGATTCTTCTCTTGTCTTAGTATATTTAGGACAACGCCAAATCAAATGTGCAATTTCCTTAGGATCATTACAAACTTTAAAGAAGGAGGTTTGCAATTAATTGTACACACAACTAAATTCTTTTATAAATTTCCTCACATTACCTTCATCCTGAATGTCAAATCCTGCCATTTTCAATTCGTCATGAAAAAAATATTTAATTATATTTGTCGAAGTCTTTAGAGATGCCGATGAAATCACACAAGATTTATACTATCGACCGTGACAGGACTCGAACCTGCAATCTTCGGATTCGAAGTCCGACGCCTTATCCATTATGCCACACGGTCATTTAGACACCTAATAAATATATTTTCTTATTATTGACAGCCGCCAGATTTTATTTTCATTTCTTGAATTCATCATTTTTACTGTCTATTTTTCATAAAATCACACTTTTTACGTCCCTAAGGATACACACTCCTACCCTGCTCTGTGAATATTTACGACTGTACAAAATCAAATTTCAATGGATTTATAGGAACCCCTATAAAGGATCCCCTTTACCGGCTTTAAAGAAGAAGTTATGCGAGGAGTCCTAAATTTCCCAAAATCCTAAATTACAAATCTTGTGTACTTTTGGTTATTTTTTTTGCATTTTTTTTACAGTACATTAAAATATATTTCCGATGATTTTCTTTGAAAATCAAAAAAATTATATTACCGACCGTGACAGGACTCGAACCTGCAATCTTCGGATTCGAAGTCCGACGCCTTATCCATTAGGCCACACGGTCATACGTAAATTCTATAAATATATTTTTCTACCATTGATAGAAAAAGAGAAGAGATTTGAGTACAAAAAGAGATTTTAAATCTCTCAGATACCACAAAATCTATAAAGGTAAGAACAATCATTGGCAAGAACGAAGAGGTATTGACAATAATATGGAGAGACCAGAAACATCCAGAAATGGATCAAAGATCTACTAAACAAAATAATACTACACACTGTTTTCTGCAATATAAAACAGACATTGGGTGCTGTGTGGTTTACCAGAAATTAAATAATGTAACGAAAACGGATAATAACAAAGCTCAAATTCCGATCAAAAAACTTTAAACATATTTTAAGCTGCCCAATATGTTGTCAACATTGGATCTAAAAAGTGGCTGATTTGAACAAATCGATTTAATCGAAAATTTTCAAAAACCAGAAAACACATGACGGACCTAGTAAAACAGAACCATTTATTTCAAAAATCGAAATTTTCAAAATAACTATAGTAAGACTGTGTCCGAAATCCATTATAAATATTTGTGAATTCAAATTTTTGACATTTATTTAATAAAAACGAAGAAACCCAAATTATCACGGTCAGTTGCTATGATAATTTTTGACAAATACCAAAACTTTCTATAATAAAAGCACACTCGAATATTACAATAAAACATAAAAAATAATTGTTATAATTTCACTAGACTTGTGTGAAAATACATGTTGGTGAACTTAATGAATAATAATTATGCATCTTAAACAAAAGTCAACGAATTAGTGAATCAAATTACGGGCACGAAACATCTGAATAGTTAATTGAGTAGATATGATCACGACAGTTGTAGTTTTCTTTTTATTTTCTTTAAAGTTGAACACAAACAAGATGTAAACCTCTTTAAAGAGCCTCACTATATTTCTTTTGTACTTCAATATAGCTGACGAAAAGATGTTCTTTGGGAAATTGATTCGGCTTGCAAGCATGGAAGCATCTAACAATTGTAGTTTTCAATTTTTTATATCAAAACACTGGCATTAAATCGAAAAGATTTAAATCTCCATCAAAGCTATCATTTCGATTTAAATCATAACATGAATTATTCAAATTTTTGTTTTGTGTTTGATAAATTAATGTGTTGGGCGTTATACGAATTATCTAAATTGCAGTCAAAATGATAATCCTATTGGGAGAATTTCTAGTATCATTAAGTGAATCGTGCTACATATTTTGTAAATTGACAATCGATTTTTTAGAATCAGTTCTCATCGTGTTGACAGTATTTCTTAAATCAACGTTTAATTTATGGACTATATTTTTTGGATTAACCACCCTGTTTCTTATGATTTTAATTTATGTACGGCCATGCTAAAAAATAGGATATTAAGGTATTTGTTAATGTTAGTTTCTATATATACATTTCTATTTGTATAGGGTGATAGAAGCTGTGATTTTCGATGTGTTGTCATAAATCCGGGACCGGGAGGAATCAATGTTCAGCGGACAAATGAACGACCACCACCAATACCAAAACCACGTACTATGATACCACCAGCAACGAAACCACCAGAGCCGACCCCTAAACCACTGGATGCGGCACCAGAACCTGAAACACCGAAACCACCAGAACCAACTAAGCCAGAAGAACCATCGCCTGATGCCCCACCACCAGAAAACCCCGAGACACCACCAGCTACACCTGATGCAACACCATAGTTTCACCATAATAATCTTAAAAATCAAATTCCTCCAACTATTTTAATATTTTGTACCAAATTTTATTAACATGTCTGTCACATTTTAATCAATGTTTAGCAGATAAATGGTTCAAATGGCAGCGCATGTTTCCCATTACCGTATATAATATGTAACCGCATTATGATTAAATTATCTTAAATTAATTGCATGTTTTGACTATAATTATAATTTGAAAATAAGTGATGCCACTTATACAATATAAGTCGGAGACACATATAGAAATAAATTATTTGACATTCGCGTTTTCTAAATCAAATTATTTTGTATATTAAGGTATATAACCGTTATTTGTCATTTATTAATTTTACAACTCACGTGAACGTCAATTACATTTCAGCACGATATTAATGAACACTCTATATGGATATGACTTCCTATAGTTGTGTGACAGATTTGTCTCGACCGATTTTTCGAGGATCTTAATAGGCACAATAGACCCCGAAAGTATTTTTTGGTAATTTGACCTCTGAGGATTATTAATGATCGCGCGATACGAATAAATTGCAAATTATTTTGTAAATATTATCAACAAAATTGACATGGCAATTATATAAACCGATTACAATCGACATATGCTATAATTATGAGTATGACAATATTGTCGGACGATACATATATGCAGCTCATTAGTATTTCGTTTATCTAGTTACTATAATATAATCTCGAACCAATTTAGCACATTGTTTATATAATTGATCGGATGTATTTAGATACATTACAAGATTGCACAGAACCCAATTTGTTTTGCGTAACCCTCAAACGAGGCTGCAATGGGATACGTACACATATACATTTGTACAGGTCATGATGCGATTTCTGCGTCTACTAACGTGTACTTCGTGGACGACATCAGGAATTTTCATCAAATATTTGGAGCGAATTTGACCTTATAAATTGACAGGTCTCTTAAGTATATATTTTCACTCTGTATTTGATACCTTTTATCTATACAGTATTTGACAATGTTGAACATTGAGAAAATCAGAAACTACGGGAACTGCGCTCATTGCACCCCGAGAAGTGCATCGGTCGGATCTATATACTGCACCAAATTTTTCGACATTTTTAATATCGCAGCTACATTGTATTTGTCTCTTCCCAATTTGGTTGTAAATTTGGGAGCTTTATTACTATTATTTTTAGGTTATGTTGCAAAACAAAATCTCTTTCAAAATTTATGGCCTCCTTTAGATCTGTTACAGCTTAATTAGAATTTTTTGTGGCAATGAATTTGTTTTTCGTCAAAAATAATCCTTGTTGCCAATTATAAAAATGGTAATGAATTGGTCCCAGTTATCTTGGTGGGGATTCATCTTCCTTTTCTGACGATCGTTTAGTGATTTATGTTCACTCGATACAATGTAGCCAACATTTTGATTCATTTAATTTGAAATAGCCTTCTTTCATGTTTTCTACACAAGACTGAAATTGCCTTATGACAATATCTAGATTTAAGATCCAATGTGCTAAATATTTTGCCTCCTTATAATGTCTCCAATGTGTCACCTTTCGTGGCAATGGGTTACTAAAAAATCGTCCATTTTTTGTAACAAGAACCACTAGTAAACTCTACGGAGTATTACTCTAGTATCTTATCATGGTTAATTTTTCTTATCAGTTCTTTGGCCATTTGATGTTTATCGATTTCGATTTAGTACTGCACTTGCAGTATCGATTAGATGTTGAATCATTTCAGTTATACCGTGTTATTGTCATTGATTGAAAAAACGTTATCCAAAATATTTATTAATGACAGTGAAAGCAACATACCGAATATTTGCAAGATTCCACAATTCTTTTCAAAAGGTCTTCTGATTTTTTAAATTTCTATAAATACAGCGATGACACAGTCTAGTGAACTTTGAGGACAGAGGTTAAAAGCTTTTTTTATTTTCATTATAGCTTTTATTCATTTCTCTCTTGCAAATGTGCGTGGTCTAGTAATGGATACCCAGGTACGGAAGGTTGAAGTCATCCTTGGTATTGATACAAACTCACATCATACGATCTGGAGAAGCACTAACCTATCAATCTGTAATGTAGATTGTAACCCCACTTTGATAACAAGGAATAGACAGGAAGTTTTAGATATTACCCTTATTTCGAACTTCATGTCGAATAGATTAATTAATTGGAGATTGTCTGAGGAACACGCCTTTTCTGATCATTGCTATCTTCAATACGGATTGGATATAAAATATTTTATAATTCCAAACGTTAGAAATAGAAGGAAGACCAATTAGGACACTTGCAGAATGATTTTCGGTACCTCTCTACCAGAATTGGTCCCTAAATCTTCATCCATAAATTTGTAAGTAAGAGTACACCGCAAGGCGGTGTATTGGATGGGGGCTTAAGCCAAAGGATAGGGGGCTTAAGCCTCACATCGTACATTGACTTTACACCTCCGTAGTTAGACCAATTCTAATGCAAGCATGGAGTATAGCAGTTTGGTGACCCGCCTTAAATATAAGGGCAAATCAAAAATCATTGATAAAAGTGCAAAGAACTGCTGCTTTGTGAATTAGTGATGCACTTAGGAGCACTCCTACTCAAGCACTGGAGATTATCTTTCATCTCAACCCTCTTGATATCCTAGCCAAGTAAGGAGCTGTGAGTACAGCTATAAGGCTTAAATCAATTTCTCTGTGGTCCTGTAACATTATGGAACATTCGTCTATTCTAATGAATATAAAAACCCCAAAATCTATTGACTATACCATCTCAACGTCACCGAAGTTAAATTTTTAACCTATACGATATTCCTTCCAGAGAGGACCGGGCCAGTTCCCATGGTACCCCCACAAAAAACAATCGGTAACAAAAGGAAATTTACCACTCGAATACAACCACACGTATGTAGTCGTCTGTGGAGTCACCATAGACACAGACATACCAGAATACCGACACCCCATCTATTGCATTGCATTGGAGAGCACAACTCCAACCCATCCCAACTGCCACCTTCCAAAAGCATCAGAAAACTTCCCAAAAACTTGAATTTACTAAACAATACAGTAAAAAATGTTCTTCGCTTTCTGAAATGTAATATCAATAAAACTAACATCATAACTTATAAAAATTAAAACCCCCTAAACGCAGCCTAATTACAATACAAAAATCAATCTCTGCCATTCTAATAAGAAAGAGCGTTCATATCATACTCGAAATTCAAATATGCATCCATATCCCATTTTCCATTCTAAACTAAATATGTATACCATATTCAGCAGTCAACAGTCATTTCAATTTACAACAATAATCGCAATTTGAAAGACATTGAAAACAAATTTAGCTAAATTGAAAAGAAATTAAAATTTACGTAAATTAAATTGAATTTTTGGATAAAGATATTGCAATATGAAGTCAATTCATAAAAAACTGAATTAATTAATTTAAGTTTTCTACATTCACTAAATTTTTTTCCAAAGCTATACACTTAGTTTAAACGTCAAACTGTCACACAAAAAAAAATTGATCATTATATTATAATATGTATATGGAAAAAAAGCCTTTTCAATACCGAAATATCAAATTTTCTATACCGATATCATATTGGAAACAAAACCAAACCACATCAATTCACCAACACTATACATATATAACCATATATAAATTAATATAAGTATAAATAATTAATATAAATTAATCTAGTTTAATTAATATAAATGATTAAATAAATACACATTTCTCCTGTGTTATTTTCCCAATGCATAAGTGTATCAAACAACAATATTTACACAAAAAAGCCAATTATGGTTTGCATCCTTGCTACCACATTGAGTTTTTTGACAACTTTTTATTTGTTTTCATTTTTTAATTAACCATTTCACGAAATTTATATTTCTCTTTATGTTTCCATCACTGCACTTTAAATTCAATATGAACTATACTATAAACTATTATTTCACACTTTTAAACACTCTGTACTTTTTAAATTACACTATAACTGTTTTAATTATTTATTTTGTTTGGCAGCGATCAAAACAGACGTCTGTTTCGATCTTTATTCGAGACACCATCACTTGAATTTTATAGCTTAGAAATGACGTCAAAATACAATCTTGTTGCTAAATTAATACATCTAAAGCTTACAAATATTAAACTTACATATTTAAATTAAAAGCTTTATATTTAAAAACTTAATAATTCAAAAGCTTTCTTTCAAAAATATACGCGCAAAGATTACCTTTTAAATGTAGCTCAAAAGCTTAATTTTTTAAACATTTAAGCCAAATGCTTAGTTGCAGTATTTTGTTGAGGTATCTCCAGATATCGTGAACCATAAAGTTACCAAAGATACTATTATTTCGATTTCCTGTTAAAAGGAAATTCTTTTTAAAATTTGAAAATTTGATAAATTTGATAAATTCTAATACTTTTAAAAATTTCTTAATTGAAAATTAACTTAAGAAAATTTTAATCTGCAGACCCCAAATTATTTAGTTATAGCTCAACTTTAAATTTGTTTTTGAAATTTTGTAAATCCTTAATTATATATTTAAAAATTTTGAATTCCAAATTGTAAAATTTAAACTTTGGTAATTGCTATTATTTTTTGTTTTAATCTTTGCAAAATTCACAAATTTTCTAAAGTTTCTTCTGAAATTGCTGAGTTGAAGTTTAAAATGTTAAATTATAAGTCTGAACTTTTTAAAATTTGATAGGTTAAACTGTTGGTACCTGTCAAAAATTTTTGAATTTTACGAAATTCGTCCATGTAAAATATTTTATCTGAAATCTTCGAAATTATTTAATAGTGTTTATCCAAAGTTTGGCAGTTTTTAGACCCTGTTTTTGTTTACTAGCACTAACTACATTTTTAAGGGTCTTATACGCCCCTGCACTAGCATGAAATTGTATCATTCATAGTTGATAGTTTATTTTGGTGATATCTAACAATGAATTCTACATTGGCTTTACACAATTCATTGTAATGCTTTGGCTCAGTGTTTTATATTTCCATGACACATTGTACGCAATTTTTATGACATTTTGCGAGTAATCATTCTGTCACTCATGTTAAATGTACGCTTGACCTTTTTGTTTTCATGGGCTTTGTTATTTTTGTGATCTACAGGTTGAATTGCAATTAGTTTAATGAATTTAATGAAAAAAATAATGAAAATTCAATGAATAGTTTTTGAAGATGGAGACATTATCCAAATATATTTTCAAATACATATTTCAATATGAAGTTAGTGATTGGGGTGGGTTTTTTGCACTTAGAAATTCCGAACGCTAACGTACATTTCATTAAATTTTCTTTTAATGGTTTTTATCTGGCTTAGATTTGATTATTTTGATCTGCTAACCCTATACAGAACACTTTATCAATTACAGAAAACATAAGCATAATTAGCATTCCATAGTGGTTAATGTTTCTATTAGGTATTAATATACTTGGTTTATTTTCTTAGAAATTAAGTACTATGGTTTTCTTTGGTATTTGTTGGCCTGAGGCCCTCTAAACTCTTTCAAATTTCTTTTTTTTAATAATTGGAATGTATCGTATTTTATCGTCTGTTATCACCGATCGTATTAAAATAACTCCTTTATGGCGTATTCCTATATCGCATTTCTATTTGTGAAACTATCTTTATACGTATAGGTATATACTTTGTGGTTAGTCATAATATTATTGATAAGTTGTAGTTACTGCGGAAGTTCAGGACTTGTAGTACATTAATTGTAATATAATCAGAATTTTGTAAATTCATTTTATGTAAATATATTTTATTTGTGATATCGATTAATTAATGATAATTATATTGTAATATAATTAGTTGCTTAACGTTGTCTGAGACAGTTTCAGGTTAAGCAAATTGGTTTTAGAAGTCTACTTGATTTAGTCCTGTAATTAGATAGCGTGGTCTCGTAAGGTTCTTATAATAATATCAGTAGAACCTCATAAAAAAAGTGTCACGAACTAAACGGACCAAAATGGTCCAAAGGCCCGCAAAACATTGGATAGACGGCATTCAAGAAGAAGAAGATTAATAATAGTTTCAACCCGGGACACTTGGCAATAAAATGTCCCGAGCCACAAAGAAGAGGATGCTGCATGAATTGCCTCCGGACGACACTTCAAACCACAGCATGTTCAGAATAACGAGGAACACGCCAAACTGAATATCGTTAAAATTGATGAGAAATCGTTACCAACCGCCGCCGATATTGATTGCATTTCTAAAGAAATCAAAATAACTAGTAAAGGGACTTCTACATTTGTTGACCCTGGTAGCAATCGTACCTTGGTCCGTAAGTCATTCGCCGTAGACTATTGTTCTTACGGGTTTTGCTGGTGGTCGATACGTTTACCTCGAGAATTTGTCGTCGCAACCGTTGAAGTCGATAACAACGCCTATTTCTCGAAATTAATGAAAATGGAATGTTCCCTGGGGAAGGAAAAGTCTGCGCCATAGAAGTTTGCCTATCCTATGACAGTAACTGAAGTTCGCCTTTTCGACGCTAAGCGAACTTCTGTGTAGCAGACCGTGCGGGGCGCTTTACGATCTCCCCGCCGAACATGAAATACACACTGACGCCTCTAGCGTTGCGGTATCGCCGGAGATCTGTTGCAACCGGTAGATGGTAAAACATGGCAGGTAAAACATGGTCATGTATTATATAGCAGCCATAGCACAGATGTGGAATAGAAATAGCGCAGTTACGAGTTAGAAGTTCTCGCCGTTGTGGAATCTCTTGATCGCTTTCAAGAATATATTCTTGGAAATTGGTTCTGCCTAGTTACTGACTTTATTGCTATCGCACGATTGAAAGAGAGAACCGAGATAATATCGAGAATTTTAAGATGGTGAATGCGATTACTCGAATACGATTTTGAGACAATTCATCGACCAGGGGAACACATGGCTCACGTCGTTGCATTAATTCGATCTCCAAACGATGGCTTCTCACCATGCAACTAAAGAATTATCTAAGACGAAAAGTATTATCGCTGTATTCAGAGGAGATCAGAAGTCTGATGATGAAAAACATTTTAAAATGGGAATTTCGATAAAAAGATTATGGATTATTCCGTAAGGAAGGAGACGAGCTAACATTTCTTATGCCAAAATTAGTTTGATTTCGAGTAGTACAATATTTTCACGATAATATGGAACACTTCGGAACCGAGAAGACGATTGAACGGCTTAAGGAAAATCTATGGTTTCCAAAAAAGTTCCAATATGTGAAGTCCTACGTTGCCGCCTGCGTGGAATGCTATTATATGAAGTTAAAAAAAAGGAAGGTTAAAGGTCGCCTATGTTTGTGAGGAGTAAGCATGAAATCACGCGATGTCCGATGCTTTCAGTAAATTTTTGATTGTTAAAGCCGTTCGAAATACGAAGAAAGTGCCACAGTAATTACATTTTTGAACAGCCTAACCGCCTACTTTCGACTTTTGAACCGTGTCATCAGTGATCCTGGTACATCTTTTACTTCTAAAGCCTTTAATGAATATTGTGAACGTAATGGCAACTAATCAAAACGACCATACGAACTCCTCGCGTGAACGGTCAAGTATGGATAGAACGAATCAGACCATCTTGTTATTTATTTGTACTTCAGTTGAGAATGCGAAGGATTGGGATGAAATGCTTCGAGATCTACAACAATCAATTCTCAAAAGAACGTGATGACGGGATTCAGCCCAAACGACTGAAACGACGTGATTTCACAACCTGGCTGCCGCCTTGAATGAAAATCGTGTATTTGGACCGAATTAATGCGATATTTATGACCAGATCGAGCTCCTCAAAATATTATGAACGAAAGGAAGAAGTGGAAAGTAAAATACGACCGAAAACTTACCGAAACTGTTTCTCGTTGCTGTTTGCTCTCAATGTATATCGTTGCTGCTTGCTATTTTGTTCTTTTACGGAAAGTTTCGTTTTATAAAAACACGTTTTTTTTGTTTGTGATTAATCACGTTATATATTTTTTTTTTTTTTTTGTTTTATTTTTGTTATTAATCGTACAAATTCCAAAATGATACTACTCGACAAAAACAAATAATTTTCTATCTCTAAGCTTAATAATGTTTTCTCTCTCTCTCCTTTCTCTATGTTTTTAAGTGTGATATAATACAATAATAAATATAAAAAAAATACAGTACACGAAGCAATGTTTCAGTTTTAGTACATCTTAAACATGCCGCGCGCCTTGAAAGATCTAACTTTCAACAAAAAAATAACAATAAATAAATCCGTGAAACTTCAGATAACAAATTTCTTCTTCATCCCAATTTTTTTTTTTAACTTTCAACACTACTCGCTGTCAACCGCGAACGACCATACCATGTTGAGCATACCGGTTCTCGTTCGATCACCGAAGTCAAGCAGCATTGGGCATAGTTAGTACTTAGATGGGTGACCGCTTGGGAACACTCTGTTGCGTTGGCATCAAAATGTTTCTCGTTGCTGTTTGCTCTCAATGTATATCGTTGCTGCTTGCTATTTTGTTCTTTTACGGAAAGTTTCGTTTTATAAAAACACGTTTTTTTTGTTTGTGATTAATCACGTTATATTTTTTTTTTTGTTTTATTTTTGTTATTAATCGTACAAATTCCAAAATGATACTACTCGACAAAAACAAATAATTTTCTATCCCTAAGCTTAATAATGTTTTCTCTCTCTCTCCTTTCTCTATGTTTTTAAGTGTGATATAATACAATAATAAATATAAAAAAATACAGTACACGAAGCAATGTTTCAGTTTTAGTACATCTTAAACATGCCGCGCGCCTTGAAAGATCTAACTTTCAACAAAGAAAATAAAAATAAATAAATCCGTGAAACTTCAGATAACAAATTTCTTCTTCATCCCAATTTTTTTTTTTTTTAACTTTCAACACTACTCGCTGTCAACCGGAAGTTTGACAAGCTTGGATATTGAGCGTTTAAAAATACCGTTTTTTGTTTGCACTTCCACCACTCTGACCTTATTGTCGGTGCCTGAAATAACCGACACTATTCTACCTAAGGGCCACCTAATTGATGGAAGGTTTTCGTCAACAAGCGTTACTACATCGTCCACTTTTATGTTCGGACTGTCGTCCTTCCACTTAACTCGTTTCTGTAGGGTGTGCAGATATTCAATAGAATATCGTTTCCAAAAGGATTCAACCATTTTACTAATGGTCTGCCACTTCGTTAAATGATTGTTAGGAACATTCGATAACGACGGTTCATATATACCTATATTAGGCCCTCCTGTCAAGAAATGATTTGGCGTTAGTGGTTCTGGATCATGAGGGTCATCTGATAAAGGGGTTAGAGGTCGACTATTAAGGATTCCTTCAATCTGAATAATTAACTTTTCAAATTCTTCTAGCGTCATTACAACACCCTTGGTAATACGTTTTAAATGGAATTTAAATGATTTAATAGAGGCTTCCCATAATCCCCCGAAATTGGGAGCTCGAGGTGGGATGAAATGCCACGTTATTTGTTGCTCAACACAGAATGATGATATTTTGGATTGTTCGATTTCAGAAATAAATTTTAGAAATAATTCTTTGAGTTCACGACTCGCACCAACAAAATTAGATGCATTGTCTGACCAAATATTGGCTACTTGTCCACGTCGGGAGACGAATCGCTTTAAACAAGCAATAAAACACTGTGAGGTGAGGTCACTCACCACATCTAAATGCACTGATTTTGTGGCAAAGCACACAAATGATGCCACATATACCTTATATGGCGTTGATTTCCGTTGGAATTTGTTTTTTACAAAAAAGGGACCACAATAGTCTACTCCGGAATTAAAAAATGGTTTTGTTTGAGAAATCCTTGCAAGAGGTAAATTACCCATTATTTGTTTCACTATCGTGGGCTTTGTTCGAGTGCAAATAACACAATTTCGGAGAATTTTTTTTGCTATATTTTTTCCATTAACTGGCCAAAATTTCCGACGAATGATTGCGAGAAGCAGTTGTGGGCCCGCATGCCCTTGCTTCTCATGTTCATATTGAAAAATTAGTTCCACAAATTTGTGGTTTGCCGGCAACAGCATCTGATGCTTTGAATTGTAATCAATGTTGGCATTCTTCAATCTGCCACCCACTCTCAACACGTTACATTTGTCTAAAAATGGAGCGAGAGTTTTCAAATTACTATTAGTTTGAATAGGTTTGTTTAATGACAAGAGTCTAATTTCAGATTTAAATGCATTCATCTGCACGACCTTGACCAAGGATGTCAATGCAGTATCCAATTCTTGAACTGTTAGCTGAGTGCTGTTGCCTTTCACTCTTTTGCATTTATTGAGGAACCGAATGCAATATGCTGTGATGCGAATTAATTTCTTATATGAACTAAACTTATTGAAAATTGAAAATTCGTCTAGCTTCTTCTTGTCAATCGATTGGACAACAGCAGCGATGATGTTTGGTTTCAGTTCAAGGTCAATGTTCTCGTTTTCTAAATTAAATATTGGTTTGTCTGTGATAATGTCTCCATTGTGGAGAATATGTGGACCCTTCCACCACATTTGAAGATCATTTAATTGTTGCGGCATTACTCCTCGTGAAATTATGTCCGCAGGATTCAGTTGTGACGCAATATGATGCCAACTAAAGTTGATGGTTTGTTCCTGTATATCGTTCACTCTATTGGCGACGAAAGTTTTTAATTTGTAGGGTGGAGTTGCAATCCAAAATAGTGTAATTGTAGAGTCTGTCCAAAGTACCACATCATGACATTTGAGCTGTAATGATTCAATCGTCGCACTCATGACTTTAGACAATAAATGTGCCGCACAGAGTTCTAGATGTGGCAAAGTGATGGTTTTTAGAGGAGCCACACGTGATTTGCTACACACCAAATTTACCTCTACATTATTATGTTTGTCGACCGTTCTTATGTAAACACACGCTCCGTAAGCCCTTTCGGACGCGTCTGCAAACCCGTGAAGTTCTATACGCTGAGGGATTGATTCCTTTCCAATGATACATCGTGGTAATTGTATATTGGTTATATTTGAGAGTTTATCTCGATATAATAACCAGGTTTCTTCGATATCGGAGGGCACTAGATCGTCCCAGTCCAATTTGTCTTTCCACAATTCTTGCATCAGGATTTTCGCCGTAATGATGATCGGTGCCAGTAACCCCAGCGGATCAAACAATTTTGCTATATCTGAAAGGATTTTTCGTTTGGTCATTTTCAATTCGCTTCCGAATTTCGGCATTCTGAATGAAAAAACGTCTTCTTTGGGTTGCCAAAGCAACCCAAGTGCTTTGATGCATTGACCATTATTGAACTCGTTAATTTGAAGTACTTCTCGGTCCTCTAAAGGGATTTTCTTTAACAGATTTTCATCATTCGCACACCATTTATGCAGATGAAAACAACCGCTTTGTGTTAATTTACACAATTCATCTTGAAGTAGCTGTGCCTCTGACAATGTATCAGCACCAGTGACGATGTCGTCAACGTAGGTATCATGCATTAAAACCTTTGAGGCACGAGCATATCTCCAATTTTCATCCACGGCCAGTTGTTTAATAGCCCTGGTCGCTAAGAACGGAGCTGCTGCAGTCCCATAGGTGACCGTTGAAAGTTCGAATGTTTTTAACGGGTCATGAGAGTTTTCTCTCCATAAAATCCGTTGTAGGCACGTTTGGCTTGGATCGACTAGCACTTGCCGATACATTTTCGTGATGTCGGAGGTCATGGCATACCTGTATCGCCGGAAACGCAATATTATACTAAACAACCCAGATTGCACTGTTGCTCCAACAAGCATTCCATCATTCAGACTAATCCCGTTTGTGCTCTTTGCTGAAGCGTCGAAAACGACTCTTAGCTTCGTGGATGAGCTGTTTGGACGAAGAATTGCGTGATGAGGAATGTAATATGTTAATGAATCAGTTTGATCGCTTTCATTAACCTCCTTCATGTGACCTAACAAAAGGTATTCTCGCATGAACGAGATATATTGTTCCTTTAATTCAGGGTTGGAGTTTAATTTGGTTTCCAGGTACAAAAACCGTTTAGCAGCTATTTGTTTTGAGTCACCTAATGTAAATGGTTTCTGCAACGGCAGAAATACATTGTATCTTCCGTTAGAATCTCTATAATGTGTATCCTGGAAATGCTTCTCACATTTCTCCTCATCGGCTGATAAGAATTTTCGGGGTGGGAGATTTTCGGTTTCCCAAAACTTTATCAATAATGGAGAAATGGATTCGGTTTCTTCCTGAATAAACGCAGAGTGAAAATTGACGTTATGGTTGAAACGTTCTTCCTTACCAAAGATTACCCATCCAAATAAACTTTCTTGCAGAACTGGCAAGCCTTGCCGTAAATACATTTTATTTGGCATTAAAATGTTTGGGAATAGTTCTGCGCCTAGTAGCATATCGATTGGGCGTGCTTCGTTAAAATTGGGGTCGGCTAATTTTACGTGCGACGGTATAGACCACCGATTAATGTTGAAGGTCGTTTGTGGTAAATTGTTTGAAATTTTATTGATCACGAACAAATCGACATTAAACAATGCATCTTTATACCGTGATTTTATTTGACTCGACACCATTTCATCAATTTTCGTAGAAGTTGAACTGAGTCCAGTGACGTCAATTGATTGAATTCTACTGATTTTTGCCCGGAGCCTTTGCGCCATGGAACTCGTTATGAAGTTAGACTGGCTCCCAGAATCCAGCAGTGCTCGACATTCTATGTAGCTTCCATTTGCACGTTTTAAGAGTATAATTGCCGTTGGCAATATTACTCTTCCTGTTACTGAATTCTTTTGCATACTAAAGCTTTGTTCGACTGAATGATCAACCACTGGCATAGCCATGGTAGGTTTCGTATCACCCAGTTGATTTATTTGAATGTTGTCTCCCTGATTCATCGAAATTTGGTGTGTATTTTCCCTGAAAGACTGCTTTTGATCAATATGTAACAATGTATGATGCCTTTTTTTGCACAATTTGCACCCAGACGCTCGGCAGTCGGTTACTGTATGATATGGATTAAGGCAGTTGATACAAGCCTTCATCTCCTTTATTTTATTAAATCGTTCTATTGGATTGAAGCTTAGAAACGAAGGGCAATTAAAGAATGCATGTCGAATGCCATTACACAAATTGCAATTCGACCTTTGCTTATTTGTGTTTGAACTGGGAATTGTGAATGTATGACTCTTGGAGTTATTACCTGATTTATTTGGTCTTTGGGTGTTATTTGACATTGACTTGGTACTACACTGACCTGCGTTAGTTATAGAATCCAAAACTCTACACTTTTTCTCAAGAAACTCCCGAAATAGTTTCCAGGTAGGCAATTCTTTCGAAGAGTTTTGTTTCTCCCAGTCTTTAATCGATTCTTTATCTAATTTCCGTGTAACAAGACGCATGACGACAATTTCCGAACATTCGTCGAAGTTTATGTCACATGCTTCCAATGCTGTAACATGAGAAAGCACCGTATTGGTAAATCGCCTTAGGTCATTAGCATTTGAAGTATGAATAGGCTTCAAATCAATAAGTTCATCAATGTGTCGTTCGATAATCAATCTCGGATTGTCAAATCGGTTAACTAGTTCTGACCAGGCACGTTGGTAACCTGCTTCAGACAGTTCGATATGTCCAAGTGATTGCTTGGCATCGCCCTTGAGGCTATTTTGAAGGTACGTAAACTTCACTATATCAGTAAGCGCTGCGTTCCTATTGATGACCGCGTCAAAAACATCTCTAAATGTTATCCATCTTAATGGATCACCATCGAAGTTCGGAATATTCAATTCTGGCAATTTAATTAGTGGTTTAATAGTTGCCACTTCAGGAGTTTCAATTTTGTTTATGACCGAGATTTTATCTGAATTTTGTATCACTTCATATCGATCAAAAATGGTTGTTTTTAACTTCATATACCTTTCGTCAAACTCTTCGACATGACCTTGACAAGTTTCCTTAAAGTCTTCCTCTGCAAGAAGGTCTAACATTTTGTTGGTAATTAATTCAAAATCTGCGTATATTTTTTCTACCGATTCTAATCTTGGTTTGAGTTCGTTTGAACTCAACATAACGTTTGTTTCTAAAAATCTTTCAATATTTGTTAGGCGCCCTTTCATATGCCCTAACCGTTTGTTGAAATCTGATTTCTTCTTAGCTACTTCTTGCTCACTCATTTTGTCAAAGCGCAAACAAAGGTTTAAAGTAAATTAAGTTTACCACCAACACACGAATACGAAATCTTAAATTAAATCCAAAAAATAAGCTTGAATGTCTCGTAGCGTCCGGCTGACAATACCAAACATACGAGATGGTTTAGAAATTGAATAAATGAAAGTTATATATTCGATGGTTTAAAACTTGAATAAATGAAAGTTATATATTCGATGGTTTAAAACTTGAATAAATGAAAATTGTATATTCGATGGTTTAAAACTTGAATAAATGAAAGTAGTACTATTCACCACCAGATAAAGAGGTGTGATAAGTAGGCCGCATTAATGTTGAACTTATTGCTTCGCGTTTACAAATTTTGTTTTACCGTTAATTATAATATTATTCTAAAATATAATAAACTAGATGTGATTACTGTACACTTACGCACTATTTGTTGACGTTGCCTTTCGGATGGTAGCAGTTTTATTAAAACGTTGGATGAATTACATGCGTTGTTGATTACACACTTCAAGGTTAAGCACCAGTATCCAAGTTCATCATCAGCGTGAATGATAATATTATTCTTTCGGATGGTAGCGATTTTATTAAAACGTTGGACGAATTACATGCGTTGTTGATTACACAATTCAAGGTTAAGCACCAGTATCCAAGTTCATCATCAGCGTGAATGATAATATTATTCTTTCGGATGGTAGCGATTTTATTAAAACGTTGGACGAATTACATGCGTTGTTGATTACACAATTCAAGGTTAAGCACCAGTATCCAAGTTCATCATCAGCGTGAATGATAATATTATTCAACTATTGATGCGTTTTTATTTTTTACTCCGCACAATCCGGCTCGAAGGACCAAAATGTTTCTCGTTGCTGTTTGCTCTCAATGTATATCGTTGCTGCTTGCTATTTTGTTCTTTTACGGAAAGTTTCGTTTTATAAAAACACGTTTTTTTTGTTTGTGATTAATCACGTTATATTTTTTTTTTTTGTTTTATTTTTGTTATTAATCGTACAAATTCCAAAATGATACTACTCGACAAAAACAAATAATTTTCTATCCCTAAGCTTAATAATGTTTTCTCTCTCTCTCCTTTCTCTATGTTTTTAAGTGTGATATAATACAATAATAAATATAAAAAAATACAGTACACGAAGCAATGTTTCAGTTTTAGTACATCTTAAACATCTTAGTACATCTTAACTCGTTTCTGTAGGGTGTGCAGATATTCAATAGAATATCGTTTCCAAAAGGATTCAACCATTTTACTAATGGTCTGCCACTTCGTTAAATGATTGTTAGGAACATTCGATAACGACGGTTCATATATACCTATATTAGGCCCTCCTGTCAAGAAATGATTTGGCGTTAGTGGTTCTGGATCATGAGGGTCATCTGATAAAGGGGTTAGAGGTCGACTATTAAGGATTCCTTCAATCTGAATAATTAACGTTTCAAATTCTTCTAGCGTCATTACAACACCCTTGGTAATACGTTTTAAATGGAATTTAAATGATTTAATAGAGGCTTCCCATAATCCCCCGAAATTGGGAGCTCGAGGTGGGATGAAATGCCACGTTATTTGTTGCTCAACACAGAATGATGATATTTTGGATTGTTCGATTTCAGAAATAAATTTTAGAAATAATTCTTTGAGTTCACGACTCGCACCAACAAAATTAGATGCATTGTCTGACCAAATATTGGCTACTTGTCCACGTCGGGAGACGAATCGCTTTAAACAAGCAATAAAACACTGTGAGGTGAGGTCACTCACCACATCTAAATGCACTGATTTTGTGGCAAAGCACACAAATGATGCCACATATACCTTATATGGCGTTGATTTCCGTTGGAATTTGTTTTTTACAAAAAAGGGACCACAATAGTCTACTCCGGAATTAAAAAATGGTTTTGTTTGAGAAATCCTTGCAAGAGGTAAATTACCCATTATTTGTTTCACTATCGTGGGCTTTGTTCGAGTGCAAATAACACAATTTCGGAGAATTTTTTTTGCTATATTTTTTCCATTAACTGGCCAAAATTTCCGACGAATGATTGCGAGAAGCAGTTGTGGGCCCGCATGCCCTTGCTTCTCATGTTCATATTGAAAAATTAGTTCCACAAATTTGTGGTTTGCCGGCAACAGCATCTGATGCTTTGAATTGTAATCAATGTTGGCATTCTTCAATCTGCCACCCACTCTCAACACGTTACATTTGTCTAAAAATGGAGCGAGAGTTTTCAAATTACTATTAGTTTGAATAGGTTTGTTTAATGACAAGAGTCTAATTTCAGATTTAAATGCATTCATCTGCACGACCTTGACCAAGGATGTCAATGCAGTATCCAATTCTTGAACTGTTAGCTGAGTGCTGTTGCCTTTCACTCTTTTGCATTTATTGAGGAACCGAATGCAATATGCTGTGATGCGAATTAATTTCTTATATGAACTAAACTTATTGAAAATTGAAAATTCGTCTAGCTTCTTCTTGTCAATCGATTGGACAACAGCAGCGATGATGTTTGGTTTCAGTTCAAGGTCAATATTCTCGTTTTCTAAATTAAATATTGGTTTGTCTGTGATAATGTCTCCATTGTGGAGAATATGTGGACCCTTCCACCACATTTGAAGATCATTTAATTGTTGCGGCATTACTCCTCGTGAAATTATGTCCGCAGGATTCAGTTGTGACGCAATATGACGCCAACTAAAGTTGATGGTTTGTTCCTGTATATCGTTCACTCTATTGGCGACGAAAGTTTTTAATTTGTAGGGTGGAGTTGCAATCCAAAATAGTGTAATTGTAGAGTCTGTCCAAAGTACCACATCATGACATTTGAACTGTAATGATTCAATCGTCGCACTCATGACTTTAGACAATAAATGTGCCGCACAGAGTTCTAGATGTGGCAAAGTGATGGTTTTTAGAGGAGCCACACGTGATTTGCTACACACCAAATTTACCTCTACATTATTATGTTTGTCGACCGTTCTTATGTAAACACACGCTCCGTAAGCCCTTTCGGACGCGTCTGCAAACCCGTGAAGTTCTATACGCTGAGGGATTGATTCCTTTCCAATGATACATCGTGGTAATTGTATATTGGTTATATTTGAGAGTTTATCTCGATATAATAACCAGGTTTCTTCGATATCGGAGGGCACTAGATCGTCCCAGTCCAATTTGTCTTTCCACAATTCTTGCATCAGGATTTTCGCCGTAATGATGATCGGTGCCAGTAACCCCAGCGGATCAAACAATTTTGCTATATCTGAAAGGATTTTTCGTTTGGTCATTTTCAATTCGCTTCCGAATTTCGGCATTCTGAATGAAAAAACGTCTTCTTTGGGTTGCCAAAGCAACCCAAGTGCTTTGATGCATTGACCATTATTGAACTCGTTAATTTGAAGTACTTCTCGGTCCTCTAAAGGGATTTTCTTTAACAGATTTTCATCATTCGCACACCATTTATGCAGATGAAAACAACCGCTTTGTGTTAATTTACACAATTCATCTTGAAGTAGCTGTGCCTCTGACAATGTATCAGCACCAGTGACGATGTCGTCAACGTAGGTATCATGCATTAAAACCTTTGAGGCACGAGCATATCTCCAATTTTCATCCACGGCCAGTTGTTTAATAGCCCTGGTCGCTAAGAACGGAGCTGCTGCAGTCCCATAGGTGACCGTTGAAAGTTCGAATGTTTTTAACGGGTCATGAGAGTTTTCTCTCCATAAAATCCGTTGTAGGCACGTTTGGCTTGGATCGACTAGCACTTGCCGATACATTTTCGTGATGTCGGAGGTCATGGCATACCTGTATCGCCGGAAACGCAATATTATACTAAACAACCCAGATTGCACTGTTGCTCCAACAAGCATTCCATCATTCAGACTAATCCCGTTTGTGCTCTTTGCTGAAGCGTCGAAAACGACTCTTAGCTTCGTGGATGAGCTGTTTGGACGAAGAATTGCGTGATGAGGAATGTAATATGTTAATGAATCAGTTTGATCGCTTTCATTAACCTCCTTCATGTGACCTAACAAAAGGTATTCTCGCATGAACGAGATATATTGTTCCTTTAATTCAGGGTTGGAGTTTAATTTGGTTTCCAGGTACAAAAACCGTTTAGCAGCTATTTGTTTTGAGTCACCTAATGTAAATGGTTTCTGCAACGGCAGAAATACATTGTATCTTCCGTTAGAATCTCTATAATGTGTATCCTGGAAATGCTTCTCACATTTCTCCTCATCGGCTGATAAGAATTTTCGGGGTGGGAGATTTTCGGTTTCCCAAAACTTTATCAATAATGGAGAAATGGATTCGGTTTCTTCCTGAATAAACGCAGAGTGAAAATTGACGTTATGGTTGAAACGTTCTTCCTTACCAAAGATTACCCATCCAAATAAACTTTCTTGCAGAACTGGCAAGCCTTGCCGTAAATACATTTTATTTGGCATTAAAATGTTTGGGAATAGTTCTGCGCCTAGTAGCATATCGATTGGGCGTGCTTCGTTAAAATTGGGGTCGGCTAATTTTACGTGCGACGGTATAGACCACCGATTAATGTTGAAGGTCGTTTGTGGTAAATTGTTTGAAATTTTATTGATCACGAACAAATCGACATTAAACAATGCATCTTTATACCGTGATTTTATTTGACTCGACACCATTTCATCAATTTTCGTAGAAGTTGAACTGAGTCCAGTGACGTCAATTGATTGAATTCTACTGATTTTTGCCCGGAGCCTTTGCGCCATGGAACTCGTTATGAAGTTAGACTGGCTCCCAGAATCCAGCAGTGCTCGACATTCTATGTAGCTTCCATTTGCACGTTTTAAGAGTATAATTGCCGTTGGCAATATTACTCTTCCTGTTACTGAATTCTTTTGCATACTAAAGCTTTGTTCGACTGAATGATCAACCACTGGCATAGCCATGGTAGGTTTCGTATCACCCAGTTGATTTATTTGAATGTTGTCTCCCTGATTCATCGAAATTTGGTGTGTATTTTCCCTGAAAGACTGCTTTTGATCAATATGTAACAATGTATGATGCCTTTTTTTGCACAATTTGCACCCAGACGCTCGGCAGTCGGTTACTGTATGATATGGATTAAGGCAGTTGATACAAGCCTTCATCTCCTTTATTTTATTAAATCGTTCTATTGGATTGAAGCTTAGAAACGAAGGGCAATTAAAGAATGCATGTCGAATGCCATTACACAAATTGCAATTCGACCTTTGCTTATTTGTGTTTGAACTGGGAATTGTGAATGTATGACTCTTGGAGTTATTACCTGATTTATTTGGTCTTTGGGTGTTATTTGACATTGACTTGGTACTACACTGACCTGCGTTAGTTATAGAATCCAAAACTCTACACTTTTTCTCAAGAAACTCCCGAAATAGTTTCCAGGTAGGCAATTCTTTCGAAGAGTTTTGTTTCTCCCAGTCTTTAATCGATTCTTTATCTAATTTCCGTGTAACAAGACGCATGACGACAATTTCCGAACATTCGTCGAAGTTTATGTCACATGCTTCCAATGCTGTAACATGAGAAAGCACCGTATTGGTAAATCGCCTTAGGTCATTAGCATTTGAAGTATGAATAGGCTTCAAATCAATAAGTTCATCAATGTGTCGTTCGATAATCAATCTCGGATTGTCAAATCGGTTAACTAGTTCTGACCAGGCACGTTGGTAACCTGCTTCAGACAGTTCGATATGTCCAAGTGATTGCTTGGCATCGCCCTTGAGGCTATTTTGAAGGTACGTAAACTTCACTATATCAGTAAGCGCTGCGTTCCTATTGATGACCGCGTCAAAAACATCTCTAAATGTTATCCATCTTAATGGATCACCATCGAAGTTCGGAATATTCAATTCTGGCAATTTAATTAGTGGTTTAATAGTTGCCACTTCAGGAGTTTCAATTTTGTTTATGACCGAGATTTTATCTGAATTTTGTATCACTTCATATCGATCAAAAATGGTTGTTTTTAACTTCATATACCTTTCGTCAAACTCTTCGACATGACCTTGACAAGTTTCCTTAAAGTCTTCCTCTGCAAGAAGGTCTAACATTTTGTTGGTAATTAATTCAAAATCTGCGTATATTTTTTCTACCGATTCTAATCTTGGTTTGAGTTCGTTTGAACTCAACATAACGTTTGTTTCTAAAAATCTTTCAATATTTGTTAGGCGCCCTTTCATATGCCCTAACCGTTTGTTGAAATCTGATTTCTTCTTAGCTACTTCTTGCTCACTCATTTTGTCAAAGCGCAAACAAAGGTTTAAAGTAAATTAAGTTTACCACCAACACACGAATACGAAATCTTAAATTAAATCCAAAAAATAAGCTTGAATGTCTCGTAGCGTCCGGCTGACAATACCAAACATACGAGATGGTTTAGAAATTGAATAAATGAAAGTTATATATTCGATGGTTTAAAACTTGAATAAATGAAAGTTATATATTCGATGGTTTAAAACTTGAATAAATGAAAATTGTATATTCGATGGTTTAAAACTTGAATAAATGAAAGTAGTACTATTCACCACCAGATAAAGAGGTGTGATAAGTAGGCCGCATTAATGTTGAACTTATTGCTTCGCGTTTACAAATTTTGTTTTACCGTTAATTATAATATTATTCTAAAATATAATAAACTAGATGTGATTACTGTACACTTACGCACTATTTGTTGACGTTGCCTTTCGGATGGTAGCAGTTTTATTAAAACGTTGGATGAATTACATGCGTTGTTGATTACACACTTCAAGGTTAAGCACCAGTATCCAAGTTCATCATCAGCGTGAATGATAATATTATTCTTTCGGATGGTAGCGATTTTATTAAAACGTTGGACGAATTACATGCGTTGTTGATTACACAATTCAAGGTTAAGCACCAGTATCCAAGTTCATCATCAGCGTGAATGATAATATTATTCTTTCGGATGGTAGCGATTTTATTAAAACGTTGGACGAATTACATGCGTTGTTGATTACACAATTCAAGGTTAAGCACCAGTATCCAAGTTCATCATCAGCGTGAATGATAATATTATTCAACTATTGATGCGTTTTTATTTTTTACTCCGCACAATCCGGCTCGAAGGACCAAAATGTTTCTCGTTGCTGTTTGCTCTCAATGTATATCGTTGCTGCTTGCTATTTTGTTCTTTTACGGAAAGTTTCGTTTTATAAAAACACGTTTTTTTTGTTTGTGATTAATCACGTTATATATTTTTTTTTTTTTTTTTTGTTTTATTTTTGTTATTAATCGTACAAATTCCAAAATGATACTACTCGACAAAAACAAATAATTTTCTATCTCTAAGCTTAATAATGTTTTCTCTCTCTCTCCTTTCTCTATGTTTTTAAGTGTGATATAATACAATAATAAATATAAAAAAAATACAGTACACGAAGCAATGTTTCAGTTTTAGTACATCTTAAACAGAAACGAAGAAATATGCCGAAGGCTATGTGGCCGCTATGTGATCTAAGATATCAAAGGGATGCAAATTAAATCCAGAAAATTAAGTTCCATCTATTCGTCCCACACAATGAAACCTTGGTGAAATTCACCGCCTGAATTGGATGGTACATAAAATGGGGATCAATCTGACGATGACGAGTGGATCGAGGATGATCCATCATCAAATATGGCCGAACTGTCAACTGAAGGAATTTCCAATACAAGGTAAAACTATCACCTGATTTATTTAACGTGGTCAAACGTTTTCGATTATATGCTATCATGATATATCATTAAATTTTATAGTCATTTATATTTTGTAATTTTCAAATTTTCTAATTTTTATTTTTTTTTATGTACTACCATATGTTATTTTGGAGTATCAATCAATAATATGCCAAATGAAAGGAAACCACAGGCTACAGAAATTTCTAGTAGTCGAACGTCACTGGATTTAAGAAGTCGGAAAATTATTTTTACCCCTATATCTCCTAAAACCGTGAGTACTTATTATTTTGAACAACCTTTCGCGTTAAACGCGTCAAATATAACCGTTCTGCACTATCGATATTTTCCCATTTGATTTGTTTCTAAACTAGGTCATACTTCTCAAAATTGCTACTCATTGCCTTTAACCCAAGAATATTTAAATAAATCACAACCAAGTTCATACTCTTACGCTTGTAATCGCTTTATCCCACAAAGGAATTCTTTAAATATAAGACCAGTTGGTATAATATGCAATTACTGCAAAAACATCGGGTTCATTTCAAGGAATGCAGTGGTTCGAGTGGAGGAAATGTAAAACTGCATTCGAAACCAAACAAAAAATCATATATAGAAAAGTTACCTGACATGCGATAAACCATTGCAAGAAATAGCGTACCAAATTCCGAATTTCAATAATTTAGGCATTAAAACAAAATTTGTTTAACATTCAATGGATATTTTAGATCATCCTGAAGCATATTTTTAAGTAGATACAGGCGCCGATATAAGTGTCATAAATCGTGTTAATATTCATAAAGAAGAAATTAAAATTGCTAATTCCGGTTCCGTTAAATTTCCAATTTGTAGTTTACCATTAGAAGTTCAGACAATACGTTCCAATAAAATAACTTTACCCGTACGTGCTGAAAAAATAATAAAATTCGTAAACTCTACCAATTTCGACAAAAATTTCATCATTTTATCCGAAGAAATAAGTTCTGGTGTTTTCATTGCTAATTTTGCAGTAAATTTCAAAAATAATATATTTCCTGTTTTTTTCCTAAATTCCAATGAAAAAAATGGCGAAATAGTCGAAAAAATGGCGAATAGTTGTCGATTTTAGGAAACTGAATGCACTTACAGTAGACGATGTGTTTCCTCTACCGAATTTTACAGAAATACTCGATCAACTTGGAAATTCGACGTAATTTACTACTATGGATCTTGCTAATGGGTACCACCAAACTCCACATAATCCAGACGATAAAATCAAAACAGCTTTTAGCACCCAATCTCGACACTATCAATTTTGCAGAATGTCGTTTGGTCTTAAAGGGGAACAAGCGACATTCCGGCGTCTTATGAATCGGGTATTATCCGGTGTGAATGGAATTCGCTGTTTCGTATATTATCTAGATGATATCGTGCTTTATGGGTATGATTTGGATGATCACAATCGAAAATTGATGTTTTGAACTGTTTAAGAAAATACAGTTTAAAACTACAGCTTTCTAAATGTAACTTTTTAAGAAAAGAAGTTTGCTACCTCGGACATGTTGTATTGATTGCTGGTGTTAAACCAATTCTAAAATTGATACGGTAAAAAAATTTCCAATTCCCAGAAATTCCTTATTATTATTTTTATTTTTCCTTATTTACCCAGATTTTACACAGTAATTATGTAATTGGGGCTGTTTTATCACAGAATACAGCATCAGGCGATCTGCCTTACGCGAGTCAATCGCTAAATTCAGCTGAGGGAAACTACCCAATAATAGAAAAGGAATTGTTAGCCATAGTATGAGGGGTCAAACGATTTCGCCCTTGTCTATATGGTTATAACTTTAAAATAATATCTGATCATCGCCCTGTAGCATTATGGTTGGCCAAACACTCAAAACCTTCCTCAATGTTGTTAAGCTGGCAAATCGAGCTAGATGAATACGAATACGACGTAATATACAAACCGGGGAAACAAATTAAAACCCAGATTCGTTGAATAGATTTGTTGAATCAAACGATTTACACGAAATTCTTCCAGTTACCAGATTAAAACAATTCATTTCACAAAACCAGTCTACTAAATGAGATAATATTAAGACGAGTGTTTTAATCATTAGTTGACAATCTGGCGGAACAACAAAACTGCCTATTCAAAACTTACGAAATTTGTACACCAAAAACCTGTGAATGGCAGGTTTATTGCGTATTACTATATATAGTCGGGAGTTTACCATAATATTGTTACTCCGATGTAAAATCTTAGTTTCGGATACCATGAAATTTTACATGAAAAGAACAACAACGTCACAATTGTCTTTTTGTGTTGTATAAAGAGAAAATTTGGAAATTTGGAAGAGTTGTAGAAATTACAAACAAAATTCGAGTTTATTATTGCAGCATAATTTATTGACCACCCAGTACCTATATATATACATAAATAAATCGTGATCTGACAGTGAATTTATGCATTTGATGGACACTGACAAAGTGTAATTTTAATGGTTGGTGACGCCATCTAGTGATGAATAGTGCATATCCATAATGATAAAATATTATATAACTTTCTCTTTTGAAACCCATAACTTTTATGCGAATTCATAATTATGTAAAACAGCGTAACACTTAAATATATATTATCTTAAATATTATTCAATTTCCTATTTGTATAAATTATAATGAAGTTAATACAATATTTAAATTACGTACCGCATGACATTTTTAATTTTGAAGATCATGATCGACTCGAATCGATTCGATCATGGCACTTCGTATATATTATGTTAGATACATTTTCTTAATAATATATTCTTTATTCATTATAACTATATATATAATAATAAACCAATAATAATAGTATAACTTTAAATTAAATTATAAAATAAATTACAATCAATCCTAATTTGAGATGTTTTATAAATTTTTTTTCGACATAATAATATTTCCATTTTCATCCAATTGATGCTCTTCGGGATGTGGCACTTCGATCGCATGATCGTGAATAAAATGTGTTCCATCGCCATATTTTGCGACAGTACGTTGTACCAATTCTTTCGATGGTTCTTTTAAATCGTAAGCCCAACCAATTTTAGCAAACATATCGATTAAAAATGTTGTAATATTTACGGAATAGATTCCCAATTCAGCTGCTTTGTAATCCCATGGGAAAACATGATGATAGTTGTGCCATCCTTCGCCGAGTGCTAATATGGCAACGGTTAAATTTTCGGCTGGACTAATACGTTTATCGTATGGGCGGGCACCAAACATATGAGCAGCACTATTTACTAACCATGTAAAATTCAACGAAAGTACATATCGGAGTACGGATTGCGTGATAAAGGCGCAACTAAATGATTCGCCCCAACAATACATTGGTATCGCGGTTGGTATGACGAAACAAAATAAGGTCTTCATTAGGACGAAATATCTGTAAAGAGATTAAAAAAATTTAATTAATTATAATATATGCGTAAATTTTATATTTAGGGCCGTTTTGAACTTGAAACTATTAATCATAGAAAATGACATAATATAGCGTCGTAAAATGAAAATTTCTCATGTAATCGTTGTCATAAATTTTTTTATTTTATTAACTACAAATTTAACATTGAACCGCATTTTGTCGATGTTAATTTCATGCAATCGGTTTTATGCTGCGCTATGATGAAACGAGATAATGCGCACGTATTAAATATACATAACTGACCATACCACAAAATCACTACGTTAATTGTGTTACATAATTCGAACCAGAAGATGAATGACATATCGATTTTCCATTTTAAACAATTTTCGGCGAAATCGAAGTCTACCTTGAAACAATTTAATGTACAGTGCAAATCATTATTATTTTTTTTAATGAACTTTCGATGGAAGATAAGAAAATGAGATGTAAAAAATATAAAATTTCGTAAGAAATTATTACAGCACGCAGGCGTAAGGAGCTTTCTCTAATCTAACCTTCAGTTATATGTTGGAATTACGCTCATGTTTAATGAGATTTGTTTTGTTTCATTGACCAAAGTAACATAAAAGCTCAAAATAATATAAGCATATGGTCGCGTGATTTTATGCCAACTTAATGTTTTGGTTATTACAAAATATCTGTAAACATTTTACCAACGATCCCTACTACATGTTAAATCGCAACATAATTTTGGTCGAAAAATTGAGAAACTATGTTTTTAACGATTATATTCAAACAATTTTAAAAATATGAACACAAACTTTCAAAAACAAAAAAAAAAGAATTTGGTCGGTTGATAATCGATTTGTCTCAAATCTTATACTTATATAAAATATAAGAATGTTGTCTTATACTTGTTATATATTACATGAACCACCATAAAACATATAACAAAAAATATAAAATTTCGAGATGTGAATGGCTTCGGACACACGAAAAATTCATATTTTATATATAATACATTCACCTTATTGCAGATGAAATAGAAAGTGTTGTGACGTCATATTCACCATAGCCACATATACACGTGCATATACCATAATAGTTAATACAAATTATAGTTACCTAATTAAAATTTTCGACTGGTAAACATTTTATACTTTGGCTTAAACAAATAATGATGTCAATATTGCTGGAGTATTGTTTAGCTAAGCAAAAAAAAAAAAAAAAAAAAACAGAAGTGAAATAATATTCCACTTATCGTCTTGCACAATATTCATAAAATATATAGAGACTTGATATTTTGGGGAAATTCTAAACGAACGAATCGGCCATGAACGATTGTGTTGGTTGTAAACTCGTAAATACAAATTTACGTTCCAATAACGAATTTCATTAAATAAAACACTTTTTAAGTTCATAACTTTTATGAGATTTTAAATTTCGATTGATGATGTCTTATGCAACAGCAAATATGTTACTTTTGTGTTGCGTCTATGGCATAAGATGGTAAAAATAAAATTGAAGCACACAAAAAAACTTTGATTCAAAAAATATTTTTGAATCTATTTTGCTTGCTGTTATTGTTAAATGTGTGACACACTTATTTCATTTAATTAAATTTTAATTTTTTTAATTAAAAGTTGTTAATAGTTCGAGGTTTTAGTGGTTATATGCATTGTGGTAATTTGTGTGTGATATTGGTGTTAAATGTCACTTTTAAAACCATTTAATCATATTTGTTAATGATCTTACACAATTTAGGATTTATGTAACAGGTAAAAGCTATGCTATCTCTCATCCTTGTCCGTTAAAAATAATATATTATTGTCACTTCAAATTTATGTGAGATTTGTACTTGACATAAGCTTTTTAAATTTTTTGCGGTTTCAAGTTTAGTTTGTCGATAGTGACATCCTTCAAATTTGCATATTATGATTTAATCAAATAAGAAACAAATATTTAAAATTTCTAGTGTAAGGTTAGTCAATATGCAAACTAATTTTAAAATTTCGCTAATGAATTGCATGAATGAACATGAAAAACGATCTACTGTATAAAATTCGAAAATGATACATTAAAATTTCCAAAAATCGTTTATATTTAGATTTAGTCTTGGAACCGACTAAGCTTCTATTAATTAGCAAGATTACTTGATTGATAGATATCCTTCAAAATTGGTTAAATAATAATCAGAAATATGCAAATCAACATAAATATTTCTAGTGTAAGGTTATAGAATTGACTCTAATCGAATGCATGAAGTAAATATCAAAACTGGAATAAATTTGCGAAATAAAAAAATTAATTTTATTCATTTGGTTATATTGAAGATTTTAAATGTTGAAATTATTTTGAATTGAAACGTTATTTTCGTAAATTTGGAAATTACAGGGAAATTTAAAAATACAAAAATTTTCAAAATTCGAACATATTTAGATTGAGAGATATCCCAAATATCCCAGAGATATCCTATATTTAGATTGAAAGATATTTTTTAAAATTAAAATAATAACAGTTAGAATTTAACAAAATTCAGATTTTAATTATTTAAAAATTTCCATTAAATTTTAAATAACTATAAAATTTAACAGTTAAATGCAGACTGATTTTCAAAATGTTTGCAAGTTTCATTTAATTCAAAATTTGGACGATTTTACAAACCGTGTTGGTTTTTTGACAGTTTTTAATTAAATAAATCATAAAAAATCAAATACATTTTGAACCTATGTTTAAACTCAATATTTAAATTTTGAAAAAATTCTCAAGCTTGTTAGTTTTGAAAGCAGTAAATTGCAACTTTAAACCGATAAATCAAAAAATATTCAATAATAATTTTTAAATTTTCTTAAAATTTTAAATAGTTCTCAAAATAATTTTTAAAATTGAGCAAAAAGTACACCAACTTTTAGTTATGTAAAATTTTTAGACTTATATATTCAAAATTTCCTAAAATACTTGCAATTTTAAGTAAATAGCTTAGAACTTAACAAAATTTTAAAGAATTTTAAAACTAAAATTCTAAATTTGGTACCATTCAATTTAAATTTTGATAATTTCTTTAATTTTGTTAATTTTGGTAGCCGTACATCTCATTTTCAAATCAAAAAATTCAGAAAATTTTCCTAATTATAAAATTAAAAATTTTAAATAATTATAAAACTAAACTGTTAGGCATGGTTTTCAAAATTTTAGTAAATAGTTAAAAATTTAACAAACTTTTACAATTTTTTTAATCTAAAATTTGTACGATTTATTTAGTTAATTAAAAGGTAATACAATTTTGATAGTTTTTTATTTAAATAAAACTACAAAAATTTAAATAAATTTTGAATCAATGCTAAAATTTTGGTAAAAGTTTATATTTAATTTTTAAAAAATCCTAAATTTTGTATGAGCTATAGCTATAGCAATTGTTTACAAATTTGATGCTAAACTCTAAAATTTGTAAAGCCAATTTTTTATTGCTTTGATGCCTAATTAATATTTGAGAATTTGAAAATTTTCCTAAATTTAATAGAATTTTAAAAAAGTATGTTAAAAAGTTTGAAATAATCCCGAAATAATTTTACAAAATTTAAAATATTAAAATTATAGAATTAAAAATTCACACAATTAAGTTAAAAATTTAGATTTTAATAAATTCTAAAATAATGCACTTTGGTTTATCGGATAATTTTTTAACAAGTTTTGTTAATTTTGTGGGTATGTTTAAAAACTTTGATGCAGGTAGTTTTCAACTAAATAAATCCACAACACTTAATCTTCAAATTTTTAAAAGATTTCAAAAAATTTTCAATTGAAATTTAATATTATTTAAAAAAATTTATCAATTTTTATTTTTAGTACAGTAATTGGATTCTAAAAGAGGTTTAGACAAAATATAGCTATTTCGAAGTACAAATTTTAATTTTTAATTTTAATAAATTCAATTCTAAATTTTAAACAGTAGGTTTTTATACGCTTAAAATCAATTTTTTAATTGCACACTAAAATTTTAACGATTCCGAAACACTTTGACAAAATTTAGTATAAATTAAAATATTTGCTAATCCCTGGGAATTTTGTTAGTTTTTTAAACCAAAAATCTACAAAGTTTTAATTAAATAATTGGAAAATTAAATAAACAATTGAAAAATGGTTTGCAAATTTTAGTAAAAAGTTCAGAAGTACACAACATTTATAATATAATTTTACAAATTAAATAAATTCTAAATTTTGGTAATTTGGATGGTTTTCAATCAAATAAATCCACAACCATTAAAATGAATTTTAAACCAATTTATAAACTTAACTTTCAAATTTTATACTGTCCCCAAAATATTTTAAAAATTTTGGATAAATATTTTAATAAATTCTTTTGTTTAGTTTAACTAATAATTGTTTAAGAACTTTTAAACTTCGATTTGCAAATAACGAACATAACTAAAGCTATGTTGCACAATTTTGGCGAACCCATTGGTTATTATTACATATATGACTCTACAAACAAACAAAATTTGTAAATTAAAATTTAAGCAACTGCCACGTTGTTTACATAAAAGTTCTAGTTTTACGAAGTTTTAGGAAAATTTTTGCTCCCTGTGGAGAAATAAATTAAATTGCAGTAATACAAATAAATTTTAATTTTTTAACGTGTAGTCAAAGATTATTCTTGCAATTAAATTTTAAGAGATAATTTAAAGCTATTCTGCACAATTTTGACAAATTCATTTGTTATTTGTCAACATTACATACCATCTACGAGCTGATTTATATATAACAAATCATTTAAAATTTTAAATGCAACTGCATTTACAGGTCAAGGACTGTATAATATTGACTTGTTACATATATATCGAGTAAAGTGTGTTAAAAAATCAATTCACTTAGTTGTTAGTTCGACAGAACACTATAATCTAAAATCAAAATCCATTAAAATAAATTTATTTAAGTAGTTTAGGTAGACTATATGTGCATTTATTGTAGAATAAAAATAAAAATAAAAATCAATCATTTATAAAATAGAATATTATATGTACTTTGGTTGCTGACATGTAAGTAATTATTAATTTTAATAATTAATAATTACATAGAATGTACATTTTCGTTAGTTTACTTTCGCCTCATACATTTATGTATATTATGTATATACATAACGCAACACTATTAGGCTTCTATTAAAAAAAAATCATTTTAGATTTATTAGTTTTGTGCTTTGACTGTGATAAACTGTGTGTGCTCGCAACTAAATCGCGTTAAGGTAGGAAATTTATATTAAATAAAAAAAAACTTTGTACTTACTTTTGGTGGAATCGAATAACTGGATCCGCTAAAATATCGCTCATATCAATTTGATTACCTTTTTCGATAACTTTTGGATGTTTTTTCATCATAAGCCAACCGACGTGGGCAAAGAAAAAGCCACGTTTAGCATTATGCGGATCGGCATCGGTTTCCGAAAATTTATGATGAACACGATGATCGCGTACCCAATCGTACATCGTATTTTGGCCGGCTATCGAAAAACAAATTGCAAGAATTATACGCAATGGTAATTTTGCTTTGTATGATTTGTGGCTCCATAAACGATGAACACCGCCGGTCACACCAAATCCAGCCAAAGTGCCAACAACGAACCCTGTAGTGAAAAACAATACATTTATAATAATATAAGTGCTAACCACAAACACCTTGGCACAAAAACTAAAATTAAAATTTATATTGTTAACAATTATTTAATTTTTTTTCTCTATATCATTTTTTTTTTTTTTTTTTTAAGTGATTCGCTATTGACCTCTCGTCAATATGTCTTCTTTTGTAAATAAAATATTATAAATTGTTAGTTAGAGTTAAACAAAAAGAAATTATGAAATAATCTCATACATATATAGAAATATTTACTAACCCCAAGCTGATGTAAGAATTGATGTTTTGTGACCCCATAACGATACGAAAGCATACAACAAATATAGATGTGCAAAACTTATTAATACTAAATTGAACCATTTAAAAGGTGCTTTAAAATCAATTCCAAGCACTTTATATGTCATATTATTATCGTCGGTGACATTATTTGTAGTTTTTGGTATTTCATCGGCATCATAAATTTCTGAATCACTTTCACAATATGATTTTTCTATAGGATTTTCAATTATATCACTTATGCTATCACTATTGTTATTATAATTATTATTATTATTATCGTTATTATTACTATCGTCATTATTGTTTAAATCTTTAAAACTATCAAAATTATTATTTATATTTTTATTAATAATTAATTTCGAATTGATTAAAAATTCTCGACTATCTATTATACTATCGGTGGCTGTGGTTTTTGTTGATGGTTTTGCCATCTCCATCATCGTGATGTTCGATATATGATTTACGTCCAACATTTTTTTGTTTGTATTTCTGGAATAAAAATAAATAATAAACTATTTTAGTTTGTCTTAATTGTCACCACATGTCAGAATTATTGTTAGGGCGAGTCTAAAGAAAGACGCCAATTTTTAAAAATCTTTCGTTTTAGAGATCAATATTTCTACTCAAATAAATTATTAAATAGATTGTTTCTTTTTTGTGTGATCGTGGCTTAAAATATGTTTATTTATCGACGATCTCTTTATTTTATCCATGTAGGATCACATGTTGATATCTTTTTGTGTGTTCGTGTCTTTTAATTGGACATTCTTTTTAGAAGTGTTTCGCACGCGCAGCTTCAAAGCTTGCTTAATCGAAAATACCACTTCCTTATATTCACGATGACTTAGTTTAGAGATCGGCTAAAGATCACGGTGTAACGAACTATTCTTAAGTGTTTTCTCTCAAATAAAAAATTTTCACTTTATACTTTAATATTTTGACGATCACTTTATTTTTTTTTTTTTGTATTCGTCATCTACTTAGGTGAATGATATTTTTCGATAGAGACACGATCAATGTTAAATTATGAAATAAATTAATCTTTTTTGTGTGATCGTTGATTTAATTGAACGTAACCAACAATTTTTATGGGTTATTTTGTAATCATATTTTTTTTTTGTTTATTGATTATTGATCTATGGAAAATATACGATCGTTAAATTTACTTTTTAATCTGTGACAATCATTTAAAGAGTGTCTTACGCAGCTTCTAAGCTCGTTTAATTGTTTACAATTTTGTAATATTTTAGAGATCGAATAAGGATCACGGGGTGTAAGTAATTATTTTTAAGTGTTTTGTTCCAACAAAAGACTTTTTAGTTTATACTTTAGTTTTCCGACGATCACTTTAATTATTTTGTATTCGTCACCAATTTATTAGTTGAATGAATTTTTCGATCGAGACACGATCAATAAGTTCGTTTTTTTATAAAGTTATTCAAAATAAAATTCGTTTTTAAAAATGGTTATATAAATGCATTGAAGATTCTATACCAAGAAGATAATTTATAAGATACGATCAAGTAATTTATAAGAATAATTTTAAATTTACAAACATTGCAAATATTGCAAAATATATTATTGCTATGAATGCAATGTAAAGATACCAACGTGTATCTAATGCACGATAAATTTATTGTAATGACTAATGACGATCGCACACGATTCCAAACATAGTCAGACACCTAATTAAACTGATACGGACAAATATTAGCATAATTTTATTATTTCATTCAAATTTTTATTTTTTCGTTTATTATAAATTCGTTTTGGAACAGGTCATTGAATTTTAAAATAAAATCGGACTAAAATACATGCCTAGATATGGTCTAGACAAAACTAATAGGTATAATTTAATGAATAAATTTAACTGATATTGAAAAAAAAAATTATAAACCGGCTAACCCTTTATCGTTTAGGGTATAAAATAAAGATACGGAAAATGCGAAGTAAATTATAATTTATTTCTTAATCTTAAGTTGACTTAAGAAGAAATAAACAATTTCATAATGGCATTTTTTTCTGTATTACCTAAATCTTTTGTATTGTAATTTTTTTTTGTCGCGTAAAGTAGCAAAAAAAATAAGTAAACGTAATGTAATTTATGCAATTACACAACACTTTTTTCTTTATGACAAAATATAAAATTCTTAATAAATTAAGAGTTTACCTTTTTTAATTAAATTCACAATTTTTTTTTTAAAATTATCACTAACAATATTTTACTAAAATACACAATTATATGTAAGTCCTTATATATTTCTGTCCTTTTATAAAGTCAAATATAGGAAACGTTTCATTTTTCACCAAAAACAAAATTAAAATTTATATTGCTTTCACTTTTTACTTAATTAATTTCTCACAAAATTTCAAAATAACCAAAAATAAAAAATAATTCACTTGTAACTGATTTATCTGTTGGTGTAGTATGCAGTCCAATATCTTAACGAAAACTAAACCCTAATAATGAAATTTTGTCCATTTTATTTTAACACCATCTTAATTGCAAAAATATTAAAACTTTAAGAAAATCTCCCACCCCAAACCAACAACAAAAATTTATTTTATAATTATTTAAATTTTTTAACTCATTGAGACTCATGGACACAATACAGGTAGAGGTAAACATGAATACCATTTTCATTTCTTTCACAAATTTATTTTTGTTTATCTCAATTCGCTCATCGTTGTAAGTTGCTCTTCGAAAAAAAAAAATACAAAAAAATAAAACGTCAATAAAAAAATCTTTAGCATTTAAGACGATGGATTGAAATATTTTTTTTGGTTTCTTTTGATTTAGATCAACTCGTATTATATCGATCTTGTGTTATGACGTATAGTTTGGTTGTTGATATAAATTAAAAGTGGATGCAGCGCGTGGAAGCAATTAAATGTTAAGAATTAAAGAATTAGAGGGATGTCTCGAAAATACGTCAATCGGCAGATATTTTCTACGATGTTCGTAAATTTTAACAGTTTACTGGCACGTTTCAAATTTATACGCATAAATAGTTTTTTTTTGTATTGGAATTTTCTGGTTTGTATATGCGAAGAGGCCTCGAGGTAACTTAAAACATAGTAAGCATTGTTAAGTTAATTGTATAATGGAAATTTCTTTAAACATTGACCTTTTTTTAACTGCATTGATTATAATCGTAAAAAAGTATAAAATTTCGTGGTTAATTATGAACAGTTTATGTTTTAAAAATTATTTTTTAAATACAATATAATTTATGTGTACATGTTAATGGGTTAATAATATTTGCGAACAGTGGTAGTTTAACATTATGACATTTTCGGTTAGGTGTTTGGGGTCAATATAAACCAAAAAATATTTTTATATGCATATTATAAATTCACTTAAGTAATTCAAATTTTTTTTTATGTATTTAAAGCTTCCGAGTGACTGTGTGCATATTTGGTAATCGTTAGTTTGGTTTACATTTAAATTACAAGTAGTATAGGCCTCAACACTAAAAGAAAGTTAAAATTTTGTAAACTCGTTTTAGTTTTATGTATACGGAATCTAAATTTAGCAATTTTTTTTCTATTTAAAGTAAACTTGGATATTTTCGGCAATTAAGTTGATCAGCCTAAAGCAAGACTTACAATTATGCAGTATATTAAATAGACATTTAAAATTTTAATGGTATTTCGGAATGTGTTATGTGCGAAATTTCAAAATTGAGTATTACTAAATTTTGTATGATTTTAAAGTTTAGGAGTTTGCGAAAAGATAACGTTACCTTTAAAAAAAAATTGTATTTTCTGATTAGATACGGTCTAGGTGACGAAAATCAATATTTGGTTCAAGAACCTCAAGAGACATTAATTAAATGTAAAACATTTAATTTTAAATTGGATCACTCTTTATTACATAAGCAATTTACATATAAAATATAAATGACACTCGAAGCATAAATTTTCGCATAATTTTCAAATGTTTATTCTTTGATTTTGTGCTGAGTTAGAAAAATTCTTTTTTACTATCAAGGTTTGACCACCATTTTTTGTTGCCTTCAGTTGAGGTTAGTTGGAAGAAGTTTTGAATGTCTCGACTCTTTACAATTATGGAGTGAATTCATTCCAAACTTAAGGTCTTTAATGCTAGATAACACTTATTCACTATAGTCGATGAGGTGGATAAACTATTTATTAAGTTTAAGTATTTTCAGTTTTAGTAAAAAAAAATTAGTTTGGTTCAATATTTAAAATTTAAAGGTTTTTAAATTTCAAAGCACATTCAAAATTTTGGACTTGATTTGGAGTAATTAAAATTTTGATTTTTAAAAGTTTTCAAAATTTTATCGATCTTTATACTAAAATTTGAAAATAAAAGTTTATAATTTTTAATTTTATATTTTAACGAATTTTAAGTTTAATTTATAGCTTATTTATTTAGAAAAGAATAAAAACTCTAAACTAGCAACTTGATGGCGTATACATTTTAAAATTTCCAAATTTCTAATTAAAATTAAAATGGCTGAAAGTTCAAAGCTCAAATACCATTTTGTTGGAATGGCGCGATCGCGAGTTTTTTTTGAAATTCAGTTTTCAGTTTTCAATGTTAAAATTTAAGTTTTACTAAAATTTTCAAAATTTAATTTAAAAAAATGATTTTTATGGAATTTAACAGTAGATTAAAATTACGATTTAAATAAATATTAAATTTACTTTTACTAGTAACGGATTTTTATTAATAATAAAAATCCGTTACTAGTTTTAAAATTTCTAAATTTGATGTCAAAAATCTAGAGTATATAGAGAATTCTGAAATATTTTCATAAATTTAAATAAATTTACCATTTTAGCTAGTTTTTAATTTTCAATATTTTCAAAAAATTTTAAAATTTTTGGTGAAAAATTCAGTTTTTAATTATAAATTTAAAATTTAATTTTTAAATTTTTTTAACGATGTAATTAATGTTTGATTAGCAAAATTAAAAATTATCAAAATTTACTTGATGCGGTGTAAATTAAAATTAATTTACACCATATCAAGTAAATTTTTTTTTTGAATTTTCAAGTTCTGTTTTTATTTTGAAAATTTTTAAAATTTTAATAAATGATCTGTTATGGAGTTTTACATTAAAATTATGATTTAAAAAAAAATTGAAATTTTTGTGACTTTATTAGTTTTTAATATTAGATCAATTAATTTAAAAACATCGTTAGAATTTTAAAATTTTTTAAATTGGCTGTCTAAAATATAAAAAATATATAAAAAATTATGTAATTTTAGAACTATGTAATTTTAGAACACACGCAGTTCACAATTCATTATTTTAGATGAAAATGTTACGTATAAAAAATTTGTAAAACCTTTTTTGCACAAAATTCAGTTTTTAATTATAAATTTATAATTATAATTTGACAGTAGTTGATTTTTAAAATTTAAAAACTTTTTTTAACTAATTCATTTTTAAATAATTAATTTTCGTACAACTAATAGGTTTTAAAATAGAAATGTGGCTGAGTTTTGATTAAAAGTAAAAATATTGAAAAGTTCTAGCTATCGAATTTTGAAATTTTGAATCTTGAATTTAGAATTTTAAATATCTGTAAATCAAAAGGCCTTTATAATAAAAAGGGGCCCTAAAATTTTGTAGTTAAATTCCATTATATCTTCCTATATTCAATTTTTGTTAAACATTTCAAAATTTAAATCATAAAATTTTAAAATTCGTTAATTTCGAAAATTGTTAGTCAGCTTACACAAATTAAAATTTTAAATTTCTATATATATATATATATATATATATATATATATATATATATATATATATATAAATATATATATATATATATATATATATATATATATATATATATATATATATATCATTTTAAATCTTTTTGTTTTATACATTTTATATTTTGTATTTTAATGAATTTCGGATATTGTAATTTTTTTTGATAATACGAATTTATTCGTTTCAACGAATTTTAATTTTAAAATATGATTTCGATTTTTGAGAAACTTCTGTGATCATTATATCAGAGATTTAATAACAATTCCATATGTCGTTAATGAAGTAAAAAGGCAGCGGGTACACTGGCTGGATCATGTTCTGTGAGCAACTATTGCTTTTCGGGGTAGATAACGACTTGTCTTCTTCGGGAAATCGAAGATCGGGGTCGAATACGGACGAGCCAGATTGTTGAAACGGTACGGGCAAGTAATGGCCTTTAAAAACCCTTTCAATAACTATACTGTATTCGATGATATGTCTCGATAGCGATGATCAAAATTGACTCGATTTAAATTATCATTCAAACTTTTATTTTATTTGTGGGCCATAAAATTGTAATTAAAATTAAACCTTCGTGCAATAATTTCGAAATTTTTGTGTGTCCTATTAAAACGTATATGTGGTATTCTATGCTTGCTAGTACTTAAAATCATTTTATCATTATTTTTGTAGGTTTGAAGATCAATTTGAAGGTCTATGACATATTAAAAAGCAAGTTTAAAAATTGTCATAAAAAAAATTAAAGATTGAATCAATCAAGCAATCGCATTGATCATAAGATAATTAAAATATGCGTCTCTGAAACTGGTGCGGCATTGTTGATTTCTTTTTTTGACGGTTTTATATCAGCCATGCGAAGGGTTGGATCCTGTTGCTCTCGGACTACCATTTTCTAAAAATGGAGACCATGATTTCCATAATAAGATAAGAATTATCCCATCCAAAGATAAGAATTATTTTACCACAGTTTAATGATTTGAAATAGTTATTGATGATTTTAATGCTAGAACTGGCAAAAAAACTTGGATGGTTTGATAAGAAGTGTCATCTTGTTTTCTAGCAGCAGACGAAAGCTAATCAAGTTGCATACATTTCTTTCAATCTCCCAGTATTACTATACGGAAATCTTATTTTTGAAAAATTTGAAAGACGACCACGTTGGCCATGCATAGACTCAAAAGAAACGCGGGTAATTGCATTAATTAGTAGCTTGTGATATTTGAAGGAATACTTTGAGGAATTTATTGAAAACAGGAAACTGGAAACTGTTCAAGAACAAGCTATACGATTTTGTTAAAGCAAATGTTGCAGATATTTAAATTATAAAAAAATAAAATTAATTAAAATCAAGATAGTAAGCTTCAACTTCCAAAATTACCTTAATTTATTTGCCGCATGTTCAATTTTAAACATGCAACATTTTTTTTTATGTACTCATAATAACGATATTGAATATTATTACAAATGCAACACATTATTTTAATATAATTAATTTAATTATTTAATACATTACATGCTTTAAAATAAATTTAACAATTTAGAAATAAGAATATAAGACAAACTTCAATGTGAAACTGCCTAACCATAAATGATTTGTTTTGTAAAACCGGCCGCTTTTTAAATATTTCATAAAATTGTCACAAATTTCGTTGACATCAGTCAGAACGGATATTAAATTTAATTGTGTTATCTTTAATGTTTTAAAAAAATATTTTCAAAATAAATATTTGTAATTTAAATCAATTAAGTGTAATGAGTAAGTATTAAGTATAAATTAAAAAGTAAATGACAAAATTGAAAATATATCATCGATATATTTTCATTTTGCAAATGGAGTCTAAAAATAATGCTGCTGCGCAACTTTTTTTTGTATTATATTTATATATTAATTAATTAATATAACTAGCATAATTTTCAAAATTGTATTTAAATTTATAATTATGTTTAATTTATTACGCTTATATTTTTATTGCATATTACTACAAATTACCAAAATTATTTCTTATAAATATATAGAGGATATATTGTGTCAGTTATCTAGCAAAACTTATATTTTTAAATTGTCATACAGGATGTTATGTTATCGTCGTAGTATTGTATATCATATTTTCTGGATTATTAAAAAGCAACTTATTTAGGTTGGTTTCTGGGATTGGATTTTGTGTAGTTTTATTACGGTGGATATAATTTTTTAAGTTTTGTTTGCTGACTGCTTATGGCTTTTGCGATAATTAATTTGTCGCAAACATAATATGCAAACACAACATAGTAATCTTATATGATGTAAATATTAATCATCTAAATAGCAAAATGAGTTTTAGTAGTATGAATCAGACAAATAGTAATCATGAATCAATCATTGACATGCTCAATTACGGTCGTTATTATTGTAATCGCGATCATCGCCCTTATTTTATTAGCCTTGTTATATATTTATCTATTAGAGCTCGTAGCCGCTTTGTTATCCGCTGTGTGAAGATGTACTTTGTATAGGCTATATTCTGTAGGTCAACAGCGAGATGACTCTCGTCAACAATTCAATCGTTTTTGAGTTTGAATAGTAGTTATAGTTTTGCAGTGAGGTTCTGTGTGCATGGTTTGGTTTCCTTGGTTAGTTAAATGATCCAATTATAAATCAAATATCGATTAATTACTTGTTACATCACAAAATATTCATATAAATTTATCGTTCGAAATCTACTTATCAAATGTCTGATAACGATTTAATTAAACTGAATATATTACCACTGCTAACGGATATATTAATCACCCACAAGTCATAATTAAAGTAATAATAATAATAATTATTCAAAGCCAACTAACTACTCGTGTTGTCCTAGACAACAAAAATAAAACAGGTTGTTTCTACATCACGAATTCAGCGTTTACCAGATGGTTGTTTTCATTGCAAAAATGTATATACCGTTTCGGTATAAATTTTCGCAAAAAACTCGGAAGCGCATCAGCCATAACAACGGTTAAACCCGTTGAATACTTCACCTAAGCTAAGCGAGGAAGCATACCTGGCTTAAATTAACTAACTAGATCACGCGTTGCACGTTTCAGATAATGAACCAGTTGAGCAACAAGTATTTCATTCTCCTTTCAACTTTAAATGGAGGATCACTTTATAATTTGAAGTTTTATCTTAGAAATCTACAGTACTGCTTGACTATACATACTTATGTAATTTCACTAAACAAAAAGTGTAAATTATTTTTTCAGATTTAGACCATACATTTGAAAAACTGTTGATTTCCCGATCACCTTCTCGAGCTCCAGAAAGTACACAACATTATTGCGAATCAATCTCCTTCTATATTAAGAGAAGTTAGGACAGAAAATTAAACTTTTCACTAAGATAAATTTTCATGTACAAGAGTAATGAGATTTGCGTATGGTTGAAGCACATCACATTATGGTTTTGTACTGTCAAGTGTGCTCGCCAGGCTAAAACTCGCAGAAAACCGCAATATACAAATCGTTGACTTGAAAATGGGCGCGATTGAAGTAACACACTGTATTAATATTTTTAATAACTTTCGCGATATGACTTTTCGGGCTTTCACCATTAGAATGTTGTTCCAGTTAAAAATGGTTTAGCATAGATTAGCTTTGAATATTTTTTTGACATGCGGCCATTTGTAATTTTTGGACCAATCTGCGTATTAGAAACTTAACATAAATAAAATAAAAATAATTTAAAGAGGAAATTAAAATATTATACAAACTATTTTTTAATTTAAAGCGTGTCTCATTTAGGAAGTTTAGCTTGATGTTGTAGCCCCAAATAATTAAATATAGAAACATTTTTGGCAAATCCCGACAAGCTGTATACACGGTGTTGATCAGACCTGTTGTCTTGTATGGGTGTGAAAGTTAGACTCTGACGGAAGAATCATCCGCCTGATTTATGGCCCCAAACACGATGATGATGACATTTACTAAGTTTTTATTCAACCGCGAGATCAGGAATTTAATGAAAATTCCGGATCTCGTTCATGAAATAAAAGGACAGCGAGTACTACGCCAGAATGTTGATGCGGTACTGGCCAGTAACAACCTGTAGAAATCGTCTTATTATTATTAATAATGGAATGCGACTAGTCCGCCAAATCTAAACCGTAGTTATTTTATAAAACACTACTTTTAATGTATATACTAAAATCTCTTATTCAGACACTCTTTAATATGTGTTTAAATAGGTATAGTAAAATAAATAAAACCAATTTTCTAAATATAAATAATTCTGATCATTGACGTCAATGTTGCCACAATTTTGGCATTTAATAATTAGAGGTTGTACGTTTTATTGTCCGCAATCCTCGAGTTTCTTTGTGACCAAACCGCGCGCGTGTTAAACCGGTGGTTGTGGAACAAATTTCGTATACACATATAGTTGTTGTTTTTAGACCAAAATGAGCTATCCTTTGATTACGAATATGTATTTTGGTGTATACAACGTACTCGTATGTTGATGGAAAACTTTTTAGATTTTTTTTTTGTATTATGTGTTAATTTAAAGCCACATAAAAGCAATTAATCAATTTTGGAGGCAACCCAAATAAAAACTAAATAATAAAATATTTTATTTTATATTCTGAATAATTTAAATTGTTTCCAAATTTTAACAATCGTTTAGCACCTCCGCTTGTCATTATCATTGCGACTTTATATATAGCGTTGACACGTGTAATTTATTAACGATTTTTGGATTAGATTTTTTTTTTTTGATCAATTCGAAATTTGATTACGATTGGTGTTGATGTTGTATCGATAGAGTTAGAAGACTATAGTGTTACAGTCCAAAGACACCATCCACACATTTTGTTTTGGATATAGATAGTATACTGAATAGATTTGAAATTTTTAAGAAATGATAACACAATCTATTCACATCACGTCAGGCTATCAAAAATTATTTTGGCTTTCTGACTAATTTATGTTAAATAAAAAAAAAATATTTAGTAAACGCTTCCTATCAACCAAAAATAATTTAGCATTAGAATTTTTTAAATTTGATAAATTTTGAAAAACATTTGACTAGTTTGATAAAATACTTTAGATTCATTAGTTCATTAAACTTTCATCAATTTTAACATTGTTTGACAATTACTCGTTTGTACCATTTATAAACACTTTTATTATGTAATAATTAAAAATATAAACACTTAGAACACTTCAGCACAAAGTATATTTAATAAAATTCCAGAATAAATTTTAGGCATTGATGCTAATATTTATAAAAATAACAACTTAATTTACCCTTTAAACTCCTTTTCCACCGATAACCACTTTAACATTATACTTCAATACTCCAATAATAATAATAAAAAAAAATTGATCAAAATTATAGTTTTAACTAATCACCACCAAATTCAAAGTTCACATTGCCAAGAAATTTTTAAAACTGCGCCAGAAAATCATTTTATTTTAATAATTTAATTGGAATAAAAAAAAAAAACGTTATTTTATGCTTAGACCAACATTACCTAAAAATATTTTATAAAAAAAATTCCATTTAAATTGGCTATGTACTATATGTATAGTGAATATGATATGTCAACTGTATTGTCTTTGCTGTCTTTACATTCAACTTTATTTGGTTCAAGGTTTTTTTCTGGAACGATGTCTCAGGTTGTAATTTATTACCAATAGTTTTATTGCTTAATTAATAATAGAGTTTACGGTTCATTTAGATATCGTTGTATCTTACATGTATAGTAAACAGTTCATTTGACACAACTCTATTATCAACAATAAATTTTTATATACCTGCTTATAGGGCTCGCTAACATCAAATGGTTAAGTTCTTACATCGAATTAATCGAATTCAGTCAAATCACATGTTAAATTTTGAGATAAATAAATAAATTAATTTAAATAAAAATTAAATAAATAAATTCTAAATACTGAAGATATAATCATTGTTAAAAGCGGTGATACATTTCATAGTTTTTCATACTGACATTAACAACTGCGCCTGCCAAATAGTGGCTCGACTCTCAGAGATTGCTGCACCATCAGTTTACGATCGGTTAGCAAAACATGACCGAGTCAGCGTTCTATCCTTTTACAAAATGTTCATCAAATTCCTGATCTCGTGTTTGAAGAAAACTATGGGTTATTTCCTTTATGCGTTTAGGGTCATATATAATGCACTCTTTAGTCAGATTGTCGGCATTTGCCAAGGTGCTTCTTCATACAAGTACAAATCAAGTGTCTCTATATATATAGCCAAATAATCGAAGAACTTTTTTATTTCTTTAAAATAGCTGATCAGTTTAAATTCAAGGTTGTCTTGGCACATTAAGCCTAAGCTAATTTTGCTAGCCATTACATTTTATTTTCAATTGAAAAACTCGGAAAATATTTACAACTTCTGTCAGGGTCACTATGACGGTTTTTCTCAAGTTATATTTTATTACGAGTATATTATGCATAATATGACACAAATATGTTGAAATAATTTGAAAGCATCAAAAATATGCATCATATTGTTTTTCTATCACACATTAACATTTATTGCATTGAAAATGTGTGAATTATGCATCTGCATATGCGATGGTACAAAAATATATAGGCAATAAAATATAACATTGTCATTTTAATGCCATGGTTAATAAAGCACCGGTTATTTAAATTTATACGGGTTTATTTTTATCAAGTTCAAAATAATTTCTATCCGAAATTATGCTTTTATGTAAATATTTTGTTTATCTAAGTAACTGAAGACCATATAAAAATTTGATCATTGTCTTTCATTCGGATATAGATTAAAATTATAAAGGAAGGTTAAATCGAATTCATCATGCTTTAGAGATGAATGCCGTTTTGCACATATTTAATTTTTTGATACAAGACTACAATTCGCAAATCAATTCGGAATAACAGATAACAATTTGATACTACCAAATTAACCTTCATCAATATTCTAAATATATTCCTGACAGCTTTGACATTACAAATCTAGATCAATGTCATAATTTGAGTATTCTGAGTGTCATCTTTATCGAAAGTGGAATAACATAATATTGATCCGCGATTATCAAATGCTGTTATGCAAAGCAAATTAATTTAAATAATCAACACAAAACGATAAAGTGTAGAATATTAGCTAGTACATAACCTAAAAGAACATAAAGATATATAAATTTGTGATTACATATTATATAAATAATTAAGATAGTTTAATGATTAAAGGACCAATATACTAAAAAAGAAAGTTGTTAACCTTGAAATCAATAAATAAAATTCGCTTCTTCAAATTCTTCAAACAAATTTACTGAGGTGGAATATATAATTCTTCAATTAACATTGGAATATTCCAACAAAGAATTAAGGTCGCATTTTAAATCAAGGATGTTGCATCTTTTACTGACCTACAATTGTCTACCGCGCTTTTAAGCTTCATTTATAGGAAAAACCTAATTTGAATTAATTTAATTGTTTCTTGTTTGTTTCACACGCCGTGACCAATTGTGTGTAAAATCGTTGGTTGGGCTGACCACCTACAACGATCACCAATTGTAAAAATTAGGAAAGATCTTGTAGAAGATTTCAGTAATGGGTCAACTTTGGCCTGTAATGTTGTTGATTATGATCAATAATATCTGATATGCACAATATCAATTTGAGAAAGGAAATAATCTTTGGAAGTTGCTTTTTGGCATATCATTAATATTTTGTACAAAAGGGATTTGATGTAAGGAAAGATCCTTGGATGCTGCACTCAAATATTGCGTCAAGGGGTGATACAGCTGAAACGAATGGAAAACCTTCTACGAGTTCTATTAAATTCTGGAAGGCAATATTATTGAAAAAGCCACCAAGCGAATAAACAATAAAATAACCCACATATAAAATGGAATTGAACTTACTCGCAACAAAATTAAGCAATTTTTGGAAGCATTTCTTAGTTTAAGTCTTAGTTTAAGCTTAATTTAATGTAAATTAAAGAACTACACCAAGAGCAGACTCTAACAAAATATAAAAAGCTGTAAGGGTATCATCATGAACAAAGTTACAACCAAGATTTATTATCCAGCCCCATTTTTATTCAAACAAAAAATACTACAGAAAGGTTTGTCTAATTAAAGAGCTTTAGCAAGCTTGCTCAGTTAAATCAATACCAGGTGAGTTTGTCAAATCGATTTGTGTCAAATATTAATCTAATGACAAGTATTACGATTATCACATTTCTTAGTATGCATTTAGGAAATCACTAAGCACCACAACTAAGTTTAGAATGATTTTTGAAGTGATAGCAAAATCCAGAAGACACATCGTCATTAATCGACTCCAGGGAGACTAAATGTCTAGCCCAGCCGATATAGAGCAGATATAGAGCTGTAAGGTTTAAACATATATTCAGCTCTCTTAAAAGGTGGGAGTTAATTCACTATGAGGCACAGGAACCATTACCAAAACCATGAGATACAACTGTAAAGACTTTGATAGTCTTTGTTATTGTAGGTATACAGTGTGGATTTAACGCTATAGGATTCTTAAATTCTAGAATAACTTGCTGTTGGTGACTACAAATATCGACTGAGTGTTTAATTTAGTTCGTTAGTGTAATTTATTTATCAATGTGATCACACATATTATTCGACCTCAAATCGGTTATTATTTAAAATATTTCATGGAAATGGAGTGACGAATATATCATTCGATATATTTATAATTTCATAGTTGGGTTGTTTTGGTTCTGGGAGATAAAATGTTAAATCTGACGCATTATCGGCAAACAAATTTTTAAAACCTTGCTGTTTTCAACTTTTATATTATCTTTTACGAGGTCTTCCTTTGATGACTTAAAATGTTGCCAAAGAAATTTTATATTGTATTTAAATTAACTTTAGAAGCAATTTTTGAACTTAATAGGCTCGAACCTGAGAATAATAATTCTTAGGTAACGTAATAAATAATTTCAGATCAAATTAGAATTTTAAATTGTTCAGAAAAAAAAATTATGTTAAGCCTGTTTCACATCCATTGGTGCTAATATTAATAGGAGGTATATAATATACCATTTTGTAATTGGTTTGTTACGCAGATTATATATTAAGAATTTAATTTTCCATAGGTTGGATTGTCTTACACGAAAAGAAAGGAACGTCGAATGATTTAAAATGCATAAAATGCATATAATAAAATAATTAGCCAATTTTGATGATTATTAGGTGTGAATTAAACAACGAAATTAACTCACAATTCCCATAGCAATATCAATTAATGTTATAATTGTCCTAATTAGCTTAATCGAACCATTTATTACGAACCATTTGCGTTTATATATTTTACAAAAAATTAGAAGTGATAAAAGGAGATAATTATTACGACTCACTTTTAGATATACACTTTTACGTTTAAAATTCAATAAACCGAACTAGTTAAATTTAGTATCGAACTAAACGCTAAAATTTTATGGAATTGTTCAGTGAAATGTAAAACATTGCTAAACACGCTATATTACATATAGCAAATTTCTATTTTTTTATGCAAAATTTATAATTTAATTTATTTATAAAAAACGAATAATTGATTAACTTTTTGAACTAATTGGCTTAACGCATTGTTTACATTCTGATAGAAAATTGCTAAGTGTACTTTTATTTACCGCACGCAACTCGGAATTTATATTTCATTTTATTGTTAAAATTGCAAATTCGTCGAATTTGACGTACATATAGTTTATATTTAATTGCCAATAAACTTTACAACCTTGAAACCCAAGATAAAACATTTTGTTTGCAGTGAATATTACTTAGCAGCAGTTATGGTATACAATTTCTTTTGGATTTGCTTTAAAAGCTGCCCTCTTGAAGTTAGAGGGCTAGTTTAGTTTTTCTCTGATTTAAAGTTAGCCCACGTGTTGATAATTTATAATTTGTATGCTAGAAATGGCAAATACATGTATTTGACGGTCCAAAGTAACGTTTGAACCTTTTAGCTCTTTATAAGAATAGATCGATGGCAAAAGTATATTATATCATGTATCTTAAGGTTATGCGCTGCTATATATAGTCAAGATAAACGTAGCAATTTCGGTGTTGGGTTTCTTATAGCACTCCAGGTGCACTAGTCAGTTTGTCATTGGAATATGATCAGAAGTATCATATCAATAGGTCTATTTTGGATCTTCGTGTTACTAGACTCTTGTAAATGACATTTGCCTTACTCATTGTCAATACAATTGTGGAAAATATTGTAGTGCACCAGAGAACTCGTCCTATATACGAAGACCGTATAATTCACCATATAGCCATATGTAGAAGATTCAAAAAATTGATCCAGATTCAGTTCTAACCTGTTGATTATAGACTGTTGTTGGTTGTGCTTCTCTAATGAAAAAGGAACATCCAGTCTTAGTTTTTTGCTGTCTACCAAAATTTCTTTCCTCAAAGACGAGTTGTGTCTGTTAACGGTTATTTCATTTAATTTGCGTGATAAATAATTCATTTTGTATTTATAATTTATAAAAATTTTAGAGTTTTGAGTTTTTAGCTTTCAGGTGATAATTATTTACCCTATATTCAAGAAAAGAAAATAGATCAGCTAAAATGCAAAAACTTCTTTGCATGGTATAAACTACAGTATTACATAATTTTATAAATTACAGTTTTACACAATTTGACGAGTATCACGGTTCTGACAGAGGAAATTGTAGGTGCCCACCAAATAGAATTTGATCCGAATCTGCAGGCAGCCATTCAGTCATTCTTTCTTAATATTGTTTCGGAATTTCGAGAAACGGTATGACACAATTGATCGGGACTCCCGGTTTGTTTTTTAATATCTAGTAATATTTACAAATTACTCTGGTGTACAATGAGGTCAGAAACAAACTAATATAAAGAGACGTCGCAACCCATATATGTAAAAAAATATCCAAAGTATAATTGTCATGTTCGCATGATGGAAAATATGATTGTACTCGATCAGAGGGGGGTGGAAAACTAAACGAAATCGGCATTAGTCTAGTCAAGAACAACTTGGCTGTTTGTGTAGAACAATACGAAAAGCTTCATCGGGTTAAAATCCGAGAAAAATAAGCGGTTATAACTTTTATCATTCCATTCATCCAGCGGAAACGGCAAGAGTTAAATCAGCTTAACTATAAATGAAATTCACTACTATTTCTGCAACATATTGTCCATCACGGCATAATTTTAAAAGGGAATAATAAATTAAAATAATTCAATATTTAGGTCGTGATTTTATAATTTGAGGTGACTTTAGTGCAAAACATGAAAAACAGCTAATTTCTAGCATTAGATAACTCACCCGTTATCATGACAGTCACTGAAACAATAATCAAAAAGGAAAGCGCACCAAGATTAACAAATTTAAAAACTAACTTGAAGATGAAAATACCGTTGGAAGTAAAATGTTACGACGAATACTCTGAAAGTCTGAACTAAAAAAATGTCGGTGTACCGCAAGTAAGTGTCTTGGAAGTAGGACCAACCCTGAATTTACTATATACGGCAATTGAAAGTAATGTTACCGATGCAATGGGCAAACTCCAAAGAATGACCACTGTGGTTTGTAGCTGGACAAAGCGTTGCAATATAGAAATAAATTTAAGGCAGGTGGAAGTATGGCTAAATACCTTGGCATTACTCTTGACGCCAAACTCAGACGCAGAGAGCATTTAAAAAAGAAAAAAGAAGAACTTAACATAAAATTCAGAAAAAATGTATTGGCTTAAAGGTACATGATCTGAGTTTATAATCAAGCTGCTATATCAGCAAATTTTCTGAGACCTTTGGTATCCAACTTCGGGGAAAAACAAACGCCAAAATGACGTTCCAAAACAAAGTTCTTCATAGTATTGTCAATGAACTTCGTATAATACAAGAATTAAACTATACTTAAAATAAAAATTGCTAGAACGTCTCAGGTGCAATAAATAAATTATATAATCGATAAAAGAATATTTTACAATTCAGAAATAAATCACGTAAAGCAGGTCAAAGTCTCGGATAACAATATCAAAATCTTTCTTTTTTTCTATTTGTAAACAACTTAAACATGCGCCGCTAAATTGTTAATTTACGTAGCCAATTTTCGTATTGACGTTAATCAATAGCATTGATAATACATATTCGTATATTTTACTATTTCTTAATCGAAGAGCTTTCATTTGTTGATTAAAAGATCTAATTAGTTATAGCAGAAAAATGTGAATGACCAACCGGAAAATATTTTTTTTTATTTATAATGAAGACAACATACATTTTTTTGCTTAGTATAATGTTTTTTTTTTTTATAAATATTAATATAAAACATATTATGCTAGCTCATCTATATATATAAATGTATATGTTTACTTAAAACTAACAATACAAAATGGTTTTGTTTATAATTTAAGCTCCTCATGAGGAAAAATCTACACAAAATATGGATAATTATAGTTATACTGTGCTGGGCACATGAGCTAGATAGCGTCGAGGCGCAAATAAATCCGATTCAATGTCGTGATTTAAATCAAACTTTGGCCTTATCAAAATTGATCATCGACTATTCGGTATGGCGAAATATTGACCAGTTGAATATTATTGGTTTTGAGGATCCTAATATTGGTAAGTATTTAGTTAACAATTTGTTGGCTATATAGTCACGTTAAAATTTTCAAGTTCAATTATCGTATATTTAATTCTTTCTTAATTTTTGCAAAGTTGCAAATCAAATTTAATTAATATAACCCTCTCAAAATAATTTAGGCATATTTTTAATTAATTGTCTAAAACCAAAATAAAAAAATGCTAAAACTTTAGTCAAAATATTTGATATACATTTATATCAAATATTTTATGTTTAAAATTAGCAAATTATAATGTATAAAATAAAATCTTGCAAATTAATGTATAAAAAAAATTGTTTTTCTTCGTCAATATATAATTAAGTGCTAAGACATTTTTGTGTTTATTACCGAACTACAGGCATGCTTCGTAGTACGGAAAGTTTTAGTTTCAAGTAATATTTTTAGGCAGTAGTTTAATTTTAATTCTTAAACTAGAAGTTTACTTTAGTACTATTTCCCAATATCTTAACTAATTTTACAAGACCGCGATATACAAGGTTTATCTGTATAAATAATTATTAGAAACAATTATTTAGAATCAAATGTATTTTTCTTATGCAACGTACATGTGAATATTTACAAGAAGACTAAATGTTTGCTGACCCAGGTGCTATTTATTTATTTTCAAGCCAAAATATTTGTCTAAACTTTTTTATTAAAGCTTAATACAATAACACTAACATACGATTTTTTATAATTAATATTACGTTTCTTCATAAACCTATGTCATATACAAGTTCTTACAAAATTATACTGAACAAAATATTGGTTAGATCGTGACTCTTTTACGAAAATCATTGATTTACTAAAAATGAAATATGAAATCTTACCGAAATCATAAAGTGCATATACATAAATATGTACAGTCAATGACACATAGTAATTAGCCATTATCATACTTTTATTTAATGTGATTGCAAATTGAATTTTTGTATTTACAAATTATTTACACAACATTATAATTTTTTTCCTTATATTCGCAAAGACGGCATTTTTATTTTAATTTACGACATATGCACAAAGACAAACATAATACACACTCTGCCCGAATTTGACACTCTTTACATATTTCAATTGGTATAATGTAATGTTCTAAATAGCATTATCTTTCTTTAATGAATTTGTTTGACGTAATAATAATTGGAAAATATTTTCACCGAGCAATTGGCTGGTTAAAGCTGCGGTGTTTGGGGCGGGAGGTACCGGGTTCGAATCCCAACGAGGGAGGGTTGCAAAAGGGCTTTTTCATCACCTGATTTTGATCGGTGATGACGATGAACACAACTATGACCCCCTGTTGGAGTGCAGAATCCATGGGCCGAACCATCGTCCATGTCAGTGCAGGCTGGCTGGAGCAATGCAATGTGCAGATGGATTTAAAATCGAACCTGTATTCGTGCGTCCTCAATTTGGCTGGTGACAGCGTAAGGTAGGACGTTAAAAATTAACTGCGAAAGAGTTGGGAGAGCTTCGGCCCCAGAACAGATTGCAGAGTTCAGAAACAAAAAAAAATATTTTCAGATCAAACAAAACATTAAATATTGAAAATAGATTCTAGGAATATTGACAGATATGATGCAAGTTTAAACCTTATAGTGTTATCATTCTCCTAGTAACAAATTATTTTATTACAGTATTCGAAAAGAGTCTTGCCATAAAGCATTTTTTTATGAGTTTGACCTCCTTATAATACCACCTAAGTGTCCTTTGCGATTAAATGACGGTTGTACTGTAGGGCTGATTACACGCATTCTTAAAATATCATTGTTAGAAAAATCAACTAAAAAGAACTGAATACCGTCAAATTTAATAAGACGCTCCTTAAAGTTTGCTACAGGTAAAAAATACTGATTGGGAGTAAAAGCAGCCGATAACGATCTTTCGATGGCCACCTCTGCGCCTGGGAAAATATGGTTTCCCTTCGGATATCGCTGCACCATCCGTTTAGGATCAGCTCGACAGTTTATTGATATTGAATTATTGATTGGATTATAGGACCAAGCTATACGATCAACGAATATTTTGGCATATGTGTGTACGCACACACTGCGCCAGTAACATTTTTTTCAAATTTTTAATTACAGAGAAATAAAGCCCTTGAAAATAAGATCGTGCAAAATTTCTATACGAAACGGTTCTGTAAACATTGCAATAACCTAGCAAGGTATTGTCATACAAAAATAGCCATATTTTCAACGGGTTGAAGTTTTCTGCAACTTAATTAAATTGGTTTTGCAAATCAGTAATTAGGAAATTTCGTTGTCTGTGTCAAAGTTAGTAGTTATTTTTCTTGATTAGACTATTTTTCTTTTACTCAAAAAATGAAAAAAACAAAACAAATGAAAACGAACTATACCATCAGAAAGTAGACAACAGATTCGTTAGGCTACCACCAAAATTGAGTTTTTTTGGCACAGATATATAAATTACAGATTCTAAAAAATTATTTAACACTAAAATTAAATGAAATAACCGTTAAACTGACAAAAAACGTCATAGTAATTTAACAAGAAAATTTAATTGATATGTATCGTTCTCTGGGAGAAGAGTTGCAATATCGCAAGCACAGAGGTCGCTACCAGCAACAGGATGACTCCTCTGTGTAGAGACGTAGAGACCGATTTGCCATCTTCTGGTTATCTAGAACAAGCTCGGAACCGAAACAGTTGGAATTTAAAGAGTATAAATATTGTAGAAGAGTTTATGTTCATGTGGCAACTAATTTTCAAGATCGATAAATTAGGTTGGAGTTTAGCATTAAATTTCAGTTTGGAAACTAGTTTTAACTTTCGCACAATTTTCGGACCACAAAGATTTAAGGTTAAAAGATCGAATATGTGAAGTAATCGATAATGATGGATATTTGGCACATTATTGGAATAATTACAATTTTATTGATATAGTCCTTACACAGATAGTTTTAGGTTTACCTCATGGTTTATATTTTCACTATAATTTCACATTATAATTAATAATATTTGTGCAAAACACTTAAGTTTGGCTGTATATAATCAACTTTTGCAGTGGATAGTTGAATTGAAAAAAAATCGGATTTCGTACGTCAGGACAAATTGTACGATACAAAGTTTGCTTAGATTTGACTGTTTGATATTCTTAAATCAACATTAATTCTAAACTTAATTTAGCTTCATGTGTTCGGTTCAGCCGTAGAATGGTGCCAACCATGTCTTTGATTTTATAGTAAAGTAAGTTTATTTTACGTTAGAATTAAAAACTTAATTTGAAGCAAAACTACATTTACGCGTTGTAGAAGATGGTTCGGCAGGTGTTCATAAAACTCATGTAATTCAAAAGCCTTTTAACCTATTATCAGATTAACGCTTTTAGTTCTAAATGGCAGTCAGACGTGTAAAACATTTTTAAAAAATATCTTTTTTATTTTTAGATTGTGTTGAACTAGCTGGAATCAAAGTTCTTCTCGCCAAAACTCTTAATTTAAAAGATAAATTCATTTCATTTAATGTACCATCAAATTTAGAAAATATAATAAAAATCCATCGAGCTGGCATTATAATTCCGGTACGACCGACTAACATTGACTGGGTTATAAACATGGTGAGCTCATATTATATTTCCGAACCAAATAAAACATTTACAAAGCTATAACCTTTATTTTTAGATATCTTTTGAGAAAAGTTTTTATCATGCCATCAATTGGCTGTTTGTTGTCGACACCGAATATGAAATGTTATTCTTATCACAACTATGTAAACTAGGAATTCGTTTCGATTCTGATATAATTATTGCGGTCATTCAAGAAGCTAATATAAATTCGAATGCAGCTGTTGTCACCAATTCTAATATTAAATTGGCTGCATTGTTTAGTGGACCTACTCGTCAACTTCCAGTAATGTACGGTCGATTTGTAATGGCACCAACGTATGTGAAAAATATGTACAATCACGATCAAGTCATTGGAAGTTCGGTTAATTATATAAAAGAACCGGTTCATGGATCACAACCACCAAACTATAAAATAAATCAGTTGTTTAAAATAAGAAGTGATGTCGATGAAAGTTGTACATCAATTAATTTGGGTGGACAAGGATTTAATGGTTTTCTTGCCAAGCAATTCATTAATCCGGAACATCGTACAAACATGTATCAATTTCCGCTCAAAGTAGCTGGAATAAACTATGCTGTATACGATCAAAATGCTGAAAATATGACAGATGAAAAATATGCGATGAATTCGTTGACTAGCTATTTTTTAACATTATTTAATGCTAGTTTAATTAAAAAGGAGTTTAATAAGTATGGTGAAAATCTAAATGGCACATGGACTGGATTATTTGCGTCCATCGTTAGTGGTGAGTCGGATATTGGAGTAGCTTCTGTTGTAAATAAATTTGATCGTGCCATGGCTATGAGTTTTACGTTTCCTGTCGCAAATACTTTGTAGGTTTCTCATAACAATAAAATACTCCCTTGCATATTTTTTATTTATTTATAGTTTTTATTTATAGTCTAAGTATTTATTTCCGCCAGCCAGAGTCCAGCTCAATACGAGATATTTACATGACACCATTTTCACCATTACTTTTAGGAATGGTTGTGGTTCTGACCTTTATAATGTCACTAATGCTTAAAATGGGTTATCATTTAACAGAAGATGAAGAACTAAATTGGTCCGATACGATATTATGGTGTGCTGGAATTTTATTTATGCAGGGTACAATATGCAGTCCTACCACACTATCAACGAAAGCAATTGCAGTTGTAGCCCTTCTATTTGGCTTAATCGTATTTAATGCATATTCCGCTTCTATAACATCAACGCTATCGATTCAGTTTAATGAAATTCACAGTTTGAAAGATTTATTCACCACTGATTTTTCGATTGGTTATATTCACGGTGACAGTGATGAAGATTTTTTAAACGAAACGGATGAAACAATTTTAATTGAATTGAGACGGCGGGCAATTAGACGAACCAAAAATCTAGTTAATAATAATCTAGATGGATTGTTCAAAGCATTAAACTCAAGACATGCACATTTTGGTTCGCAGATAGGTACACGGCGTTCAATACTTCGTTTGCAAAAAGCAGAACAATGTGAGGTAAGTCATGTATCATTTAATCGGTTTATAACATTTCTTATCAATCTATTAAGTGCGATGACACACTCTGAATTTATATTTATTTTGACCTTAATCAATCTTTGACCTACTAAATTTTTCCATGTGCATGAACGATCAGCATGATTTATGTGTGTAATATTTGCTTGCTAGGAGTTTTAATTGTGTGATTGAGTTATGTTGATAAGATGTGTTATACGATTGATAAGAATTTAGAGTGATTACTTTTAGAATTTAGATTTTACTTTTACGTTTAATTTACAGTAGAATGATACTTTGTTGAAAAAATGATTTTGACTTGTTTTAGCCGGAATTCTTTTAAATGTAATTGACAATATATTAAATAATCATTTATTTATAACAAATATATTTTTGTGTTCTTTAATTAAAGCTCTTTTCTATTTTTCTAATTTAAGATATATGAAGTACAGGTATTAGAAGCAAAAGCACAAATTTCTTTTCCCATGCCATTCGATTCACCTTATCGAAAGATTATTATATTAAGGTAAGCCAATTTTCCGTTAAAATAAATAAACTAAAAATTCTTAAACTAAGGAAGCCAACATCCCACTTCGATAATTTTGTATTAATCAACTAATTAAAATTGTATTGTATTTTATTTAAATATTTTAATGAATATATTAAGCATTTTGTGCATGTTGCTGCTATAAAAAGAATATTATTTTCAGAAATTACTGCATCACAAGATCTAATAGAAATGTACACGATGTAAAATCATGCATAATTAGTTGTTAGGTTTATAACTAGAAAAAATATTCGTACCTCTACATCTTATTCTTATGCAACGTATATCTTGTGAAAAAAAAAATAGAATTTAATTAATTTTAATCGATCTATTGTTATTTCATTTGACTCATATCATTACCAACACTACATTAATCGAATACAATTTTGAATTCTAACAATTTACAAAGATTCAATTTATTAAATTAATAAACTATCGTTTCTACTCTTATAGTCGTAAAACAACTTTATGTTTTAAAATTAGGCCAAAAGTTGAAAATATGCAAAACTAAAGGATATTCAGATTGAGTTGGTCATTAGAATTGAATAATAAATCAAGAACTTAAAAAAAAATAAACTAAGAAATATTGGTGTATTTTGTTATTATTGGACGCTCTTCCTCAATAAAACGACGATTCATTTGAGTTTCTTTGTTGTATCACGAAATTTGATGAGATTTTTGTAATAAGCCTTCTTTAGTCGTGAATATTTTTCATCAAATTTTTTTTTAATATTTTTACAAAGATATCTCATCTTGCACTTTGTTTACTTATTCTATAGATAAAGGCTAAGGAGTATGATTTTTCATGATCTTGTTAGCCACCTAGTGTCTCACACTCCTGATACGGTAAATTCCTTATAGTTTCAACATTATAAACGGAACATATTTCTATCATGGTATTATAGAATATGCAAAGTTCATCTACAGAAACCTCTAACTAGCGCAATAAACTCTTAAATGGTAAGAAGTCAAGCGCGCCATTTGGATTTGATCACGTAGTTTTCAACGGACAATCAGCACATTGTTGACAAAAGTAACGTTGGCGCAGACAGTTTGTCAGGCATAAGTGAAAACGAAGCTGCTCCAATCAAGAAAATACTAGGTAGATGTTAACTCACAAGTTTTCTTACAAAATTGAACGTTCTTCATTTATATAGATATGTGTATTTATTTTGAAACTGAACATGAATAAATCGTCCTTACCGTCCACGACAACTGCACCAGTTTTGTGGGGTGCTGCACAAAATATCCCATTCCATAGCGTTTGCGTTACTAGGAAGTTAATCATTGATCGTTACTTTTGGCTTAAAAGAAATAAGTGTTTCATACAATAGATCAAAGAAACAAATACTCAAATCATAATTAGGACAATTTAAAATTTAAATTCTGGCGTTTTCATTATATTTATGAAGACCCGTTTAGGCCATTTCCTTTGCTTCACGAGAATGTTGTTTCCTTATGAAATATATATAACTGTTGCAAGTAACTCAAAATATTCTTGAAAAGTTATTAACATATTGGGTACTTATAAAACTCTAGCGAATTGACAATTGTTCTACCCCCTTATGAAATCATGAGCCACCCTTCCATTTAAAGTTAGAAGATGTCGACCAACAATAATACAGCTTTCACTTCCTTTACGATAGTACAAAAAGTATGATCAACAAATTTTTGAATTTATGGTTTTGGCGGATTTATCGATTTTAGTGTAGAACGAGCCAGAAAAAGTGATTTTTAAATACCAAAATGTGCATGTGATCATAGAATACTGAAATGTTCATTTTTCTTATTGTCGCCCAACACTACATCCTTGATACAACCTAAATTAAGATATAATTGCTGTTTTTAAAACATTTAACTTCCGACCAACATTTCAATACGTCCGAATCTAACGAATTTAAATAATGATGATACACTGACGGGTATAGGTTTGGAAAACATGTTCAATTATGAATCAAACACATTGGATTGTCCTTAGCTGAATTTAGACCATGGACTGCGAAAGCCGGCTGAAAACTATCTAACCAACGTGTGCTGATTAAATATATCATCAGCCGATATATAAGAATAGTTAATCTCCTAGACAAAGATGAAGTAGTACAGATTGTTTCGATGGATTGAATGATAACGTTAAAGAAACCCACACCTTCGCAGTGCTTATTTAATTAAAAATTGTTTGAGCTGGTCACTTAATTGGGTAATAATTTTATCCGATATGATCCACATGAATACCATTAGAAAGTTTCATAATGCGAGCTTAATTAGTTAATAACTTGAAAGAATAACACAACCAATGATAGATGTTTCAGTCAAAATTTAGCAGGACATTTTTTCAGAAGGTCTCGGTTTGGGTTCCTCCTTGCTGGAAACTCCAACATTTGCTATACAGTTTTAATAAAATCGTGAGAAAAAGCTTTGTGTCGAGGAACTGTCACGCATACAATACTCATAGCATATTTTCAACTAAATACAGAAGAGTATGACTCGAGAAGGAAGAGTAACTATTCCATGCACCTTAAGATTATTGTTTTGTGACTAATATTATTTTCAAGTATTCAATTGACTCTTTACAGCTGTAGTACAATTTTGATTTCGACAAAACTTAAGATTTTATTCATCTATAAGGCAAGATAAAGCATTTCCTTTGGTAGTGTCCCTAATTGAAATTCAAAATACGAAATGAAAAAATACTAAGTTGTAGCAAAGTTGTTCTACCAGACTATCTTCCGGATTACATTTCGTTGATAACCATATGGGGTGCCAATATGACGGCAGCAAACCTTGAACAATATTGTTAGCAGCCTTTATTTAATGTAATTAACCTGGAAATTTATTAGATAATGGTATTATGCCATTTATGCCATTTCACTTTTATTTTTAGAAAAAAGATTGACGTGGAAAGCATCTCGACTTCTTTAGTATTTTCTGGAATCGATGAATTTATCAAATACATCGAAACAAAAAGAAAAAAAAACAGGAACTTAGACCAATTGGAGCTTTCAAAAAAGTTAAAAAAAGTTCGGTGAAGTTAGACTAAATGGGAGCTTCCAGAGTTTCGTAACCGTCAGAACAAAAATTGACGGTTTAACTTGAATACTATTTTGCTTAAAATAACATTTTTTGTATTTAAGGCGAACAAAAAAATCGGTGCTGTCCATTTCCTCTTACCTTTTTAGCCTATTTATTAAAATTACTAAAGCTTTTAGGGCTAAAATATTTTCCAGCAATAGCTTCTTCTTTAGTTTTTCCGCTCTGTGTATTTTCTTTGATTAAAATTATTTTTTTCTTTATGTTTTATGGTAGAATGTAGTAGTATTTATAATCTGCTTTTGGCTGTATATACATGTCCCTTTTAAACCATGTACTTACGCCATATATTGTAAGCTAATCTAACGAAAACACCCCAGCTAGAAACTTACCAGCCTGCTTGCTAAGAGAAAGCTGTGTCGTTTATGAACGAAATGACATTTAACATTTTAAATGATAAATAAAAATTCTATATATAAGTAGAAGTGTAAATTATAATAGACTGAGATTTTTTTGCATTTAAATTAGGCCTATTAGAAATCGATCTATTAAAATTACTACCTATGTCATCACCAAAGCAATATTCCTAGTAACAGAATTATGTTCTACACCATTGCTTCTATATATTTGGACATCATCGACAAAAATGTTAACTGAGCAATCTTGGAAAAAAGGGTCTCTGCCATTGATATACATAGAAAATAATAAGGGACTCTAAACTGAATCCAGATATACGCCAGAAGGAGACCAACTGCCACAAAAAAAAACTGTCTGCAAAAAGGATTAGAAAGGAAGTTGAAAATCAAATGCCACCAAAAGATGAAAATCTATACTGGGTGCTTAGTTGAATACAAATTTACGATTTATAGAATCACATTTCTTAGAATAAAGATCTTAGTTCGTTAATATACATGTCTAATGTCATCACATCCATTTAATATAATGGAGTGGTATATTACTATGCAATTTTTTAAACCCAGATTCAACCAAGCTGACTAACCTATTGCTATTTAGATGTGCCTAATTTGATTTTTGATGATTATTTCAAAAGCTGTAAATATAACGTAATAGTTATTGGCTGGTAATGGGACAAGTATCAAGTATTTTAGATCCAAACTATCCAAAACATATGATTCCGATTTAACCTCTCCAATAGCAGAATGTAAATCATCAAAATAGATATTTAAAAACGAAAATAAATCTAAAGCTGCGTCAAAGCAAAGCTACAGTACTCCTAACAGAGTTCAAATTAGAGGGAAAAAACTATTAATTATGTTATTGGGTTTGGAAGCGTTTCCTAGAAAGAAAGACGTGTATATAGCACGATTTACTCGTAAAGAGTCAGTTTACTCTGAAACTAAAAATTATTTAAATCCAAAAATGAATTTTTAAATGATTCTATTGTAATGTCCATCTTCCCACCAAACTCTTAAGGAACTTAATTATATAATTGTATAGAGATCAAATATTCATTGTTTAAACTTTTTGTATCATGAGTTTTTCTCTTTATACTAACTCACGTGTAATTTTTTTATTTGAAGGGTAAATTAATTAGAGATGGCTGCAAACATACGCTAATTAAATAGATGAAATTTATAAGTATGATAAAAATAATTCAAATTACCACACCTTAACTAAATATAATTCTGTATTTGGCAGATTTGAATGTTCAACATAATATCCTGATCCATTTGAAATATTTAGAAACACAATAAATTTCGTAAAAACTCATCTCTAATTAAACAAGTAAAGTAAAACCGTTTCGATTCCAATTATTTTAAGTATTTTGTGGTCGGGAAAATATTAATAAACAAAATGCGTTGTTCAATCAAAAATTATAAGCATATAAATGTACATACAAATCGACTCTGCATATAATTAAAATTTAATTAATAAAAAACTTTAAGCACGAGTTAATAAATTTGTTTAAATGCAGCTATATATATGTATATACATACATACGAGTTAATGTCTGAGTAGTGTGACACGTGAACGCGAATTGCATGTACATAATATAATTATCACGCGTCAATTATATTAATATTCATAATTTTGCAGAATATTCGCGAATATACAGTGAAACCCGCATTTACAAAAAAAAATGTGATTCCTTTACTATACACGTGCAACTAATATTTATTTAGCACATAAACTAAATATATACCATGAAATATCAGGTCTAAATTGATTCATCTTTTAATTATCACTTTTTCGAAGGTATTTACATAACTTAACCTCTTTTATTATATTATGTATATTAAAGTTGAAGAATTTTAAATATGAACGGACGCGTACAACAGTCAAAAAATAAAAAAACAAATTTAGATTAGGTAACATAACTAATCTTGATTATACATAAAAAATTATTTAATGATTTTTCAGTTTTTATTTGAGCAATATTGAATGTTTTTCTACGTGCAGGTAATTTCTAACTATATTATACTACATTACTACTACACTGATGCGGAAATAATGAAATATTTTGGTGTTTAGATGATTAGGCAAAATTTCCTTAATGACATTTCAACTAAAATTCGTTAATTTTTTTTTTATAACAAATTGGTCGATTAAGTTTTATATATATATATATATATATATATATATATATATATATATATATATATATATATATATATATATATGTATATATATATGAAAAAAATGAAAGTTACTGTAATTAAAGTAGTAATTATACATATTGTAATAATACTATGTACACTAAAATATATTGTAATAGTATTTAACTATTTAAAAATTAATTGGTATTCAATTTAAGACTCTAAGCATCCGGATGGCAAAATACATGGTGGCACAGCTGTACTAATTACGAAAAAATACGAAAAAAAAAATTAAGGAGCACTTGCCTGCAGGAATGGTCTGGGACTGTGTAATATCAGCACTATACTTCCTCCAAAACCCGCTATAAAACAAGGCATATTTTAACTAGTTGGGTAATAAATTACTGTTGCTGGGGATTTTAACATTATACATAAGTATCAGCTGGTTAACCCACCTACTTGCCAACAGATAAAGAAGGGTATATTATAAGCAGAAATCTTAAAGCAAACTAAGATCAGTCCTGTAATCATTCACCTGTAATACTAATGTTGAGTACCTATGTTCGAAAGGCAAAAACGACAAAACGTCTCACAAACAAGCGAACTAAATGGGGCCAATATAGGAGGATAGTCGAACAAGGTACTTCTCTAGATGTCCCGCTTAGTACATCAGCCTATATTGAATTTAAATTATTTGAATATTTAAGGTATTAAATCAGCGCTACATTTTAGACTGCTTTGCATTTTAAAATCATATTTAAAATTTGCCAAACGTATAACACGAAGCAATCCGACCAATTATTTGGCGTTAGTCAAACTAATATTTGTTAGTCTAAATTGTTTAAAATTGTTTATCATAAATCGGAAATAATTAAGTGAATGTAATAATTTATTTTCCATAAAATATTGACTCATATAATAGACCATATCCTTTTCATGAAATTTCCCATGACCAATTCGCATATTTGCGGCTGTATGTCCTCGATAACTTCACGAATTCCATCTTTAAGGTCTTGAATCGATTGTGAAGCATTGGCATAGATATTATTTTTCATGTCTAAACCTTTCTTGCAAAATTGCAAGAAATTGCAAGATTGTTTCGTTGCTTAGTGGCACGTAGCGCCGTCTCGCTGAAAATGAACGTCTTCCACATCAATATCTTCCATTTACGGTCGGTAACACTTGCACCAGCCTCATTTTCCAAAAAGGAAGGTCCAATTACACTGCCAGCCCAAAACCTGCACCAAAGTGACACGTTGAGGATGGGGAGGCTTTTCAACAATCATTCTTGGATTTTCTGAGCCCCAAATGCGACAATTTTGCTTATTAAATTGGCCTCCGGAAGTGAACTGAAGATGATTTTTCGATGAAAATCCGGATCATTTTGATGCATTTAAAGGACCTAATCAGAGAAGATACGACGTTTATGGTGATTGACCGGCTTGAGTTCTTGTGTTAACTGAACTTTAAAAACCTTAAGACCTAGGTCTTTATGTAAAATACGGTGTAATGTCGTTTGTGGAATGTCAAATTACAAAGATCGACGGGGAATCGACAAACCTGGGTTTTCTTCAAACTACCGGCTGCAGCAGCAATATTCACAATTGTTCTTAAGCGATGCACATGGTTTCGATTCATCACATAACTAACTTGTCCCAACAGCTCAAGTTTTTCCACCAATTTCACTATTGCCGACCGAGAAGGTACTTCACGACGATCAAAAAGTGCTTTAGTTTTGCGAACCGTGTTTGCAAAATTTTCACCAGTTTTGTAGTGAATTTTAACAATTTCAATGCATTGTTGAAGCATGTATCGTACCATTTTTAGTAATTGCGTAGTTTTTATTTGTCAAATGTCAAAAGATGACAGCTTCAAAATTAACAGCTGCCCTAATAGCTATACTCAAAATGAAACTTCTAATTGGGTAACCCTATATATATATATATATATATATATATATATATATATATATATATATATATATATATATATATATATATATATATATATATATATATATATATATATATATATATATATATATATATATATTTCTTCAAAATTCATAGGAACTCATACTAGGGATATTCACATCACACATGGCCGAGCCTTGTGCCTCTGCTCGTGTTGAACTAGTTGTTCCTGTCTTCGATGTGTTATCTTAAATGTTTATGGAAAAAACATCGATAATTCTTTATTTTAAACAAAAATGGGGACAATTTATCAATTTGATACCCTAATCTTATTAGCTTGAAACCATGAACACGTTTTTCATTTCCTCTTATGTTACTTTGACTATCATGTCCTGCTCACGTTTATGTCTAATTATCTAGGGAATCTAGTTTTTTTAAACAAAGTAAAATCATAAAATCACCAATGGATGATGTAATGGGAGCAAACGCCAAAAAATTATCCAGCATCTTTCAACTTTGTATTTGCCTATTTTTTCTATATATCTGCTGAGTAACAAATTAACTTTTCATACTAATATATTGATAATTTTTGTGCCTTAAAAATATAAATTGGTGAAATGTACAGTTATGGTAAGTTTACGCTTTGTTCGATCGGTACATTATTTTAGACGTTATTAAACTGGGTCACCAGTCGTTTAGTAACGGTTAAGATGTTTCTTTACACGCCGAAAGTCTGTGTTTGATATCTGCCGCTAACCACAACGTTGTGATGAATTATAATACGCTCAGTAAAAACACATTACAAAAAATTTAACAGAACACGCAAAAGCGGTTTCATTCGGGTGCCGACATACCAATAAAAACTCTTGAACTCAGAACAAATACTGATTATAAAATAAATCCACATAGAAGTGCATGATTGAGCATAACGAAGGACCAGCATAACGAATCCACACAACTTTTTTTATACTTTTCTGGCAAGCAAAAAGTCCTATGAATCCGACTAACAACCCATAAACTTGATTCCCACAATCCTGAAATCAACCGCCAACTTACTTTTATGATCAGTTAAAAACAAGGCGGACAGCACCATTCCACTTTACGGTACTAAATACAATTACAACTAAATAAGCCGCTCCATTTATACGAAAAATAAACCACAAGGTCTTACAGCATACCACTGCACTACTTGAATACTAAACTTAATACCCTTTATAAAAAAAAATTGCTAACCGGCGTGGATCTTTACAGTAAATATATATAAAAGTAATACGATATCACAAAAAAAGAAAAATATAGTTCTCTTAAAATTATTAGTTGTTCAGGGTCAGTCTCATCAAAAACAATGCAAAAAAATAATCGGCCCGAAGATGATTTCGCCACAAGAATATTGTATTTTGACGTTTCGAAGCGATTTTTTCACCATGACACCAATAAAACTACAAAAAACGCGTTTTAGTTTTTGTTGGCTTTCTTAAAATCTTTAATCTATATTAATTATAAAAATATTTTACTCACAAAAAAGTCTGCACACACCCTCATACTAAAATAGTACACAATTTTAACAGTAAACTTAATTTTCAGTTTACTTAAAATGCGTGAAACTGGCATATTAAATAAAATTCGTCGTTATATTGTACCTGACTTACCTCATTGCGAAGATGATGTTGTATTCAGTAGTGCGAAATTATCAGATGTTTTTACTGCATTTGGTTTGATGCTACTCATATTTGGTGTATCGAGTGTTATGAGTAAACAACATCCATGAAATACATAAATTAGGCTAATGATTAATGTATATTTTTCATATTGAATTTCAGTGATTCTGGAACTAATCTGGAAGCGTCAACACAAATTTAAAGTCAAATAAAAAAATAAAACCAACTTTTGTTTGCTCTTCAGATTTGTTTGTAACTTTTTTTTTTTTTTTTAATGAATTTAATAAGATTTATATAAATTTCTTAATATCAATTTAAATAAAAATAATATTGGTTTGATCACAAACTATGCGTTTGTTATTTTATTTAAATTTATCCGGATACAAATAATGATCGGCTGGCAGATGTTCTTGTTCTTTTTGACTAGCCTCTTTCAAACAATTGAGCAATGGTCGACCAGATTCAACCGACTCGGTTACACCTTTGCGTACAGCTTCTGATGTAATGGTTTTTAATTCGGATACTAGGCCCAATGCAACGAATATACGAATAAAAGCCGTTGAACATCCCGAACCTATGTTGAGATAAAAATAAAATTTATACAATTTATGCAATTCATAATTTTTTTTATGCTAAATTTTTTTTGTGCATCTAACTGTTTTGATTTATTGGAGGTGTTACAGATGCATTAACAAATATTATATAATAGCTAAATTTTATTAACACAATTTTATGTTTTTTTATTATATCCAGTTTATTTCATACTAATAAAATTTTTAAGTTTAGGAAATACCGAGCACGAATTCCTCAGCTGATGCATACAGTATTATTTTTTCTACGCTTGTCTTAAGAATAAAAATATAAATACATTTAAATTAGTTGAATGACCCGCGCTCAAAATACTCGTAAATTAATATTTCGTAAGTCTGACTTTTTATATTTTTGGGTTATATAATCATTAGGTGAAGATCACAAATGTTTTAATAAAAAATTGATTTATGATTACGAAACACGTGATTGTTACTTTAAATCTTGGAGAAAGTATTATAATGCAGTGCTGGAATTTATTATAGACGTAAATTATTTAATTGGTCTGACAAAATTACTGCAGTTTTTCTCTTGTTTAAAGTCTATAAGGTACAGGAAGTTCACGAAAACTTACAAGATTTTTGATGTAAATCGACAAATTCTTATACCACCTACGGTAGAATGCTAATCATAACTGATATAAAAGTATATAATAGACGGCAACTATATAATAGGGTACTAATCATGATTGATGATAATTTGATGATAATTTGCAGTCCACGGTAAATATGAATAATCCTAAAAAATTTAATTAGTTAAAATGTCCCAGAGTAGATATAAGATGCGTATAAAACGGAAGCAATAGAACTATTTTCTATTTCGGAATTGATAAAAAAGATGGTCAGTAAAAGAACTAATTTTAAAATATCAAATAGAAAAATCATTCGGAGAAAATCATAGAAAGCAAAAAATTGCAATTTATGATTTTGGTAAAATAATGTCAGGTTCAAAGAAAGTTACACTCGTATATGAACAATTATTGTACGATTGGTCTCCCTTATAAATTTTATTAAAGACAACAATTACAAAAGATATTGCAACAGGGTGGCTAAAAATGTTAATCTAGTAACATTTTTAATCGGTGCTTTCACCATACTTTTCAAAACGCAGGAGAACGTACCAGTCTGTTCGGATTTATAATTTTGCAAATGTTGCTTTCTCAAGACAGTTAATTTTTTCAAAATATGACTATCTATTTTCCCTCCCTACGTTTTATTTATGTATATAATATATATCTGCCAATCGGAAAAGTTGTGTCATATGAATTTAAAAAAAAAACACCCACAGAACAAAATCATTCGAAAGCTGAATCCCTCCTCATAACAAAATTCAAAATTTTATTAAAATTAACAAATTTCGATTGGATCACATATTTTGCATACTTATTTTTTCAACAGGTCTAGATTATTTTCAAACTTCAAGCTATACAGTTGTTCTCATTTAAAAGTTTCGACAAACTCATCAACGTTAGCATATTTTTAATTATATGCTCCACGCGAAGCGATTGACCTAAACATCCAATGACGCACGTAAAAATGCGCTACGTGAAAAATTAAAACTATGATTGTAAATAAGCAAATTTTTTGGTTGGCGACAAAGTGTGTGTCAGATGGTTGCTTTTATTTTATTATGTTATCGATTTTTGATTTAAAGCTTTTCACAATAAAATTAATCAGCTATTTTTTTTTATTGAATTAAATAAAACGAAAATTTAAATTTAATTTATGGCATATGGCAATGAAAATTTTTATTGCAACTTATTCACGCAATAAAAAAAAGTATGTAGGATATGTGATGAAATGATCATTTTTAGAGGAAAATTATAGTTATATAATCGTATATTTGATCAAATTTTATTTAATTAGGACCATGGTCAACTACTTTACAACACTCGTCTATATAGGCCATATAAGTTTTAGGTTTTAAACAACAAAATTCCATTAAGTTTAACACAATTAGTTTACTATTAGCTTAGATTAACGGCGCACGCTCTTTTTGTGACATTTTCAAAATCATCAATCAAATAGTTTGCATACAACTAATTTAACATTGAACCTTTAAACTTTTAATAGTGTTATGTTATTTATGTTTTGTTGTACAATTTTTAAATTAAATTTGATTAAACAGGTTGAATTTAACATCTAATGTGATAACAAAATTAAACTCGATAAGTTTAAAATAAAATATATGATCTATGGTTTTAGAGGACAATTTATTTCAATCCATGCGTCGATAATAAAGGTAGACGAGACTGAAAAGGTCGTATTCTGCTTCCTGATTCATAAAAATTTTATTTTTGTTTGAGTCTAACGTCTATTTTGCAAAAATATTTACCATTATTTTACCAAGGGCCCCTGGTACAGAATCTTGAAAGCACTTTGCATGAATAACAAATTGGTTTGGGTTATTTCGGAAAAATTGGCCATAACTACATAGTAGCAAATACGAATATATGACTGCAGTAAATAAAGCGTAGCCACGCGTCCCTATAAGCAGCCAAATTGGAGTCAATTAGAAAAACCCGCCACTGAGTTTAACACTCTATTAATTTATATTATATAAATTAGTGGTAAAATATTGATTGCTGAGTTGAACATATCCAGAGAAAGAATGCTTTACATTCTTAAAAAAAATGAGGTTAGATTAAAACCTTTGAAGTTCCAAAAGGCACACGATCTGTATCCTGAACAGAAAAAAGTAGACTGAATAAAGTAAAAAAATTGCTTCGTTTGTATGTAAGTGGCCTGTGCCTGAATATCGTCTTATTTAATGAAGCTCCATTCCACATTAAGCGACATGTAAACAAACAAAATAACTGGCCACCAGAAAGCAGGCACTAGTAATAGGGTTGATGTAGGCTGCCATTATTGCCGATCATTGCGTGGGGATACTCCCCACTCGTTTTGAAACGTAGCGTGAAGATAAAGGCAATTCTTTATCGAAAAACTATTTTGGAAGCTGAGGATTCTGAACCGCCTCATTAAGCGTGTGGATGGTTGAAAAACAACGTTCCATGCTTTATTTTTTTGAAAACAATGGCTGCCAAATTTTTCGGATGTAAATCCGATGGACTTTTTGATATGGGGAATTTTAAAGAGTAAATGCTAAAAAAACTAATGTGTATATCATCTCAAGCAAGCTATTTACCGGGAAAGGTAGCAAACTCCCAAAGATCACATTCGTGCTGCATCCAATGCCTTTGTGATCGAATTAAGGCCATAGTTAAGGCAAAAGCAGGCCATATCGAGCAAAAACGATTTTAATATGTTTCACAAATGAAAATAATACAGCGTTTTACTTTGATATAATTTTTAAGCAGCCTTTTAACTTTAAGGATGTAACCTTAGTTTTTAAGAACGTTACTATTAATCAATCTATACAAGCCATTGCCATATTTATAATTAAACTTCATAATATTCAATATTGGCTCTCATTTAGTTTCCTTCAACCACGAGATCAGAAATTTAATGAAAATAATAGTATTATTTTCATCAAATTTCTGATCTCGTGCGGTTGAAGGAAACTTAGTAAGTGTCCTCATTTCGTGTTTAGGGCCATACATCATGCGTATCACTATTCTCTCGAATATCATTAGTCATCTCTCGCACTCATCCGTTAGGATTAATAAACCATGGTTGTCAGTGGCAACTTACTTTTACAACCGTCGTCTCCCACATAAATATCATGAGTGACTTGCGATCCGAGGTATCGAAAATTCGTAACTCCTTCAAATGTGTGGTCACCACTACTAAAATCCATTGTGTATTCCTAGACATAGCAAAGTAAATATAAACTTTGCCTGATTGATTCATTGGATTGCTGGAAAACCAAATATACATGATGTACGTGATGATTAGTAACTGGCCGATTCGAACGATATCCTCTTTTGTAGTCACTTAAAACTTTTTTTCCTGGTAGTAATTTGTATGTGGTGCAAAGAAAAAATAAGCGCGATGGTTTTCGCAATCGCCTATCTTTAGAATAGGGCATACACAGCCTAGGAGTTATGCAATCAGTTATGGAGCCTAAGTTTACGTTTAGTTCCTCCATGAGCAGAATACATTTTTCATACGGTGGATCATTATGTTTGCAAATATCCACTGACTGACTTAATCAGATCGTGAGACTTAATCTAATCTAACATTTGATACATTGAGTAAGATGAAAAGTGTCAGGTAACTCATTGAAGTTAAGATGAAAATTGCTATCCTTGTTCCAAAGGGTAATAGACCTAGGTTTAAAGTTATGCGATGTTGTACTCTTAAGACTTTAGCCTTCCATCATTCGTGATTTTTTCGTATATAAATTACCTAGCGGTTCTTCTAGCAATAACCTCCTTCTTATTCCGTGCGCTTGTATAATGTATTCGCGGTGCACTATAAGCTATAATATATTGCTCGACAGTAAAATGGGACTCCTCATCAAACCAATTATTTTTGGGTTAAATTTTTGTCATATACCTAGAGTCACCTGGATGGCACTGACAACCGAAGTTTTCAATACCTCCCATAAAGCGTTCACATTATCAGTGTTTGGTGTCGATAATGATACTGTTGGTTTTCCTGGGATCCCTGACTTGTACGAAAACTACGTATGTTTCCATGTTCCCAAGGGGCTATTTTTATAAGATGAGAATGTGCTAGCTACAATTAAATCGAGTACATCACATTTTTCTATTATAGGTCTCTAGTTCGTGTCAGGAGTATGAACCTATATGTTGACATAAATGGCTATATATATTGCTTTAAAATCCAAATCAGCTATTTTGGTCGTTGGCCCTTGAAGAAATCCAACAGTAAGATTTCCATGCTACTCTCCACTGTAAATCCATTTATATCATTGGGACACGATCTCTATTTTTTAGTAAGCTTCTTTTGGGGAGCAGCGAATTTCAACCGAAACTCTTTTATGGTTGATTAAATGCCATCAAATCAACGCTCTCAGTGAATTTGTAATAACATGGAACAAATTGATCATCGCTATTTATACAATACTTTCGTTTGAAAGGCCTTTAATATTGGATGGCACAGTTAAAATATTGGATGGCACAGTTTAAACAAGGCCGCACGAGCAGGCAAGACAAATATCGCAGTGGTCAACCAAATGAGGCGGAAAAACTAAATGACTAATTAATTATATTGCCTCAAATCTAAATAAATTAAAAATGTTGAAATTCACGTTTTTAAAGAAATCTTGATTTTTTTAAAAATATGATCGATAGATAGTAAGATTTGAACACAAAATCCTTTCATCAATTTCACACCATCACTATAAACTAATTAAAACCATCACTATAAACTAATTATTGCAAAAAAAATTACACAAAAAGCTATTAAAATTTTCAAATCTGATTTTGCATTAGATTACTTGGCTTAGATATATTTTTATACCTATCATAAACCGATAAAATTTTTCCTTTACAAATCTTAAAAATTTAAAGATATTTAGACATTTTTGCACATATAACTCGATATGAGGGTAATAAACGAGTATAAATTTTGTATAAAAAAAGACAAAAAAAAACTATATTGCATAATAAAATATGTATACTTACTGTAAGTTCCATATTCACCGCTTTGATAGTCCCACGGTAGTAAATAATGATATTGTGGCCAGTAAGATTTTGTTACCAAGAAAATCATATTTGATTCAGAATATTTAAAGTCTTTCGTTAAGCCCCAAATAAAATGTGCTGAATTCACAAGCCATGCCATATTTAGAACGACCATATATCGTAATGATAATGCAACAAACATTGCAGCTTGGAAAGTATCGTCCCAGTATTCGAGTGGCGCGTTTATTGGTAGTAGCATAAAGAAAATGATGTACAAAATCCAATAAAATCTAAAAAAATGTTTAGAAAAAAAAAATTAAAGCCTGAATCTAGGCTAGAAACTATATATTTAGTCGCGTTTCCAATTTAAACTATACACACCTATTTTGGAACATAACAATTTTATCTTCTTCGATATCAGTCATATCGATTGTTTCAAGTAATTTCTCTTGTCGAGGACTTAAACGTCTTATTTGGGCAAATACTTGGGCATGCATAAAGTTTTTGTCACTGTAGAATGGATCATCGGGTGTTTTAAATGTTAAATGATGTAGCCGATGTAAACGTACCCAATTATATATTGAACCCTATATACGATTTTTATAAATTTAATTTATTAATTCATTTGGTACAGGAAGTGTGAGTATTATTTGAACGTAAAAGTTAAAGTTCAGAATAAATTTTAATACATTGTTAATAAATTATAATAAAAAAATAAAAATTACTCACTTGGCCCGCCATGGTTTGGCATAACATTAAAAATAACCTTAGCCCCGGCTTTGCGGTATACGTTCTATGTGTCCATAGACGATGTGAACCAACTGTTACACCGAGAACACCAATAAAAATTAAAAGTAATGCTAAAAAAAAAAAAAATCGTTTAATGTGATTCTATAATAATTTGACTTATCGTTTGCCACATACAAAATACGATCGTTGTAAATGATGTAAGTGTGAATAAAACAAATATTCCGTATAATCCTAAAATATTAAGATGAATAAAAAATAATACAGCAGGCCAACTTGCTTCCCGTTTTCGATCTTGTGGATTAATTTTTTCTTCAGTCTTTGGAGCATTTTCTGTCGTGACCGATTGCGTACTTGTCTCTGTCTCTAAACCCATTTTTGAAAGTATAATCGGGTATAGGCACCCAAAACACACACACACTAAAGTTTATTGAAGTTTAGGTTGCTGAAAAAAAGAAAAGCATACTAAATTTAATATAGGTAAACATATGTTAAATATCAATTGTTTAAAGTCTAGAGACAAACCACTTGTTTTGTGTTTAACTAATTACAGCTTTAAAATACATTTCAGTGATAATTACATTGTTACGCCAAAGTTAACTTCGTTATAAATATTTCACAATCCTGTTTGACAACTGGATTATGTAGTCGTTTACGTACTAGCTTCCCGCCAATGACCTCAACGCCGTGACTAATTGTGTGTAAGATCGTTTGTTGGGCTAACCACCTACAACGATCACCAATTGTAAAAATATGGTCTAAAAGATCTCAGTAAAGTTTTAAATTGGCCTGTAATGCTGTTGATTTTTTTACGTACTTGCTTAGATTTGTCAAAGCATTACTTTACAATATAGTGTAATCGACCATCTGATGATGTACATAAGGTGTTGATCAGACCCATTGTCATTTATGGGTGTGTGAGAGTTGAACCATGACCGTATAAATCGCCTAATAATTAAGTACCTAATTATTAGCCCCTAATAATTAAGATTTTGCTACTATTGAGTCATAAGCAGTCGTAAAATGTTCAACACATATTTTTAACTAAATATTGGTACTTTCTAATTACGATCTGCAAGATGTATACAGGAATTTGAAAACAAATTGAGGAGACAATGCATCTGACCATCTTCTTCGAGACTTATATCATAAAATATAGCATTTTACCGTGTTAGAACTAAAAATTTATTTAACCTTTATGTTGATATTATTAACTTTTCAAAATGCATTCAAATGTGAATCAAACTAATGTGGAATGCATAAAAACCATATAGAACAGTACCAGAAATCTGATTTGATAACTGTAGAACTTGATTAAACATTTAAAAAAAAATATAGCTGAAATTTAAGTTAAATCAAAAAAAAAAATTTGATGGATACACCAATAAGATTGATTAAAATCTAAATAGAACGTGAATGCAGTTTGACAATACTTTTTAAAATGCATTTATATTAATTTGTGCAATAACAGAATAAACTTAATATATGACAGAACTACATTACAAAGTATGAATCACATTTTTGGTTTGAATTGGAAAAAAATTTGATTCAAGTTTGATATCTTTTGAAATTATTTATTATTTACTAAGTAAATAGGTTTTTTTTGTATCCGATTATAAACTTGAAACAATTATAAAACATAAAGTGGATTAATAAATTTTGATTTGATTACGGTTTGATAATAAGTTGACTTTACATAAATTATTTTCGGTTTGAAAATCATTCCAGTTTCATAACATGATTTCAAGGTTATTACAAACAATTTGATTCAAGTTTGATTCAGTTTATTTCCAATTTTAAAAAGTTGGCACTTTCGTTTTGTGTATTTAAAAAGGATTTGACTTTAGTTTGATAAGGTTTTTGCCTTAGAACTAAACTAGAATAATATTTTTAAAACTATTTATTGTTATAACTTTAAAACTATTCATTCAATATATTAAAACTGTAGACTTAGAACTTTTGTTCGATTGTTATTATAAGCAGTTTATTGTTACTAATAGTCACATATTTTGAATGTAAATCGATTTGACTATCAAAAATCGTGTTTGATTATAATTTGATTACAGTATGTAAATTAATTTGAATGAAAAATTGAACAAGCTACGAAATAAAGAGCAACCTTGAATTTAATAAAAAAATGTGAAGTAAATCAAATAAAAACTTAATAGTTAAACAAATAGATTACACTTATAAATTTGTTTAAAGAAAGAAATTTGTGGCCTAATGAAAAATTAAGAAACACGACTTCCGAGTGAAATATCCATACAATTTGTTAATTTTAAATTACACGAGACGATTATATTTCTCACTTTTACATAATTAAATATTGACTTAAAATAATATATAAAAAAAATTACACTTAAAATCACTGATTCACAGTTAAAATCACTTTAAAATTAAAATACCTACACTAAGGTGCACTATTCACAAATTGAATCTCCCAATATTTAAATACCACATACGTTAAATACACTGAGCTGAAGGTTTATTATTTTAAGACAAAAAGAGTTGCTTGACTATTGGAAAGCCATATATGAACTGACAGTCGATTGTAAATTGCACCCTAATTTTAACATTAATTCTATCAGACCCAATATTTTTTTTTGTTTTATTTTTTTCGGATTAAAATTATTTAAGTTTGATAAAATTAGTTTGTATATCGCATTAAAGTGTGCACTTTATAGGTATGGTATTTGCGATGTATTGACGTGAATCAATTAACCTAAGCATTTATAATTAAGAAGGTTATCATTGTCTTTTCTATATGTACATAAATTTACTTTTTGGTTTTAATTTATTGAATATTTAAAACTTTTTGTATAAACTATTTACTTAAAGTATTCGTTAGTACTGGACATACACATTTATTTGTATAAGCTATAAGTACATATAAAGTATATACATATGAAAATTTAAAGTTTTACATATAGGTAGGTGACTTGCTGACAAATCTCGTTACAAAATCGATGTAAATGTACTTTAACAATTAGTTGAATAAATAAACTATATAAATATAAAATGGTATACATATTCGAAAATTTGTGCAATGGCCACTCGACGTAAATTAAAGAAATCCTGTCCACCAATACCGTCAACATTTCGATGGATCAAAGTTCTATGTCAATGTAAATAAACAAAAACTGAGCAGCACATTTTTACGATAGATCTACCTACAAACGCAAATTAAATGTCCATCTATTTATATAAGCAATAGCCATTACCAAATAGTTTACAGATGGTGCTAATGGTTTGAAACAATACAATGATTATTTCGTATACGGATAGAAATTGAGAAGTGTCATATTTTAAAGACATATACTTCAAAGGCGTATATTGAATTAAATTGGAATAATTTAAATTCATAGTTAGTCTATAGAAAGTGGAACTACCTTAAATGTCTGAATATACAGTTTTAATGATTTTCACCTTTTCCACCTTTGGTAAAGGGTCTATACTGTGTTGAAATTTTTTGATTAGTATTTAAATGTATTTTATATACTAATATGTTGTTTACTTTAGGTAGTGTCGTAAGTTCAATTTTGTATATAAGCCATACCACATCGAAGTAATTGTTATGTTGGATTATAGTATAGACAATTATAATAGTGATTAAGTTCTACTCGACGTTAATCTCATAATTGGATTTTAGAAATAAAAAAAATTATCTAAACTATCATAAAAACCATACTTAAGTCATTACTAACGAATTTATCGAAAAAATTTTTAACGTAATTTTTGAAATTTAAAATCATAATATAGTTAACATTTTTATCGACTCGTTTGTTACTATAGACTGCTATTCTATACTGTGGTACCTTGATCTAACTAGATAAATGATATTTTGTACATTGTAATAATTCTAGATACACTTGGATAATCTTGATAAGTAAGTTATTTCGTAGAGATGGAACTTATTGGAATTAAATGTTGGCATAACCAATTTCCAGCTAACGGATTTTTGAACTATAATTTATAAAGTATTCCGAAAATTTATGGAATCAGACATTTTCAAACCATATTCAAACCTAATTAACTTTCGCACATTTAACGGTAAGATTGAACCTAAATTTCCAAAATTGAAAAATCGCATGATGGTTAGCCTCTCAAAACTGTGAAATTTTTGCCACAAATCTAAAATTTCTAAAATTGAAAAAACGCGAAAAACGCCTATCAAAATTGTGAAATTTTTGCCATAATCGAAAGTTTAATAAATTGGAAAATCGCGCGCAGTTTAGCTTATCAAAACTGTGAAATTTTTACCACAAATCGAAAATTTCCAAAATCGAAAAAACGAATGATGGTTAGCCTATCAAAACTGTAAAATTTTTGCCACAAATCAAAAATTTCCAAAATCGTAAAAACGAATGATGGTTAGCCTATCAAATCTGTGAAATTTTTGCCACAAATCGAAAATTTCCAAAACCGTAAAATCGCATGAAGGTTACCAAAACTGAAATTTTTGCCACAAATCTAAAACTTCCAAAATCGAAAAAACGCGTGATGGTATAAAAACTGTGAAATTTTTGCCACAAATCGAAAATTTCCAAAACTGTAAAATCGCATTAAAATTAGTTAGCCTATCAAAACTGCGAAATTTTTGCCACAAATCTAAAACTTCCAAAATCGAAAACGCATGATGGTTAGTCTATCAAATCTTTGAAATTTTTAAATCGAAAATTTTCAAAATCGAAAAAACACATGAAATTTTTGCCACAAATCGAAAATTTCCAAAATCGAAAAAAACGCGAAAAATGCCTATCAAAACTGTGAAAATTTTGCCACAAATCGAAAATTTCCAAAACTGTAAAATCGCATTAAAATTAGTTAGCCTATCAAAACTGCAAAATTTTTGCCACAAATCTAAAACTTCCAAAATCGAAAACGCATGATGGTTAGTCTATCAAATCTTTGAAATTTTTAAATCGAAAATTTTCAAAATCGAAAAAACGCATGAAATTTTTGCCACAAATCGAAAATTTCCAAAATCGAAAAAAAAAATCGAGCACGCCTATAAAAACTGTGAAACTTTTGCCATAAATCGAAAATTTCCAAAACCGAAAAATTGCATGAAGGTTAGTTACCCTAGCAAAACTGTGAAATTTTTGGCACAAACCAAAAATTTCCAAAATCGAAAAATGAGTGATGGCCTATCAAAACTGTGAAATTTTATAAATCGAAAGTTTATTAAATTGAAAAATGGCACAAAGGTTAGCCTATCAAAACTGTGAAGTGTTTGCCATAAATCCAAAGATTCCAAAATCGAAAATGCATGATGACTGAAATTTTTGTCAAAAATTGAAAAGTTTTGGTTACGCCGAACTTAGTAACTGAAAAAATTTCGACAACTTTGTCAATTAAAAAATTGAATGAATTTGAAAGTATTATAATTAGACTTCCAATATGGTTTCTGCCGAGGCTTTTAGCTGATTCAGGAATTTACCCAAACAATATGTTAAATCAATAAATGGCAATTGCATATATAATATAACATATATTTTTGTTAACTTCGAAGAATCAGCAAAGATAATATAGCTTTTAGATGTTCAATACAGAATTTATAGTTCGTAAATGAGAGGTGATTTTATATACCTTAAAAACTTTTGATATTTCGGCAGATATACACCTATGCCGTTTATACCGCAAAAATATCAAACTATAGATTTTAAATTATTTTACCTTCAGACTTTATAGGATCTGTTAAAATTTTAACTAAAAATGTAATTTGGCCCTTAATTACAAAACATTCAATAATTATGGCACAAAATTGAGTGGTTTGTCGGACATCTAAAGTTCACAGCCATTCAAAACTGAATTTCTATTATTTTTTTTAGTCAAACTTATAACATCTTTACATGGTTTTCAAAATTTAATTTTAATTTTATTTTAATTTAAATTTTACTAAATTTATTCCTTTAAGCACTATGGCTTACATAGGGTCTCCACGTGCGATTTACCATTAATATTCGAACAGTTTGCTAGTGGAGACACGAAATACAACATCAAACTGTTATAATTAATACAATATTTTGACATTTCCTCGAAATCAAAATGGCGTCATTTTCTTTTTAGTGAGAATCGTGTCAACACGTGATATTGTGATTAATTTTTAATGTTGTGAAATTTGTGCTTCATCCCAAGAGCGATTTTAATTTGATTATTTTTCTATAACATTTAAAAATAACGTGTATGACACTAGTAATATATTCAACAAACGAATGGTATCCAAATAGAGACGCCATATTGGAAATTTTATTGGGTAATAAATAATTTGTTTGCTTTCTTTTTCTTTTAGTTTCATTATAATCGTCATCTTAAGTAACGAAGATATGGCGTATTATTGTTCTATTTGTAAGTATATATTGTCAATTAGTGTGTTCTTGTTATTTCTCTGGTCGCGATCAGTTATCTTAATTAAGGTTAGATATGTCGTTAGATCAATGTTAGGAAGGTATAATAATAATTTGAACATATAGCTGGTTTAAATGTCTAAAGTAACCTAATCCTCTTGTAAACGGCCTCTCACTTTGATTATATTTGATCCCTTTACATCCTTATAATTATCTTGTGAGTTGATCATTTTCATTTCCTGTGCTCTTGATTATTAAAAATCTAATGCTCAATACCAGTAGTTCCCAGAGCAAATTCATTGTTCCAAGGTGATAATGATCTAGGTCTGTTTGGAATAGATTGGATTGATAAATTCAACATCTGGGACGTTACATTCAGTTCGATATGCAACTTTTCTTGATATGCAAGGTCAATCTAAATCAAAGACCCGTATTCAGATCTAAACGGACAGAAACGTGCGCTGCAGTGATATAAATAAACAGAATGCAGTGATATAACGACGATCTGGGTACTCTCCAACAACTGGGTATCATCACACCAGAGGATTTCTCTTTATGGGTCGCACCAAAAGGTTATGTGAAAAAGAGGAACGGGTAACTTTGAATTTTTTCACACTATAAGTCAGGTCTAAATGATGCACTTCAGCCTCATCAATTTCCATTGTCTTTACCCGATGTCGTATTTTAAAAACTGGCAAATGGCAACAGTCTTTAGTCAAATAGACAAAATCACTTGTGTGATGGCAATTGCTTACGATCAACACACGGGTTGTTCAAATTTAATCGACTACCACCAACTGTCAAATAATGGTCACTATGGATACAAGACCTAGGCCCCATCTATGAGTGTATATGGATGAATGATTTATTATGAGGTTAGTATAGAAGCAGAGCACAAAAATCAAGTTTACCAAACACTACAGCGTATTAAGGTTTTGGATCCATTACTTCAATATGATTTCAACATTGAGTAAGTCTCGACGGATAAATTTTGATATGCAGACAACCTTTCACGTCCAATAAGTGCACAACTGGACGAAGACTACGTAAAAGCATTGCTTCAGTAAGATGTTAATCTGCAAAATCAACCAGACGGAAAGGCTCCAGGCGAAAAGGATGGTTGATACGTTGAAAAGACATGATTCTGTGAATGAACAATATCACAACAATTACGGAACTAACTCAAGGCATTACAAAGTTGGAGACTTGGTGCAATCCACGGTTTACAAGAACAAATATTTCGAATGGGTTCTCGGAAAGGTCCATTCTAAAATAAGGTGAATTATGCATAACAAAGTTATTCTTGATATAATTAATTGCCAGAGCACATGCAAACCACTTAGTATCAAGCTTGTCACATCAAAAGTTTTCACCATTACAGGTTACAGTAACGTTTCAGATTTTACTAGATGATTTTGAAATTCTGTCAGTTCCAGCCGATGGAAAATTAGTGCCATCAGTTCCAAGGCTTTAGAGTTGTAGTAGATAATTTTCAGAGTGACGAAACAGTAATTTTTAACTGTAAATTAACTAAAATTTAAACATTTCTAACTTATTTTTGATTCATTTTAAATTTCTTTAAATCATCTTTTATCACTTTATTTGTATCTTAAAATTGTTTGTTTCCATGGTTTACATTTTTTTTAATATAAAATATAAATTTTAGTTCAAAATAGTTTTACCAATCAATATTAACATCAAATTTAATTGTTAACAAGTAGTACAATATTTAATAGTTTTATTTTTAAAGCAGATTAATAAATTTAGTAGACAATTTTATGTTAAAAAAAATGAAAAACTTATAATCATAATAATAAAATAAGATTAGATAGTATATTTAGAAATAAATAGATTTTATTTTTTAGAACAAAAATTTATTTTTTTTTATATTTATTTTAAAAGTAGATTTATATAGATTTTTTTGTAGTTATTTGATGTATTCTTCCTCTTTGTAAATAAATTCTTATGGCTTTAATATAATTAAAAATTTAATTATGTTTTGTATATATATTTTTACAAAAATATAAAAATATTTTTTTAGGCAGAAAAATATATAAAAAGACATTATACAATAATTAATTGTAGTGTTGCGTAATGGATTTGTTGGACGTTTGTGACTTAACCACGCTTAACCATATTTTTTAATTCTTCAATATCCTCAGATGGTATGTCACTATCGCCGAAACCCCATACAGCATTTTTATGGGCATTCTCATGATCTAAAATGTGTGATCCGTCACCACATTTTGCGGCACGTCTTGCAACCATTTCGGGCGATACTGATTTAACTAAAATAAAAATAAAAAAAATTTTACATTGTGTCTAAGCTGTTATAATATTTTAGCGTGTGTCTTAACTATTATAAAACTATCAATATTTAGGGGTAATAATTTTGTATATATACCTCTATAAAACGGAATTTTAATTTATTGTACGAAAAAAAAATATTGTACTTACGATCATAAGCCCATCCAATTTTGGCAAACGTATCAATAAACCACGTTGAAATATTATACTTATAGTCTCCTAGTTCACTCGTTTTATAATCCCATGGAAATACATGATGATAGTTATGCCATCCTTCACCGAGAGCGGCAATTGCGACTGGAAAACTTTCTGATGGACTAATATTTCTGTAAACAATTTAATCAAAATTAAGTAATCGTTCAAAGTTTAGTTATAACTTTTTAATGATACTTACTTATCATAAGGTTTTGCACCATACATATGGGCAACGCTATTCACGAAAAATGCAATATTTAATGTTGTACAAAATCGGCAGACGAATACGGTCCAGAACGCGAACCATAGATTTTCGTTCCACAAATAATAAGGCACAGCAATTGGGAATGCAATAACTAGTAAGGCAAATAGTGGAATGTAAAATCTAGAAATAAATAATTTGTTAGTAATAAAAATTTATCGTTAGCTGAATCGTTTACACACTTCTTCTGAAACATAACAATTTCATCATCTTCCAAATCGCTTAAATCGATAATTTTTCGCTTGGCAACTACTTCTGGATGAGGTGTTAGAAATAACCAACCAACATGAGAAAACCAAAATCCACGACGGGCATCATGTGGATCGGCGTCCGTTTCCGAATACTTGTGATGAACACGATGGTCATGGGCCCATGTGTACGCATCTCGTTGACCAGCAATTGTAAATAGGAACACAAGCACCAATCGTAATTGCCATGTGGCTTTATATGATTTATGAGACCATAATCGATGAGCACCAGCGGTTATACCAAAACCTGATCCAATAACTAAAATTATAACTGTAAATAAATCGAAGAAAAATTAGAAAATTAGTTGAATATTTGTATTGGTAGTATATTATACTGTGACACACATTGACACATCCAAAAAGTAATTATTTATGGTGGCAGTCAATTTCAATCATTTATAATGTGTTAAAAAATTTGTTGTTGATTGCTTATTATGGAATTGAATAAATACGAAAATTCGGTGAACTGTTCTGTAAATTATTGATTTATGATCAAACCGCATGACGATAAATTTGATTTATGGCAATTTTACGGGGATGATACAAAACATAGGGTTTTTAGAATTTAGGACAATTTTTTGGTTTAATCGAAATTGAATGTCATTAGCTAAAGAAAATCTAATTTAAAAAAGGAAAAGTTATCAGCACGTCAGCGATATGATTACATATTTGTGAACTTACATTTCGATCTACTTTAGTTTTTCTATTCTACCGTTCCTGTTGGTGGATTTGGTTTAGAAGGCTTTTATTACGAGTATTACCAATATTTGGCTTTTCGACATTTTCGACTATTTACATAGATTTCAACCAGATCCCACAATCTTCATTTTTGGAGAGCCCTACATATTTGTTATTTATTAAAGTAGTAGACATCTATAACCTGGAACCACTATGCAATGCAAATGAAAAGGAAAGAAAGAATTAGGTTAAAGTGAGTGTACAACATATTGTGTCTAAACCTTTTTTATTCCCTGATTGTGGTAATTGCTGCTGCAGACTTTCACGTAAACCCTATTTGGATAATATGTCTAAAAACACTTTGATTGGGGCTTTATCGCAAATAATGCAGAACTTTAGAGGGGCTCGCCAGAGTCGCTTATTATTTCTGTGTAATGGTGTTACATATATATTCTGATATATGGTGTATACATTTAGGCCAGTATATTTAGAGAAGGGCAATAATAAGCTGGCTTGTAATGAGTAGAAGAAACAACATCATAGTGTAATCCGTATAATGAGGCTGTGTACGAGTAGCAAATTTGCAGAAAAGCCGATAGTCATCGACTAATCCCTTCGGCGAATAAACGGACAAGGATATATGGAAAGGTAGTTTTCTATCTAATTCAGTTCCTAACTGTGCCTATTTGTTTTCGTGATTACCCATATAAGTTAAAGCGCGATGATTCTTTGTACTGCTCTGATTTCGACGGGAAAACTAAAAATGCAGAATATGTGTTTTGCCTATGTTTTGGTGAAGATAAACTCCTACTTAGCTCCTACTGTGAGATTTAACCGATAAGTATAGCAACAATTATTGACGGTATAATAGAGACCGAGGGTGGTGTGTTTAGTATTACACTTACAGAGGAATTGGCTCATAAACACTATAATAATTAAAAATGATGGCAGCTAGAGCTGAACCGGCATCGTGAAATAATGGCAAATTGAGAGTTAGGGTTTAATCGATAATATTCCGATGCTATAACAAAATTTGGGAAATTTGTTAGTTATGATTAATTTATTTTAAGAGATGTTTCAGCTTATATGCGTACTTAGCATACCTGGAAGGCACATTTCTTAAAATTTGTTAAATTCTTTTCAACATAATGTTAAATTTTTAAGACTAAAATTTTCAAATATATACACAGTTCATAGAAAATCTAATGGATTCAATCTACGAAAGTTTTCCGGTGATCATTGATATAATAGAGAAATACAGTCCACGGAGTTTGAAGTAATATCAAGTTTCGATACACCACTTTTAGTTTAGGAAATTTTGTAAACATAATTTTATGTGTATACATTATACGAATTAGCTTCTACCCTTCTATAGTATATTCGAGGCACAATTAATTCTTCTAAGGAGCACAACAACTAGGCTAATTCTCTTTTAATATACATATATATTATACAGAGAGACACCACTTCAAATTTTATTATATATGAAAAAAGCACATAACAACTAAACTAAATATATAATAAATAAAAATGATTGATTAGATAATATATAGCATACAAAAACACACACTTCGACATATACACATACAAACAGTTTAGTAAACTAACCAATATAAATATTTATTCTAATGCTAATAAAAAAAAAAAAAATAAATTAAATAACAAATAGAAATGTTCAATCCAACTCTCTCGTTACATTACAGTGTCATATGGTATTAGGGAACGTAAATTTAAACCTATATGTATACATTATATACGAAAAATAGAGGTGAAAATTCTGTGAAAACTAAATAAAAAAATGAAAAATGATTAATTGTCTGTTGACACGCACATTTTACTTATCACCCGAGCAGAAAATGTAACCAAAAACCAAAAATTTATTGAATGAAAGTTTTACTATATTTTGTTGGGTAGATTATATTTTTTGCAAGGTAAAATTTACTAAATGGAAATTTAGCATCTGAAATATTGCAGCACAGCACATTGCTAAATTTATTAAAAATGTATAGATGTAATTTATAGTATGATAAGATTTTATGTAAATTTTAAATTTATGTAGGTCAAATTTTTTTGTTGATGCAGTAAAATCATACCACATAACGAATCGATTAAATCGAAAATGAAAATCTTTGGAATTGTAGTTTCGAACCTGGCTGAAATTGAAAGATAAACGTATTTTATCGAATAGTATAATTTAGCTAGTGGCATGTAATTTTGTTGCATTCTGGTAAAAACTAAACTAAACTATTAGAACTACTTTTTAAGAACTGTGAGAGCTTGTTGAAAGCGTATCAAGCTCAGGACTGAGGCCATGTACATACTTATTTAAATATCGCTTTACTAACGGTGACTTTTTGGATTCAGCTTGCTAAATTAACTGTGGAAAACTACTTGTTTCTATCATACCGAATTAAATGAAAGTACAGGAATCCATCACATTGCGCGTTTTTCTTTTGCACGGTTTCGCATTGCGCGATTTCTTATTTATGACCAAAATTTTAAACTGCATTTTTTATTTTCCTAATCAAAGCAAAGGTAGATTTCGCCAAACAAATTTACTATTGGGTTTTGAAATGCACGAATTCGTCTTGCGCTGTATCTGATTCCTGTATCCACAATACTGTCAGTTTTCTTTCTCTAGCACTAAGTAGTTATATACTATAAACTGTAAATCTTTTACAATATCTTTCAGACTATATTTTTACAATTGATGATCAGTGCAGGAGGTCAGCCCAACGAACACATATCTATGATCATACCTATTCATGTATTGCACTGTACAACAACGACATTAATAAACATCCTGAACGTGCGTATTATTACATGGTGTCGGACGTGGGATCAAAAAAATTATTGTTAAAATTAAATTAATAAAAGTGCAAATTTTAATAGACCACCAAAATACTTAGATGTGAATAGTCCGATGCCTTTATCGTGGAATAATTGGATACAACAGTATGATTGGTTCACGCAGAAGCCACATTACTAAATACAAATTCATAGTAAAAAGTTTAATTTTGGCCAATTTCTTGACAGTTTATTGTTGGATAAAATTATAATTGAAATTCGCGATCCAGTAGTAAGGGAAAAGCTAATGTCGAAAAATGAAATTATATTGGATACAGCAATAAAAAATTGACGAGACAGCCAACTAACTCTTAAACATTTGGACGAAATACAAAGAAATAGCATGGTAGCTGTAAGTGAAATTAAGCCTAAAAATAGAAATTCGGGGCACACTAAATCGAATAAAAATAAAAAATTCGAAAGCAATTCTAAGGTAGAGAAAAGTGAAGATTTCCATTGCAAAAGATGTCCTGGAACCCGTCACGGCAGGAAAAGTTGTCTAGCATATAATGTCAAGTATCACAAATGTAAAATTAAGGGACATTTATAGAAAATGTGTATAACCAAGCACATGTGATTGAAATGGATTTAAACGAAAAATCATATAAAAACTATGAAGAGATTACCAGGAAAATTGGTACGAAGAAATTCGGATTGAGAATTTAGAAGTTAAAATTTAGTTAAATTCCGGAGCCCAGTATAATGTCTTGCCTAAAAATGTTGTGACTCAATTAAATCTTAAAGTCAATCAATCAAGAACGTAAAACTTAATCGCATTCAGGGACAGCAAAAGTGATTGGTGAAGTTAGTGTTAACTGTAAGATTAGAAACAAAGAAACAACTATAAAATTCAAGATCATTGATGAAAATGTTACACCAATACTGATGAAAGGCTGTTTGAAAGATACCACATTCATTAAGATTAAAATTAAAGAGAAAATCGACAACATGGTAAAAATGGGAGTACTGATAAAAACACATGGTGTTACAACAGTAGTGTCTCCAATGGTAATAGTTCGTAAAAATGGCAAATTAAGAGTATGTTTTTGGCAAATTTTGGCAAATAAAAATTAGTCCAAGAATATTAAAGTATCTTACGATGGCAACACCGTTGGAGAGATACTCTCACAAAAGTTTACCATTTGGATTAGCTTCAGCCCCAGGAATTTTTCATGATCTGATAAGTCGAACGTTAGATGGTATCGAGAATTGCGAATGCTCAATGGACGTCATCTTAATTTTTACGGCCACAAAATAAGACAATCTGATAACCAATTAAGTATTTAAAAAATCAATGACGTCGGGTTAAAGTTAAATAAAGCAAAGCGCGTGTTTAATGCAGAAAAAGTAAATTTCCTGGGACATATCTTAAGTGCAGAAGGTGTATCAGCTGATCCTAAAGTCGAAGCAATAAGAAATTTAAAAATTCCGAAGAACAAAACGGAACTGAAACGGTTGTTAGGCATGGCTACGTATTTATATAAATTTATCAACAATTTGTCGAGTGTAACAGAACCACTGAGATAACTTTTTGTAAAGGACACGAAAAGGATATGGACAGAGAAGCATAGTATTGCTTTTAATGAGCTAAAAAGCGTCTTTTTCGTCTACACCAGTGGATGCCAAGTGGATGCCAGTTCTTATAATTTTGGAGCTTTACTTCTACAAAACGATCAGCCAATTGTGTATGCTTTTAAAGCGCTTACAAAAGCTCAACTTAACTACCCGCAGATTAAAAAGGAGGCTGCTTTAAGATAAGCGTGTAACAAATTTCATGACTACGTTTATGGAATAAATTTGGAAATTGAAAGTGACTACAAGCCACTGAAAATAACTTTCAAGAAGCCAATTCAATTAGCACCACCTAGATTACATCGAGTTTTGTTTGATGTTATCCAGTAAGCATCTCAAATTACGTGCAAAAAGAAGAAATTACTTCATATAGCGGATATATTAAGCAGTGATTGTCATAGTACAGTAGATCCAGATGAGAAATAACTAGCGTTAGTGGTAGCAAATCAATTCAGGGACGGAATTGTTTATTATGACGGAATCTTATTTAAAAGGTTCAAAATTATCGTACCCAAAGATCAAAAAATTAGGATACTGCAAAATATTCATCGTGGTCATATTGGAATTCAAAAAACGTTAAATTTAACTAGAGAATTTCTAGTTTCAAGAAACATGACAAAGAATATTACAACATTTATTAGTCAATGTGCAATATCTCAACAAATGCAACTAAGCAAACCTAAGAAACCACTAATGTGTAAAAAAGGTCAAGAAAATCCATTTGGAATTGTCAGAACTACGTGAAAATTAAAAACTCGAACTGAGTGATGAATGTTTTACTTCTTGAAATAAAATAGAAGAAATAACGATGTTGTATCTTTCATAAAATTCGTATACAGGTTCCCGAGTTTTAAGAAAATTGATAGATTACGCAACTAAGTGTATAACAACTAAAGAAGTTACCGAACGGCCGTTTGGTATTATAATAAAGCCATCGTTTAAATATCGTTGGAGTACTTGACACTCAACAAAATATATGACACAGGCTTTAGATACCAAATTGCAATGAACTGATGCAATACAATGATGAAAACATCCCTTATCACTCACAAAAACTATTTGATTTGGTCTCTTGGCGTATCTTGTTGATAGTTATATGAAATTGGCAACAACAACCATGCTACAAAAATTATTTTAATTTTTTTATGGATGCAGATATTGAAACAATACATTTGTGTACGATGGAAAATGCAGTCAAAAGAATTTCATAATGCACTATGCAGTCGAAAGAGTCATATTTAAAAAAGTATCCAATCGATATTTATATATTAGGTGCTATATAGAACTTCCAGATTTATATTATAGTTATCTTACTAAAAGCTCAAAAATTATATTAAAAATGTAATTTAAATGTTAATTAATCTAACATCAACGGATCTGTTACAACAAAATTTACAAAATGAATTAATTATAGTATCAACGCGATGCTACAATATTAATGGCATAATCTAAAATTTAATCACGTTAGAATTGTAATACAATTTTAACAAACAAAATTACACAGTGAAAATGTATACGTATCGGATTAGTTAATTGAATTCGTATTTTAATTGCGTGAACATCCGATGTCAATTGGTATATTATGTGTGCTTATGTACCAGATCGATTTGGTTTAAACGTAAAATATCATAAATTTAATCGATCATTACTAGCACATAACAAAATATCAAATATCCTCGCCGAATGTATTGATTTTCTTTGAAAATTTTATACATATTAGTAATATATATATATACTAAATAAGGTTTGGCTTGGCGAGTAGCTACATTAAATTAACACAAAATGGGTGTTCCGTTTACCTATATATATATTTACTTACAAATATCAATTAAAAGTAAACATGGGTGGCTATGGTTGGTTATTTCAACTAATCACCTTTAATTTTAAAATATATACATTTTAATAATAAAAGTATTGAATTGCATGAGCTTGACGCATCAAACATTTAAATTTTCGTCCAAAAGTTTTTACACTATCTATATAGAAAATGCAGTTTAAATATTTCATGATTCATTAACAACGATTCTATAATTTTGTAAACCATAGTAGGCTTTGTTTATTCAAAAATCGATCTGGGTTCCAATTATAAAGACTAATGACACTATTGAATAAATATAATTTGCAATATTTCGTAATTAAAGGTTACCAGAGTTCAATTTTATTAAGACAAATGAATTTAGAAATACATAGTCAATTAAAAAAAGTTACTTATAATTGCTATAATTTGAAAAAATTTAAAAACTCGTGATTGCTATAAAATCGAAAATTTTCTATAAAAAATAACATACGTGATGTTACCACATTAAAATTGCGCAAAACGTTAACTATAAATCAAAAAGTTCCAAAATGTACAAACTGTTTTGGTTAGGCTTTGAATACTGCTAAATTATGTCAATTTAAAAATTTGTCTACTTTTGAAAATACGTGAAAGTTAACATACTAAAATTTATTTCCATAATCCACAAAAGACGTGATGGTAACCCCATTCAAATTTTGTATAAAATTTTGGCTAAAAATATCTAAACTCCAGAAAATACGTTATTTTTGATCATAAATTTCTAAGATTCAGAATAACGTATAGATTAGTCCATGAAATTTGTACAAATTTGGTCATAATTCTTGAAAGTCCCTTAAAAATTTTACAGTTTAAGTTATAATTCACTAAAACTGATAGAAACTTTTGTCGATTTCGATTCGTTTTTTCCTCTCCTAATCCTATTTCTACTGAGTGACTTTACTGACACAACCTGCTGAGATGTGACATTTGTACACAAGCGAAAATTTGAACAATAAAAAGCGCTTCCAAATCCAACTAAGGCCGTGTGCGAATCGGTTAAAAAGTTAAATATTTTAACTGTACTAGAAATTTAGATAGATAAAAACAGATAAAATAAATGACTAGCACATTTTTTATCTATAGTTATATGATGGTCAAAACGTCAAAGGAAGATATGACTAAAACTTTAAACTGCACCGCGACCAGATTAAAATTTTGTGGTGAATAAAAAGTTAAAATTTAAATTTTTTAACTTTTGGTCGTGGTGCAGTTAAAAATTTTAATCATATTTTTTTGACGTTTTGCTTTTTACTTTTTATTCACCACAACATTTTTAAGTGGTCACGGTGCAAACAAAAATTTTAATCATATTTTCATTTGACGTTTTAAACATCATATAACCATAGTTTTAAAATTTACTAGTAATTTATTTTACCTATTTTTATTTTTACCACAGTTAAAATATTTAACTTTTTACTCGATTCGCACACAGACTAAACGTAAATTATTTTCATAGTTCTACCAATATATTAACAGAAAGCAGCACAATTTCAGAATATTTAGCGCCCGAATTGGTTTATTGTTCTGTTCTATTTCGAACTGTCAAACACCACACATCACAAGTTTGTCTGTATGCTCTTGGCAAATATTGCGACTGCACATATTACAAATTTGTGCTGTCACGCGACTTATTTTATTAGAGCTCTTGTAACATCGACATGTGATTGAACTTGGGGCCAAATCAGTGGTTGGTGTAATTCATGCATTGCTTTAGAAATTCGCGATTTTCCCAACTGTGTTCTTTGTCAATTTCAATGTGCTTTGTCGTTGTATTCTGGGTGAACCAACTGCTTCACAAAAAGTTTTCTGCATTAGTTCATTTTTAAACCTATATTCAATCTGAATATAAGTTCAGCCAGATTACCTTGGCCGATACTCCACAAATTTGAAAGTGCAACTTGATCTAGAGTATTTATTCCACTATTCGATCAATGGCTTATTTTTGTGATTTTAACAGATGTTTTAACAGACATTAATCAGATAAATAATACTTCAGGTTTTTATCAGATAAATAATACTTCAGTATGTCTTTGCTTAATAGATCCCAAACTCTTCGAAAAGGGGCAAATTTATCAAGCACTCGATGCACAGAACATGTTGAAAATTTATCAATCTGTAAATAGTGCCACGAATCTATCTCTAGACATAGTAGCACGACACATTGGACTACCAAATAATGGATCCCGAAACTTATTATACTTGATGATTCTTCTTTTGTGTTTTTACCTGCGTTTAGAAGTAATCTGATCAAGTACCCTCATGTTAATCGAGTGTCTGTCAATTTTTATTTAGATCCAACTAGGTTTTTACAAATCACGAACTTTCGTCATATATTTGCAATAGTCTAGCTGCGGCTGGTTAAAAAAGCAATTTGTATTTTAGCTTCTGTATTTAAATTAATTTCTCAAATTTTAAGTATGTATAATTTACAACGTATAAAAAAATAAACAAATCTAATGTCATTTAAAATTGGTAGCAAAATGAAACGCGATTTTCTTGAAATGAAAATGAGAACTGTTTTTCCGTGTTAGTAAAAGAGGGTTAAATCTTTCAAAAAATACAGGTTACTAAAAAGTGCTCGTCGGTCAAAAAATTTGCTCGGCAGTTTGATTTTTTTTCGACAAATCGAACAACTTGACAGTAGAAAAAGCAATCTTTTATAAAAAACTCAAATAGTAAAATTTCGAACTACCCGTTACTAATCCATAATTTTTTTGTTTGCCATAATAATTAAACAAGTATATTAGTACATTCCATCGATAGTCCCACATGCATACTTGATTTATTCTGGTGCGCCAAATTTTTTTTTTAGATTATAAGTTTTATAATCATGCGTTCTAATTCGAAAATATGTAAAAGGTCACAAAATCTTTTAGCTACTAAAAATATCCAAATTTGGCCATAATTCGAAAAATTTGCAAACTTCACATCACAAAATACATGACAGTTGCTAGCTCAATAAAATTTTAAAACTTTGGTAATAAATTGAAAATTTCTTTAAAATTTTTGTGAATTTATGTCGAAAAGTTTTTAAAATGCGAAAAATAAATGATTTCATGAAAATTGTGAAATTTTGGCCATATTTCGTAAATTTCCCTGTCCACTGTATGAATCTATTATGACCACTGATTATATTGACTTACAGATTATTGATCAATTTGAAATTCAAATTTTGGAGGGAATTTGGAATTTTCATCGTTTTAAGGAAGCCAGTTTTAATATGGCCTAAATTATCAAGTTGATATGGTCAAAGTTCGAAAGTACAGTAAACCTGATTTCTTTCTTACAGTAACTTGCAACCCTTTAAATGATCAGAGAATAGATAACAATATCGAAGCGCAAAGCTCCAAATATCAGCCTAATTTAATAGCATGCGTTTTCAAGCTAAAAATTAAAAAGTAAACGTATTTTATAGTTTCGCTGATCGGAAATAGTTATATTATATATAGTTGCTTTAATAACGCAAATTTCATTTGGGTTCAATTTTTGGCAAACAAATCCACAGTTAATTATCCGACCTAATATACAATCACCTGAAACATGATTTAAAAACACGCTTTCAAAGTTTAATTAGAGTATGATGTATGGTACATGTTTTAATCAACAAACCCATTAATGTTGATTGCCCAGTTAATTTATTTATTATTAAAACTCAAACAAAGTTGTTAAGGGTATAAATATTTGAAAAAATAAAAAAAATAAAAAAAATACTCCCAAAAATTCAATAAGTTTTCCCATTAGTCATTCAAATTATTTTTCCACTACAACATATAATTTATGACATTAATAATTGACACAATATTTCCATATACCAATATCACTTATATATTCATCAAGGTTATACATTTTCATTTAAAAATTCAAGTAACTACAATAATTAATTTTACAATTTGAAATAGTTATTCAACGATATCCGAATTTACGATATACATCTTCTTGGAAAGTGAAATTATGTCGAATTTGACTTATTACATTTTTATGATTTCATTTGCCCAATGCTTTATGAATATTATATAGTTACTATATGGCATTTACGCGGTGTTACAGCTAATGCATAATTAATTACTTAACTTTTATGTTAATAAATAACGCAACAATATAGTCACCAAAACAAAAAATACAAAACTGTCAGGTAGGTATATGTTATTGTGTTTAAATTAAAGCCTATAATTACGGTTAAGCATATTTTTTATTTTGGATATATTGGTTGGTTATTTACTAAAAATTTGACTATAGTTTGTTCTATTACTTGATTTGGAATATTTGTGTTTAACGAATCCGTCACCTTATACTTATTAAATGAAACTTAACGTCTATCGATAGTCCAAACATAATAAAAAACATAGAAAACCTATTTTGCGTGAACATCATTTCGCGATGAAGAAGAAGGTAAACAATACAAGGTGGAAAGTGATCTATCATCAGCGGAGTAGTATATTGGATTGAGAGTTGCTGATAAAAGATCATTAGAGAAAGGGTCGGAGAAAAAACGGATCCCTGAGAAACACCAGCATTTAAAAAATGTGGAACGGAAAACACGCCATCTACCCCCACTTGTATTTTGTGACAGAGAAGAAAATTCTCAATCCATAAAATTAAAGAACCGTTAATTTTAAAGGAAATGCTTCTGTTCCATTGTTCAGTGACCACATTAATTAAGTCACCTGCTGAATGCTCTCCGCGAAAACCATACTGACAATCGGAAATTAGATGGTTATTTTCCAAATATTTTATCAGCTAGGAATTGATTATTGTCTCAAGTACTTTGGAAAGCACCGAGACGATAGCGATTGGGCAATAATTTGAAGGGTCCGATTTACTGCCCTTTTTTGGTACAGGATGTATGTTAGCAGTTTTCTAGTTGGAAGGGAAAATGCCAAAGATATAAATCGGTGGAACAAAAATGATAGTGGCTTTGACAGGGACTTACAACAATATTTGGGTACAATTGGGGACGAAAACTCTAGATCTTCCGCGAGAATTTGGGCTTCGATAAAGACCATATAGGAAGAGGGAGTTTTTCGAGACATGGATTTCAACCTAAATGAAGATAAAATCATTATTCGTACTTTGGCCTAAAAAAATGGGAATGGAAAAAGATATTTCGTTGCGGATGTACATGGCCGGCTCTCTATGGTGAATAAACCGATGGATTAAGAAGCAACTTTTAATACCGATGGCCGAAGAATCACCGGAGTCCAGAATTTTGGTTTCGGTGAGAAGTAGAATCGCTGGTTTTGTGGAAGTTGTATGGTGTTCGACGAGTTCAGCACCTGTAGATTCACGCTTTCTTAGACTAGATGCCAAAAGAATTCTTTTAGTCTTGGAGGGCTTGTTTTTCTTATTAACGTGCCACTAATTGTCAATAAAACTGGAGGGTGGTCTAATAATGTCCCTTCTTTATTTTTGAAGGCTTATAAGTAATTTTTAAACATACTTCCTAATTTATAGAAATCCAGAAAGCAGTGGGTTGGCTTCTTTTCTACCTGGTTTAAATAGGTCTCTTCTTTCGGGAGTACTTCTATTTGGTAACCAGAATATGTTTTTCGTGTTAAAGTCACCTCCAATTATAAAACTACTACCAATCGATTTAAAAAGTTTGATGTATAATCTTCTTTTTTGGGGTCATTTCTGGATGGCTGATATACTTTAGATCTTGTTATTTAAAGTTTCAAATGAACTTAGAGATGGCTCATAATATAAATATACATAATACTACCATTGTACGTTAGTCCATTGATGTGCTAGATGTCGCTACTGGTATCGTTTTAAAATAATTAAAATATTTGTATATATGTATAATCGCCTAAATGTCATATATTTATACTAAATGTTGACGATATTCTATCGACCCGACATCTGGAATATCAATGGGTAAACTGTTTTTTTCTTATGATGGTAGTACTATGTGTATTTATATTATGGATGGCTAGAGAATAAAACTTTGTAGTACAATCTAAGGCCAGCACCAAGTACATTTCAAGCAGTTTTGGATCATAAACTTTATAATATGCCAAAACTTTGCTGTTAATAGATGGTATTTTCATTCGGGCATAATGTAAATATTATGAATGGATAATCCTATGACAGCTCCTAACAAAACATAATTTGCTAACAGAAGCTATTGACGACAAAGACTGATAAGAATAAAAATACTTTATATTGGATAAAAATCACTCCAGTTTGCCATCGAATATTTCATAAAACGGGTGATCTGAAACCGGTAACTTTTTAAAATATTGTGGCAGTCAAAGGGCAAATTATGCCAAACCAAAATAGAAAAGTGAATCAGCAGAAAAATGTAAACATAATATACTTCGTATGCTGATACCCGATTATTTAATTTTTATGCTACATTTTTTTATCAGAAGTTGAATATTGGCATCATTTTTTATTTGAAATATTTATTAAGCTTCCTTTTAATTATCGAAACATATAAAATATTTATACTTGGTATTAAGTATGCTAAAATATTAGAACATTGAACTTCCAAAAATCATGCATATAATAAACTATGCCGAAGTATAATCTTTTTAATTAAAAGTGCAAATATTACAATAACATGGGCTTAAATTTAAACCGAACCGTAACTAACCAACATTCTTTGGTTATCTTATTTAAACATATAAGTATACTAAAACTTAATTAAAATAAAAACTTACACCATAATATTGTAAAAAATTTGACTTGTGTCAATAAAAATAATCCATATGCAGCGCCTGCATGTATAAATATTTGGACTAGAAAATCTGGCCATCTTAGTTGTGGCTTAAATTCTTCTTTATCTACTAATGTATTAGTTTTGTTGTTTGTACTTTGTAAAGTTCTAGCATCTAGTATGGTTCCACCACTGACACCATTTTTTATATTTTCCATTCCAACACCATTATCATGACGATGATCTTGTAATTGACTTCTCTGCCTCACGCCGCCACCGTTATTTATATTATTGTTGTCATCGTTTAATAAAGTTGTTGTTGTTGTTGTTGTTGTTGTTTGTGGCTTATCAGTTATAACCACTGTTTCTGTTATATCTGGAGCCATTGGTGTGGTCTGTAATAAAATAATAAAATAAATAAATGAAAATTTCTAACATTTAATTATGGTTTGTTGTGAATAATAACAAAATTTTATAGTGCGTGACATTTCTATTTATTTTTACCATAAATTGTTGAGTTTGGAAATAGAAAAATATATGTTTTGGACACAAACAGTATATAGTAGTTCATGGTCAGAGACATTAAGATTGAAATCGGTCATGATTTATTTAGAAAATTGTTTTGTGATCGATCGTTTTATGTGTGCAGAATGACAGAATTGTTTACAAGTGTAAAGCTGCGTTTTGTTTTGGATATCTTGTAATGTGGGTACTTTAAAAAAATATACACTTATATTCAATGCGTGGATTTAGGTCGGTATATTTTCAGAATCTTCCCAAAAGCCTCATTAAATGTTCTTATTGGTTTACTCAGCATATACCCCCCACTCAACATATCTAAATAATAGTACTCAAACGTGTTTGCGATTCGTATACTTTTTAGAACCGGAAATTTGTATTTTTCAAGTAAATAAATACATTTTTAGAAAATTGAATTAAAAAAAAAATTGGCCGGATATGAATTTTTATTTATTTTGGATTGCCAAACTTATTTTGCCAAAACCAATAAAATATTTGTTGATTAGCAAAAAAAAATTTACAATTCTTCACTCAACGCCCATAATTGTATTAACTTTAAAAACAAAGTATTTGTTGATAAAAGTAATAATTTTGGATATTCGAAACACATATTGTTACATTATGTAATTATTAATTCAGTAGCAGTCAACTAAAGGGTGCACCGTTTTCTTTGATACGTCTGCATTTATTTTCTGCTACTCAAAATCAGTATCAAGGGACTCTGTGCATTATGTACATTTTATAAATATACTGCCAATATAGGGATATCAAAGTACAAATAAACATTTAGAAAATTTTATAAAGCAGTCCCACTTTCGTATGGGATTAGGGTGTTAACTTTTTTTTATGTCATGATTAAAAGACATTTATAGTATACATAATAAATTTTATTTTATTTATTCTACACGATCAATACAAATATTTTGTTCAAATAATTGTGAAATATACTCATTAAATATTCGAAGTATATTGCCGATTACAAAATTTAAATTAAGTTATTATTTTAAAATTAGTGGAACTGTGAGTAAAATAGAAAATATTAACCTATAAAATGTAAGCCAACAGTACGACCTTTTAAACTTTTAATTTATGCAACATATCGAAAATTTCCAGAATCCCGAAAATGTATGATGGTAAGCCCATGAAAACTTTGAATTTCGAAAATTTCCAAAATTCAGAAAATGCGTGATGAAAATTTTGTTTTAATGCCATAAAACGAAAATTTCCAAAATTCAAAAAAACGCATGATGGTTAGCCCATGAAAACTTTGAATTTATGCCACATACCGAAAATTTCCAAAATCCAGAAAATTCATGATGCCCATGAAAACTTTGATTTTATGCCATAAATCGAAAATTTCAAAAATCCAAAAAATGCATGATGGTGCCCGTGAAAACTTTAAATTTAAGCCCCAAATATAAAATTTCCAAAATCCAGAAAATGCTTGATGGTTAGCCCATGAAATTTTTGATTTAATGCCACAAATAGAAAATTTTCAAAATCCTGAAAATGCATGATGGTTAGCCAATGAAAATTCTAAATTTATGCCACAAATCGAAAATTTCCAAAATTCAGAAAATTCCAAAATCCAGAAAATGCATGATGCCCATGAAATTTTTGATTTACTACCACAAATGGAAAATTTCCAAAATTCCGGAAATACATGATGGTTAGTCTATGAAAACTTTGAATTTATGCCACAAATCGAAAATTTTCAAAATCCAGAAAATGCTTGTGCCCATGAAATTTTGGAATATAAGCCACAAATCGAAAATTTCCAAAATCCTGAAAATGCATGATGGTCTCTTGAAAACTAGGATTTAATGCCATTAATAGAAAATTTCCAAAACCGAGAAATTGCTTGATTGTCAGTCAGCCTATGAAAACTTTGAGTTTATGCCACAACTTGAAAACGCATGATGGTTAGCCCATGAAAACTTTTGAACTAATGCCCATGAAAACTTTTAAATTTTTGCCACAAATCGAAAATTTCCAAAATCCCGAAAATGCATGATGATATGCCCATGAAAACTTTGAATTTGTGCCACATAAATTTACATGCCCTCGATATTAAAAATAAAAGATCTTGCCATAGTGATGACGAACTTATTCCAAATAAATGAGAGATACTTTGAAAACGGATCAAGATGAAAAATTAATCTACGAACACAAATCAGGAAAATAAGTTAATTTTAATTGGTAGACTGATGTTGGCTTTAAATGCCAGGAAAAATAGTAAGAGCATAATAAATTGTACAGAAAGTAGAATGAGAACAGAAACGATCAGATTTTGTAAATTCTCTAAGTTTCAATTTTGAGGTTCCTTTAAAGTCATTGATCTTTCGCATACAATGGGATTACGTAAAGTTCAGTTCAAAATATTGCTACTCTTGCTTTAATTTCGAAGCTGACTTTAAATTTTAACACGATGATAACTGTTTGTAAGTTGTTCATCCTTGTTCGTAATTCTTAAGGGAAAATATACTAATCCACCAATTGGAATATTGGTCGACAGTTATTACTAATTTATCACAAAAGTGTGAAAATCAATAGTAGGGGTAGAAATCAATATTAAAGGTCATATCAAGGTTAACTTAAAATCTTTTCTCTTTAATTGGCTCTACTGTACAAAAATGTACTGGTGGTCCTTTATGTTTGTTGATCTATCGTTACAAGTTTGCATTACGACGCCAGCAACAATGTGATGAGTTTAAATGGCAAAGTTACCGGCTAAACCGATTTTGATTAATCTTGATGGACCTTTCTGATGCATAAGGGACATACATAACACGGGAAAAGCACCAGATGGTGGAGGTCGAGTGGCATTAATAGAGTTCCAAAAAAGCAGTTATATTTGTGTCGATAATAATTGTGGGTAGTCCCATATTTTTCGATTTTGTCTTTTTGTAGTTCAGGGCGTGCTATAAAATATATCTCTGCCGAAATATAATACATCGAAAAATAATGGAAACGTCGTTTTAAAGGAATCCCTGTTCAGAATTTTGTTGAAATCTTATAACACACAAAGATCAGGTAGAGGTTACAATCATTAACATTCAAACAGGCATGTGAGGCAAAAGGTGATTGATTCAAAATAAAATTAAAGACGTTTTTTAATCAGTTCAAAGCCGTCTAATATCCTTGGATTTCCAATAATAGTTTTTTGCTAACCCAAGTTACCTTACGCTGGTTTTGTAAGCATTATGACAAATAAACAAATGTTGACCACCTTTTACAAATCGTAGCGCTACCCGCGGCACTTTAAAGGCGGGTAACGATTTATTAGACTTTGGAAACATTTATTATGTAATAGCCTTTGAATATGCATGACATGAGTTATAATATTATTACAATGCTACAACAACTTACTTAATATCAGCCGCACTATCCGATAGTGATCGAATGCCAAATTCAGTACTTAAGCTCATGGCAAAACACCTATTTGTAACATAAGTAAAAACAAGGATCGTGGACGGATTTTACAACAATGTAAGTTGTTGGTTTACGACAAATTTATACAAAGGCCGACAAAAGAGCAATTGAAGCACTAAACGGACCATTAAAATTATTAAAAGGGACCAAATTATCGTAGAAGAGATGGTCATATTATTGACTAGCCATGTTAGGCTGCCGGTAATAAATAAAGGCACATCATTTATGCCGGTGTGGATTTAAAAAAAATGTCACGATCATACATTTCTAATTATATTTTCCTACATAATATATAAAAGCCAGTGCTACGATGGAATAATGGTTTGACAAATTTTCAGAAAAACGGGAAAAATCTGTTTTTATAACAGTATCTTCCACGAGCTAGTTTTAAATAATTGCTGTGGCATTTAAGTGATGTTTTTAAAGTATTGATATGCATCCTAACGTCCTCGATATGGCGGACCACTACATATATTTTTGAAAATAAATGAAAAGGTCCAATTTAACTCTGAGACAGAACTTTCTTTGCAAGAAAAATTACAAATGTGTATCAGCCATACTAACTCTAATTCAAATAAAAAATTTGCTAAATTAAAAATTAAAAAAAAAAAAATAACAAGATCAATCTGGTTGAAACTGAGACAGTGAAAAAATACAAGGGAAATATGTGGAAATTTTCCTTTCGTTTTCATAAGTAATGCCAATATATTTCTTATCTCATGTACAAAAAATCTGGCATACATCATCTGTATATAAATTATTTCTGTATGGAATTTTGGCATTAGCTAGACTAGAAAAATATTTATAAAATATTTTTTATTAAATTAACGATCGCGATCGCACGTTCTACACATATATTTCAGAATTATGTTTCTAAATTCCTATAAATAGAAACTGCGAGAAATATTATAAAATATCAAATATTGTAATCTCATAATATTTAAATTCGTAAAATTGCAACCCAAAGATCTTAACCTGTTCTTTAAATATTGTGTTATACTTCCCATAGCCTTCACCTAGAGACTAAATGTGTATATGTACACCAAAAATGTATACCCAGAAAAAATCTTATAACGACTTCAACTTTTATTTTCGTTGATCATAAATTACTCTACTCGGTGTGTGAGATTAAAGAAACAGGTTTTCTTATATAATATTGTTAATCGTTTGTTTATACGAAATTAAGCCAGTATGATATTAGAAGTTTCTTAATATTACACGTTGTTTCAATGTTGTGAATAAAATATGTTGCCATATCGAAATTGGTGAAGCTTGAAGGTTTTTAAAATTTTTGTTTAATTTTAGAGAAACTGCGACGATCTTATACAAAATCTATACACACGTCTTGATATTAATTGTGTGGGCTGAATAAAAAAATTATTTTACTAATTTGTCAGATAGATGAACGAATATTTGGCGTATGTGGTTTAAAACGGGCGCGGTTCGTTTTAAATATAAATAACATGACTTTTCCCGCGCTTTATATAAAACTCCAAACCAACAAAATTTTATAATAAACTACTCGTTTTTACACATTGATTGTTAGAAATAAAAATCAAAATGTATTTTATAAAAATTAATTAAATTTATTCCAATTAAAATTCCAATTCATTTATGTAAAGATCTAAAATGAAATACTACAAATCAATAGACATGTATACTTCGTTTAACGCGGTCTTTTGAAATATGTTTTCATACGACTGACAAGATCAAATTAATTATGTCTAGAAATTATTAAAGACCAAATAAGTACTATCGACAAAATCTATACTCCTACATCGGTAAAACAAACACAAATACTACTGGGTATATGGCCAACTATATCCGTCACATCGCCAATCCGAGAATTGCTTAAAAATGATACTGAATGTCACTTGGAATACAGTAAACTATTTTTTTGAAACATTTAATTGTTAACAAACACGCTTGTAAAATAAAAATAGAATAAAATAGTAATATACTGTCGGTTGACTCCAGTAAGACAGTGGTGAAGTCCTTCTACTGTCGCCAATGCATCACGTTCTATAAATAAAACAGAGATGAACTATATCCGCAGAATGAAATGGAATCAGCTGGTACAAGATTCGCATGCAAAAATTTCACTCGTATATATAGGGAAAAGAGTTAATAGCCTCACCATAACACGGTATTTGAAAAAACTATTAGGGTTTTAATAGGCCATGACCTCTAACTTCAATTTAGATTAATCGATCTCACTTCATTCGATTCAGAAATATTCTTAGTCGTCGTTGACAGTTACTCTGGGCATATAGAGTTCAAAGAGTGAACAATGGAAGTTTCAAAAGTAGTCATCAAAACTCTTCAAAGTTTAAAGAGACAAGTTAGAACTATGAGTTCCAAAGAATGCGTTCCAGACGCTCTAAAATCGGTTATAGTTAAAATAAAGAAAGATATAGTATAAATTGGCTTCCTGTCACAGAAATGCATACATACCAGTTCCAGACAGGTTAACAGAGTATTCCGAAAATTATGAACGAACCACCCATAGTGCAAACTTGGGTGGTTTAAACGATTACAAATCGTGACCCACTCAGAAAATTGAAACAAGAACATTTTGGATAGAACCATAAAATTAATCTCAGAATTATACGAATATTAAATGTAAATTTATGAAATATACATAAAGAAAACTAGAATATAAGGGAAGACGTAACAAGGACATATAAACAGTGTCATGATAACACATTTAGTATCATGTAAACATAGCTGAATTCTAAATCATACAACAGGTTACATGCAGTAAATAACTCACTCCAATAATAAACATACAATGATACCATAGTTAGTTAGTTAGTTAGTTAGTTTTAGGTGGCCGCCCAAGAAAAGGACGAGGCATAGACACATATGGTCCGTAGCCTTACCACAGAAATTGTTTCTCCGCACTACCCTACTGTAATCAATTTGAGCTTCTTAGAAAGCAGTAGATATCTCTAACGCTCAATTTACTGAGATCCGTTAGATCGCACAGGAGGTGAGCTCCCAAAAACTTGAGTTTGTTTTGAGACAGACTAGAACAGGTGCATAACAAATGAAGTATTGTTTCCTCCTCTTCTTCGTCGTTACAGCTTCGGCAATAATCATGAAAGAAAGCACCAAGCCTATATTCCCCGTAATGTTGAAATGCCCTGGCACCCATATAAGATGGATATTGAACTGTCCAGCCATCCCGTTAAGAGATCAAAGACAACTCCGGGCTACTTTCGACGTGATAAAGCCTGATTGTAAAACGGTAATAGCAGCCTGACTGTCCGTAAAAATGCCAATATATCTTACAGATATTACATGATACTTCATCCAGTCTATGACTTCCTTGATTGCTATAAGCTCTGCTTGAAAAATACTGCAATAATCAGGGAGGCGGAAAGAGAGATTTACATTTAGTTCTTCGCATAAAACCCCTCCGCCGACCTTTCCATCAATTTTCGAGCCATCTGTAAAAATGTTAATAAAGCCTGACTTTAAAACTGTTCCATTCACCCAGTCCTCTATGGAAGGAGTATCAGTTATAAATTTAACTTCGAGGTATGATGTCGAGATGGTGTAGTCGTCGATAGATTTAGGGATTTCTTTGTTTGTTAGAATAGATGAGTGTCCCATAATTTTACAGGACCATTCATCTGTTACAGATGAAAGAGAATCTCCAGTGCTTGAGTAGGAGTATTATAAGTGCACCACTAATACACAATATAGCAGTTTTTTGCACTTTTATCAGCAAGTTTTGGTTCGCAACTGTATTTAAAACGGGCCACCAAACTGTAACTCCATCCATTAGAGCATAGAAAAAAGAGCAAAGAAAAATCTTCAGTAGAATTTACCGAGTCTTTAAAAAAAAAAATTCGCCTTTACTACAACATATCAAGTGGATCAAGTTATTTCAGCTTTTCCAGCCACTCCAGTTAAGTTAGTTTTGATAGAATTTTTTCAGGGCCAACATTTATATTATCACCTATAAGATATATTACTTGTAGATAAAACGAGAAAGAATAAAAAAACCGTCAAAGGACCTAAAAGTATTTGAACCCATTGAAGCAAGTGAAAGCAAGTGCAAATACTTTTAGGTCCTTTATTATTTGGAATTTTTTGAAAAGACTTCTTAAAAGGCGATATTTAAGTCTTCAAGCCTATCTTCAATAAAGTAACTGTTCTATGCCTTTGATTAAAGTTGATTTTACCAGGCGCGTAACCGAAGGATAAATTGGCAAACTACAGAATTCGAATTATAAATCGACCTAATATTTCGCGATACAGCTTTGATAGTCGTTATTTGGATTTGTAGTAAGATTAAACTTTAATAAAAAAAAAAACGTTATACAAAGTTTACCTGTAATTTCAATATACTGTAAATTGAGCGAATATTTTACAACATACAAAAAAAAGGCCAAATAAATTAGTACCAATCAATCGTAGACATTTTTATGTTTAAATACGATTGATGTAAGAAAAATTTTTCGTAATGGTCTAACGATTGTTTTCGTATTTGTAAAATTTTCAAAATTTTATCTATGCTAGACAAACACTTTAGAAAATTGGAAAACCAATCAAGATAATTGTATTAATTTTTTTTTATGAATATTAAATTGTTTCGTTTTATTTTAATATCGAAAGAAATAGTAACAAATTATTTATAGGTTTTGGCCATTTTTCGTCTATTGTGTGTGGTATGAGATCACAGCGGAGATGAGAACGAAAATGTTATATAGATTTATAAAATATAAAATTATGTCATGCTTATATTTTTGGTGACATCATGAAAAATGTTGTGTGTATTAGATAGAGAGAGAGAGAGAGCGAGATGATCTAATAAAATTGTGTGGGTTAAATCATTTTGTACAAATAAATTTTTGAATCTATAAAAAGTTACTAGCATAAATTGCCATATGTGAGTCACTTATAGATTTGAACATAATTTTGATTTAAATTATTTTGATAACTCGTTTACACTGTTAAAAAACTATGGTGTAGTTAGCCCTTATCAAGTCGTTTATTATATACTTATTATGATCTGTAGGTTATCAGCTCAACGAACGTTTGGTCACACATAAAGATTATTAAGATCGTCGATCGGGTTGGTTCAAATCAAGAAATCTAATAACTCATGACATATAAAGACATTGAAAACTATATTCAACCTTCTTTAGTTTAGTGTGAACGAAAATTTTACATTTCTTAAATTTTTGTAGTTTAAGATCAAGCGTTATAGGCTAACCAGCGAGTCCGTAACGAATCCATAAGAAATATTACGGAATTTGACGCTTCTTGTGGTAAATCCAACAAGTTGCCTTGGCTTGTGGTTGTGTATAAAATAATTTGACTTTTCCTGTTTAGTTCTTAAAGATTCAATGGTCTAACGTATCTAACGTATTCTTACTTAATGTTGTGACTGAGTTCATTTAAGGTCGTTTGATTCGCACTTTTTTTTTATATGCTAGAACAGAGTAAAGCGAAACAGAGAAAGAAACCGATCAATATTGTAGATAACACCATCTTATGTAAATATTTTAAAACTTTTGTCTCACTAGACCAAACAATATGACTATTTCAAAAAGGGCAGTTAGGATGAGATAATAGTTGCTTTCCAATCGATCACCACAAGTACTTGTTAGTACTTAGATGTGTGTCTTTGCTTATTTAAAGCAGTTTCATGTAGTTCATTAAAACTATCTGCTTCAAAGACAATACTCGGACAAACAAAATAAAGCAACCACTGGTTTACTTTATATTATATAACAGGCGTTCCACAAGGAAGGGTCTTGGGACCAATGTTATATTTGCTGTATACATCCGATTTGCTTATTTCCAAAGAAGCAATAATACCAATATTTGCTGATGAAACATGCATCTTGGGGTATCCCAAAAATCCCTAAACTTTTTCAAAACAATTGCAAAATCATTTGAATAAAATTAAGAACTGGTTAGGGACCTGGCGAATAAAAGTCACTGAAAATGACCTGTTGAAATGAATGGCGTAACTATTTTGCAGTGTCAAATACTTAGGCTTACATTTGGATAGAAGGTCAACTGAAAAATCATTTAGAAACAAAGTAAATAAGATGAATTGGCTAATTGGGAAAAAATCAAGATTATCACTTGATCATAAAGTCTTATTGATCACTTGATCATAAAGCGATATTTATGCCCATATGGAGATATGCGGTATTTGGTTATGGGAATCGGCCAGCGCATCAAATATAGAGGATTTCTACAACGTACATACAATCAAAAATACTTTGCAGTATTGCAAATGTCCTAGTTTATCCAAAACACCAACATACATGATGACTTGGGCAGTTTAACCATACAAAAAACAATAAGAGCCTATAGTTCGGAATATTGTTCAAAACTGGAGACACATCCTAGGGCATTTGTTTTAAATTTATAGTCCTATTTGGGTATTCACTTCAAGGAATAATTTTTTCATAGGTAAAGGTTTAACGATTTTTAGCACTTTACGAACTCAACTTAAACTTTTTCACAACATTGTCATTATTAAATTGACCAGAATCAATGATAAGTTATAGTCATTTTCCATTTCTTACTAAATTAAAAACAAGCAATCAGTAAAATCTGCTAACTTCTATTCTACTCAGTTTAATGTAATCTTTGCCTTACAACTTACTTCAATTTATATTAGTCCCAGTCCCAGATTATAAGTATTTCCGATGAGTAATTCTATGTTGACGTTAATATAGATAAAAAATTAACAAGCGAAATTTTTTAAAATCTCCGTTTTTAACACCTGGATGTGTGTGGTTAAATTAAAATATTATGGATGCTCGATATATCGCTGATAAGACCACAAGTCCAAGTCTATAAGCAATTAGAAAAAAAAAAAAACTAAAACTTTCCTGCTCCGAGTCATGTAGGTGAGAATGGCAAAAAACATTTTGATCTGCCTTAGCTTGAAAAACTCTCTTGAAAAATGCATAATTAACGCTAGGTAAACGAAGCTCAAGCTAAGCTAAATATTAACGCGCTCTCCACTAATGAACAGATAAATATCGCTCTCAAAAAGAAATTTTTGGCCTTGGTATATTATTTGCTTCACTTCTATGTGGTAAGCCGAAATCATGTACGTTATCGAAATCATCAATTTAGACATACTCCATTTTAACTTAAATATATTATCGTATTTAAAAAAAAAATAGCGAAACCATAAGTGTAATTTTTTTTCCATTTACAACAATAATTGCATAGAAATACATTTGTTCCAAAGCAATGCACTTCATGTACGCATAAAACAAAAATTTAATGAAATGTCAAAATTTCGCATTCATTTAATGATAAATTAAATGAATGCGAAATTCATTCCGTGTTGAGAAATCGACATGAAAATATTGGAGACTTCATAGTAGTGCCATCTATTAAACAATCCGACAAACTATATTTTTCATTACTTTTTCATGTCGAGCTGCGTGCGTACCGACCTTAGGGTCGTATTAAGTGATTTGATATCAAATTCACGAATTTAAATTTTTTTCGCAAACCTTATGAATTATATATCTACAACGTCGTTAGGTTTTACTACCCTTCCATTTGTCCAAAATAAAATTATAATCGCCTTTTATTTTATGTGTATACTTTTTATATTATGTTAAGATGAAATTGGGCAATTATTGTTATAAGGTTACTAACCATAAATGTACAAGCTTTTTATTTTATGTAGAAAGCTTTTTTAGTATATAGTTTTAAATGTCAACCAATCAGTTTTATGGTCGTTTAGAATATACAATGTGGAATTTATTTTTTATGCTCATATACGAGTAGGGTATATAACCTAACTTGAAATGTATTCAAGTAAATAGAATAAAATCAAATTTTATATAGCTATGCGCGTGGAATTTATTTACATTTTTAAACGCATTATATCGATATGTCTAATGAATTTTAAAACTATCCAGAGTGCTTAGTTTTGGAATGTATGTGACGTACATGTATATTTTAATACTAGTACTTTAATACTAAATATGAACCATGCTTAAACTACTTGTTTATATTAAAACTTTGGAAAAGATTTTCGCACTGCAATTACTTTGGAATTTGGTCTTGAGAATAAAACTACTCGTGTACAGATTAAAATATATGGTCCAAATAAATCCACCGGAAGTGCAGAGTTACGTAACTTTTGTCATGGATGATTTGCTCATTAATAGCAATCAGCTCATTAACCTTCAAGTTGGTTTGCCTATCTGGCTAATTATGTTCGTAGCATAAGCAGTCCCATGCAAAAAAATTAACAAAATATCTGGTTATATAGGGTTTTTTATATATGGTAGGTAACATAAGTTCATAAGTACAAGTTTCTATATTGGGGTACAACTTTTAATTTAATATGACAGCACCCCGATATTATAAGTTATATATAAAGGGGGAACACAGCAATATTTTTTTATTGCCTCATGCGCACAAATAATTTTGAAAATGACTGTACATATACGAAACCACAATCGAATTGATTGTATACTATCTGCCTTTTTATAAATCGACATAAAATCACAATTATATACAATAAAGGCTTACCAAACTGTTGAAATAATTATTCCAGTTGTAACCAGTTGTTAGTATTTCTTATCAATATGCATAAAGTATACATTTTTAATTACAATTATTACTGGTAATTCACGTATAAACTCCTGGCATAGAAATTAATAGAACTCGGTCAAAATGATAACGCGCTAAATTTTATTAGCAGTTTGGTGTTATTGTACTTGATTTTTGAATCGTTGAATATCTAAATTATATTTTAGCTTAATTCTGTGTATCTTAATCGACTAAACTATAACGAGTTAGTTCATGCTATATCTAGATAGATGGAACGACCACAAAAGTCACTTACTGTGCCTCAACTTGAAACTAAACTAAACCAAAAAGTATTATAGTTTATTTATAGTTTCAAATTATTAAGTTATTTTATACTTTTTGTGAAAAGTCACCAAAAAGTTACCTCGAAAATATTTCAGCTACTACCACCTATGAGGCAATAGTGGAAGCTTGAATAATTTGAAAATTTTAGTTTGAAAAGTCGATTAAGGCATACAGCATTAGTAAACCTAATGACAATCGTCTGAATAGTGACAATTCTAGAATTAGAGTGACAAATCAGAATTTTTATTTGACCGCAATTCTTTTAGCTATCGTATGGCATGGTAAAAAACATTTATATCGACCGGAAGCCATTCGGAATAGTTTAATAACAGCTTTCGAAATAGAAACAATTTATAATTTTACGCGTTTTGTTGGTAAATTTATCAGTTTTAATGTGCTAGCGTTATGTATCTTCGGAATTTTGGAAATTTTCTATTTTGAGTCTTAAATTTCTAAAATTAAAATTTTAATGGGCTAGCTAACTTAACTTCTTGCACCGGTTTAAAGTATTCATCATAGGCTGCTGTTGCTGCATCTTTTTTACCTGTAGATACTTTACCGCCATCCATAGTATATCTAGTGAAATTTCGTCGAAAAAGGTGGTTTGTTATAGTAAAACTGCTCTCTTGGAGACATTGCCTTCAACTGCTCGTGTATTATTAGAGCTTTATGATGATAAATGTCAGATGTGACAATGAACAAACTGAAGCTAATAGTGCTGTGCTTACTAATTTTGTAAGACCTTCCAAAGTTGGCGAAATTATTGCATCGAAAATACCTTACAATCGTGATGAAAATATACTCAAGTACCGTAAATCATTTTGTGGAACTATTGATCCAAAGTTTTGGATTCATCTATCCAGATTTGAGCCTGAAACTTTGGAGAAAGATGTCTTATTAATGGCGAATACTTGTTTGGGTTCCGAGAACTGCAAAATTGGCAAACTCATCCCGAAAAATTGTGAACAACGATATTTAGAATATATTTGGTTTAAATTGGGTGTTAATGCTGAATTACGGGGAAAAGCGCTTATTCCTAATACTTGGCCAACTGGTATATTCATTCGACCTTTTCTAAAGTTTCTAGCGTTAGTGAAGTCCGTCCTATTAGTATTTTACAAACCCTTTCTAAAGTTATGGAGAGAATTATACAAAAGCAAATATATGAACATCTCCAAAAGTTTTTATGTAGGTTTTAAGCAGGATTCAAATCTGCTCATAGTACCACCTCAGCATTGTTACATATTTTTGATGATTTATCTGCTACGTTAGATAAAAAATATTCATTTACTTTATTACTTCGCTTGGATTTTTTGAAAGCTTTTGATAGTGTAAATCATACCCAGTTACTTCAGAAACTTTTTTTGTACTATACATTTTCAAGATCGTCGATTAGCTTACTGAACTCTTATTTGAGCAACCGTAAGCAGTTTGTTCAGTGTCGTTATAAATGGTCAACTTTTAGTGATATTGCTGTCGAAGTTCCACAGGGTTCTATACTTGGTCTCTTGCTTTTTTCTATTTATATAAATGATTTTTCATGGCACATTCATGATTGCCGGTTTCATTTTTATGCTGATGACTTGCAGCCTTATGTTGGCGGTAACATTTCTAATTTGAACGAGATTGTACAGTGTCTTAACTGTGACCTCAAATGAGTTTCTTTATTGTTTGGCTCATAAAGAAACTCATTTGAGGTCACAGTTAAGACACTGTTCACTTTTCACTTAATCCAAGTAAGAGTAAAGTGAATAATTTGGGACTAATTTTGAATTAACAACTGTCTTGGGTTGATCATGTAGGGTCCAACGAGTACGGTTGGTAAAGAAATTTTGTCCAATAAGAATACTCATTTATTTAATAAAAAGTTTGGTTTTACCTATTTTCACTTATTGTGATGTAATTTTTAATAACTGTGACAGTTCTTCGAAACGCTTACTTGAGGTTACGCTTAAAAATTGTACTCGGTATGTGCATGATCTTAGAAAGGGATTCTATCCTTGGTTGTGGTTTGTTTGAGCTTTTTTATTGTAGAATTGCTATTTTTATTTTTCGAGTAAGTAATTCGAAATTACGTTTGTTTTTCTATAAAAAATTAAATTTTTGAAAGTCACAACGTACCAGGAATATCAACTTGCCGAGCAACAGAACTGCCATTTATAATAAATAGAACCATATTTCATTTTTCTGAGTTAAATTTGGATCGGTAACAATGAACTGCGTTTCTATAATCTTAATGATTATACCTTATTTGGTGACTGTAATAATTCTTATAGATTTGGTGGGGTGAGTGTATATTATCCATCAAATTTGTGATCTGCTTGCACCGCTTATAACCTTGCTTCGGCTAATATTGTTAAAGTTGAATGAACTTTTGAAAATGAACTATATATTTTTTATGTGTTTATAGGTTACATTCATATTCTTTAAGCACTTTCTTACAAAAAATTTGTGATCTTATTAACAATAATAAAATTAGAAATTTGTTTATTATTGGGGACTTAAATGTTGATATTCTTCAATTTTTATCCACCTAGCTGCGATGATTACATGTTTCTCATGTCCTCGTTTAGACTGGAATCTCTATAGTTAACAGTTTTACTCGAGTTATTAGTTCATCATCTTCGTGTATTGATCATTTTTGTTCCCACCTTAAATCCAGTGATCTCTCATGATTAACGCCATTGGTTAAGGATCTTAATTAATCGCCTCATCGTTTCATCGCCTCAAAATACCTCTCAGTTTATAAAAAACAACTGAATCTTGTATTGTTAAATGATACTCTAGGGTTAGTGGACTAGGGTTTTATTTTTAATATTGATTGGGCTTCTTTAGCACTGGATCAGTTTCTTACGAGTGCACTCGAGTAATGTTATATTCAATATCAGATGAAAAACATTAAGTTACTTGCCAGTCGTATCAAAACCAGAAATATTTTGCTCAAGAAATTAAAAAAAAAAATCCTGATCATCTTCGTTTACGTAATATGAGAAAATGTAAGGAAATTATTGTACTATACCAATCGTTTTCCAGTAAATCAAGGTGATGTAAAAAAACTGTGACCTCGTTAACGAAATTTTGACAAAAAGAACAAAGACTTCTATTAAAAATATTTCATCGCATAATGATGTCCGGGTGATCTTGAAATCGCCAATGATCTTCCAAGGATCTTCCATATGACTACTTTTCAAAAAAAAAAAAAAAATAAAATTAATGACTCCTGTTTCCATTAATGAGTATTGTCTGTTATTGCTAGATAGACTGAAGCATTCTACGATCATTCCTTTATTTAAAAAAGGTAAGCTTATCGAGATACGAAATTATAGGCCAATTGCCATTCAGCCAGTATTATTGAAAGTTCTTGAAAATTAGTTAAAAATAGACTTATTAATTTTTTAAATAGGTTTACTATAATATTTAATGCTCACCAACATTGATCGATGTTATCGATGACCTTATTCTAGGATTTTCTATTTGCTTCGTAATTTATGTCCTATTTCTGTAGTATTTAATTATTTTTCCCATTTTATGGGAAATTAAAATAATTCAAGTTTTTTTGTGTTTAATCCATGTAATCTTTTCTAGGGCCAAAGCTCACTCAACTCTTTCGTGATTATTTGACATCCTACTTTACGCCATTGCCACCCAAACCCAAAACACACAAATATATAGGTTTTTTTCATCACAATCAAGTGATAAAAAATCACTTTTGCAGTGACTGGCATACCAACATCTATAAATGTGCCCAATTAGAGAAGTTTTACTGTACATATAAATAATAAACCGAACTCAACAAAATTGTTAAACTGACATAATCTGGACGCGTGTTACATAAAATAACAAGTTTTAATCATTATTGAAATATGTGACATAATTTTTTTCTAAAGCATAAAAATAATGAAATTACTACATACTATTTTGAGCTGAGCTGTATATAAGCGCGATAAATTTTCAACCAGCATACTTTTATGCACACACATATGTTTATGTATTTTATCATGTTAGCTAATGATATTGACCTTTGGTTTAGACGATTTTTTTAGACGACATATTTTATTTTTGTTTGTCAAGATTTAAGACTTTGAACAGTTTTGTTTCAAAACTGATAGTATAAAAGCACAAATGTAACGCTCTCAAAGGTATATGTTTACTGACAGTGACAAATTGAAATTACTCACCACATTGTGTTAGGTATACAAATTATTTTATATTTCATATTTATCAAATATTTCGATCAATTAACTCGCATTTTCCAAAGTTTTCACCAAAAATAGTTATGTTACTATGCATGATATCATTTTTTAATGTATACTTGTATTAAAAAAATGCACTAATACATATAGAAAATCTATTTTAGTTTTTCAAAAATATTTTTTTCCGAAAACCCGTGTTAATGCACCATGGAATTTTAATAATTGGGTCAGAAAGTACGACAGAGATGAAAACAAAATTCAATCGATAGTAAAACATACTCCAAAGCTTCTGATAAAAAATGAAACGATCGTGGTCATAATTATAAATGTTTTGGGCATATAATATTTTACGTGCATAAAAGTTCGTAGCATATGCAATATTTGAACTATAATTTAGACTAATAAAATATATTAGTTCAATATTCGCACAACGATCATTGCCTTAGCACGCGAGTTTATAATGTTTCATATGAGACGTGAGATAAGATCAAACGCGATTATTATTATTTACATACACAGACAACGAAATATGATAAGCTGAAAAAAATAAATAAACTAAACGAAACAATCATTCGGCACTTTACAATTTTAGAAATTTATTTTTTTATTTTTTCGGTTTCGTGACGATATTGAAATTTATGATTGTACGGAACAATACATTTTTTTTTATTTTTAATTTTAGAATTTTATTTTAGTTATTTAAGCTTAGTGTATGGATGAACATTTTTAGAATGCTAAAGAAAAATTGTAAATAACGGCAAAGAAAATAACGAAATTTTTTCTACTTGTTGGAAATATCATACAACAAGAATATTGCCAAATATATCATAAGTTCAATTTTAGACCACTTTATCGAGCAACTGGACCCGTATGTGAGCAATAATGCGCAATAAATTGATGATATCGCGCGCTATTTTGTGCCATATTGTTGAAACCATAGCTCTGCCACTTCAATATCATTCAACTTCTCGGATGGACGATTATGTCGACCGTAATGGACATAAGCCACAGTAAGTTTGGTGAACTTATCCAAGGTTCTCAAAATCAGTTTGGCCAAGTTGCAACCGTTGTACTGGCTTAAGCTTATTCATGTTGACAAGACGTACTGACCAAAAAACAACTGTCAAATGTCAAATTGATAGTCACTTAAAAAACAACCTTTATAAAACAAGCATATAAGTCATAAAATAAGTATATTTCAAACTTCTCCACTTACCAAAATTCACTTCTTTTAAAATAACGAATTTCGAAAATTTTATTTTGTTGTCCATAACGAGTTACAAGACGTGCATTACTATCAAATAATCGAGAGCTTCTAACATATGACATAGATATAGCTAATGACCTTAACCCTTATTTTACAGATACTAGTATTGCAAAAAAGTTAAGATAAACATAAATCGAATAAGTCGATTTTATCTGCTAAAGTTGCAATTTTGACGATATTTAAGGTTTTTAAGGTCGACCAAAGTCTACATTATCATATCTGATATTATACCTCTAGAGGTATGTAACAAAAAGTTTGCTTCCTAAATAAAAAAAGAGGGAAAATCAATGATAATTTTAGTAACTCTAGAACTAAATTGCAAATTCGTAATATATTCTGTTTTGGGTCCGAAGCTCTCCCAGCTTGTTAGCCATTATAGTTAGTACTATGGGTTCATAATTGTGTTAATTGCAATTATCGATTGAAATCGGTAATCTCGCCCTTCCTTGATATTGAAACTCAATATCTTACTATTCAGCTTTAACCCAATTAGGATTATAAATTAGACAAAACCATTCGTACAATTACTATTCAATTAGAAAATCTAAAACCAAATTACACCCCTAAACATAAGAAAGCTTAAATTCACATTACATTCAATATTGATTAGTTCGAATAGTTTTAATAATAAATTAATCGTGATCGATAATTACGTAAGTACTTAGTGCTTCATCGTAATTGTAAAATTGCATATCAAAAACGAACTATCGATTTACTATTTAGAAATTATTGTGTTCGATTATGGAACGAATATAATTTTAAATCTCATCAAATATGTATTATGTTGTGCGATATATTATGTATACCCCCGTAAGCGGAATACATTTCTCGTAGGACATTTAGAATGAGAAATCTTTAAAATAATAATTTAAAGAATGACGTCATGAAGTATATATATATATATATATATATATATATATATATATATATATATATATATAATATAAAATATATAAATATATATAATATATTATATATATATATATATATATATATATATATATATATATATATATATATATATATATATATATAGTTTTTTTTATTTTTTATTTTTTAATAAAATTCGAGAAAATTTTAGTTTTAATAAGTCAGAGTTCGGTCATTACTTGATGAGTTTGACGTAAATTCTTCACCGTGTTAACATTTGAAAATCTTTTTTGTAGTTTAGTTTTGGTTTCTGCATATTCTGGTTTTGGGTAAATAACTAAAATTAATAGATGTCATGTTGCTTTTATCTTTACACCATCTAAAATATCCTTCTGCAGTATTAAAAAGGCTTTGGTCAATACTTCTCAAGGAAGTCATTCTAGCAATTGTCTTAATGATTCCTCCAACGGAGGAATTGATTCCTCCTTCCGTGGCTTGTGTGGTGAAGAAGTTCCATTCGCAGTCGATGGTGGAATCATGTTGATGGAAGTTGATATTGGCAAAGTTGTTCTTGTTCTTAAACTGCGATAGAGCTCCATCCGAAAAATAATAATTTTTTTTTGGAGTTAGATGTTCCGACTCATTATCTTTGAGAAAATTTATAAATTTAGTTTAAAATCCGTACACAGCTACTGCATCGTGTGTTTTATCTTCTGATACTACTGCATTGGAAAGTATGCTCATTTCATCTGCTGATGATTTGTAGTACGCTGGGAATAAAGTTTGATAAGATTTCGACAATTTCATCAATTGAAGATGTAATCTTTTCATTTATACGTCTTCTCATCAGGGACTTCCAATACCTGTATGTTACATCATCCAGCTCTTCAGCTTCTGCGGCGGCTTTAATTTCTTTCAGAAAATTGTCCACAAGCACATTGCAGTCTTCTCATTTATCTTCACAGCAGTCCCACGTCAAATATTCACATGATACTTTTTTAACAGTTCTCTTTCATTCTTAATAACAGAATCACATCGTAAAATTTTTGTTACAACTGGACATAACAAATTGTTATTCTGGTGAATAAAACACATACATTCATTATGTGTTCCGGCCTTTTCAGCTAATATACATTCTTTTAGTCGAAGCTCCGCAAATTTAGAGAATCCGACGTTTTCAATTGGATTTTTTCCAGAAAATTCTGAAATGCTTCAGATAAATTACACAGAATAAGTAGCTTATGCTTTTGAATCCGCTTCACGAACACTTATGTAATCATTTTTTCCAGGAAAAGCTGTCGGCTGATTTCCATACTTCTGTAGAATTCTTCAACTATAAGGTAATTGTTTCTGGAGAAATTCCCGACCTCGTTTTTCTTGACCCAGGAAAGCTGACATATCCTGTCTTGCTGAGAACATCCTTTTGATCACAATCTGCCTGATCTTCCTCGATTGATGTTATCACGGGAACCGGGAGGTGCAAGACATTTTCACAAGTGAGTTTTACAATTTTTTCCAGTTGCTTATTGCAATAACCTGACTCTTAAGCCTGTGTTTTCTTACAGGTCATCCACCCAATTGTAAACATGATTCAGAGAAAACATCTACTGGTTGAAGATTTTCTTGTGGTGATACTATTCTTTCCGATTGCCTTGGACTGTCTATCTATTTATATGACGGTTGCTGATACTATTGCAAATTTGGGGTGGTGGTAAAATTATTCTGCAGGTAATTTTTTTGTAATATGCTACCAATAAACAATAAAAGGAAATAAAAAAATAATAAGATAAGAAAGTAATAAAACAGGTTCTTAATGAGTCATAACTGTAATACATAGCTATTTTACTACGAACAAACTTATAAAACCCATAAATTTTAATTTTGCTGCCATTTGATGGCCATACTGAAGCTAACAGAATTTGGGGCTTTCACTATTTTCAATTGATGGTTTATTACCTATAAAAATCAATTGTAATTGTAAATATCGACTCATTTTTCACTATCAATAAAGCATTTTTTTATGAAAAACACAATTTTTCAACTTTAAAGCCTTCTGGTTGCTAAACTAGGGTGATTTCAAACATAATTTTACCTTTTTACGAAAGGATAAAGTGTTGCCTATTAAATTGTGTATTGGGTATATTTAAATTTTGGTAGCTCTGACCTATAGCAGCAAAAATATAAACTAAGATCTAGCTGACTAAAATACCTAAGATAACGGTACTTTATAAAATTTGTTTACGTATCCATTTAGACTGAAATTACTTACCCCTTTTTAAAATAGTACGAATTTTGAAAATATTTTAGTTCGAACTAAAAATACAATACTTTATGTGTGAGCCAAAATCAGAATTCGAAAACTGTCAAAACATAGATATCAAATAACGGGACAACCGAAGGTAGAAAAAAAAGAAAATTGTGTAGGTAAACCTTTGTTGTATTGAGGAACACGAAAAAAACAAAAATCGAAGGGATGAATTTCGGAGCCCGTTCGAAATATCATGGAATGACCCATATTAAAAACGCAAAGATTGCGTGGTAAAGAAAAATAGTGCCCAAAATCTACAACCTGTGGTACCAATAAATGGAGACGAACAAATCATTGAAATAGACTTTAGTAACACCGCTGAATCATTCAATAAATAAATATCAACTTTGTGAAATTTAACAAAAAATTTAATGCCGTTTTGAAGCAGTTATTTTTAAAGCCCGTCAAGTGAAAATGGAAAGAAATTATAAAATATATCTATGAACTCGAAATGGAAAAATCATGTTGAGGAAAGTTGATGGCAGTGAAGTTAAAATCATTAATACTTTATCTGATCTAGATAATCTTTAAAATATTATTATTTTTTTTTTATTAATGTCTAATTCTACTGACCTTGGGGTCAGGTTTGTATTAATGATTCGAACTTCAACAACATACTGAAAAATAATTGTAATTATAATAGTTTTATCTTTTTTTCATGTAAACATACGAAGCTTGAGGGAAAATTTTAACTTGCTTTTGGTGAATTTGTAAACCATGAATGTCGTCCCGGATTTCATAATTGTGTCAGACATTTTGATTAATTCGTATTAATTATTGAAAGTAATTTTTATAAAATTGATGGATACGACTTGTTTATTTTGAGTAATAATTTGGAAAGAGCCGGGGTGTAGCAACATGTCGCTGTCTAGGTCTAAATTTCAAATTTGGTGGGATTACTTTTTAATGTCTTTGAGTATATCGATATCATAAATTCAGTATAGATCAATTCGTTTGTGAGTTTGATATTTTACGAGATTTCAACATAGATTTACTGTCTGTAACAAATCTATTGATAAATTAAGATTTAAAGATGTCATCACTAGGTCTTAAATCGGTAATAAATTCTCCAATACGAATATTTAATGGTAGTGCAACACTTTTAGAACATTTAATAGTTCTATAGAAAGTGAAATTTTTTCCATGTCAATTACTGATCATAGTCCACTTCTGATTACTGTTACTTTGATCGAGAAATCCAATTACCAAATTAGGAATAAAAACGGTTTTATTGAAAAACAATTTATAAATTTTGCAAATTTAAACTTGTCTTTGAGAGCGGTTTTCACTAATAAATTTTAAAAATCGATGAATATATATATATATATATATATATATATATATATATATATATATATATATCCTGCTTTATGATAGGCTCGCAATACGATTATCTGCTTTAGACCCATACACCGATAAAACCTAGATCAATAATAGATATGCTTTGTTATTAGGGACCAATGTCTTCTAACATTTTCTGTCTTTAAAAGCTTACTGTTGCGAGAAGAATAAAGTATACACTAAAAATACTTTTACTATTAAAAAATGGTTATGACCCACAACTCAAGACAGGTTTAAAGGCGATAAATTCTGGCAATATACAGGGATTACAGAATGAACTACAGTAGTAGATCAAGTGCTTATTTATTTGCAAACATTGGTATGCTTTCTTAAGTCAAATTGGTACTGAAAGCTAGAATGTTGCCACGATTTATTATTTTGCTATTTTTAGAAATATAACATTAGCAGATAATTATGTAGTTTGTTTATTTACATAACTTTCCAATGCTTTAAGATTACGTTTTCGTTTACTTAAATACTTAAGAATTGGCCACATCCAATGGCAATACTCTCACTATTTTTTGTACAATTTCTTAAAATTGGTGTGACTGAGAAAATTTATCGATATAAATAATTCAATATAAATGATGTAAGTGCGTATTAAAGATTGTGATTTCTCGAGAATTTAAACTTCTCGAAAAATCGAGAAAAAAAATTGCTTGTTTTGAGACTTGCAGAGACTGTCAATTGATCGATCTGAGAGGCTTGTTCTTTTCTTTGAAATGAAATTTTCCACAATCGAGGTTTAACCATTTGTAATGCAACAACGCTAAGTTTCGAGTAAGTTGGCCATTGGTAGAAAATATATTAATTTCTCTCGGCAATGTTTCAAAGTCAGTATCTGAGATCAGGAACATTTGTTGCTTTTACGAATAAAATTTTCCAGCTCCTTTTTCAAAATTTGTTCATTCGTAATGTGCTTATTCTGGTTCATATAATTCGGTTCGAATCTTGAATCTTCAATTTCCACTTTTTCTGCATTCTCTGCAAGTACCACATGAGGAAAATGTTTGTTACCACGTGATTTATCAGGTGGTGCAGGTAAAAGCCTTATCTTCAAGTTTTTAGCTGCCTTGTTGATTTCATTTTTCAAAAACTTATCTTCCACATTTTTCCAAAAGGGTGGGTCCTGTAAAAATCATTAATATCGGAATTGATTATAAAAGCTTTTGGAGAAATTAAATCTATCTGATTATCTTCTTTACCCAACAAATTATGGGTTTCATCTTCGCTTGAGTCGCAAGTGGAATTTTTATCATCGCTGGTCTTATTATTTGTTCGTTGAGATGCATATAAAGCCATCTTAATCGCCAAATTGATAGCATGATTGTAGCACATTTGTACATGAGCGGGTGGTAATTTTCCATATTTTACCATAAAGCCCGCACCAGATGTAGTGGCTACAATATCTTTGGAAGAACAAATACCAAACGATTCCAATTTTGAATTCACCATTTCTCCGAAGTATAAGTGGTCATTCATGTATCATTGGATTTTAAAGCTGGTCCTTCAATGGACAAACTAAATTTCTTAATGTTAATAAACTGTAGTTCCATAATTTTGAAGTCCGTCTGCTTAGATTTATAAATATTCTAATAATTTTTTATTTCTCGAGTAATAAAATGAAATTCTCGAGAATCAAGAAGTTGTAAAATGTTGAGATTTCTCGAGAAATCGAGAATTGAGAATTCTCGATCACATGCTTTAGTTCGGATATTCTAAGATTACAAACATAGGTCTTGTCGGACCAGTAACATTTGCTTATTGTATTGCTTTTTATTTTTAATAGTTAAAATTATTGAAGAACGTGGTTTTACGTTTGAGTAAAATGCTGCTTAGCATAACAAACTAATTTTCAGCTTCTGCATCGGCTTTGTCCTAACTCTATCGATTTTACAAGTATGTATACTGTTTTGTTATGTTCAATATGGCCTGCCTCAAACTAAACACGTTTGAAACATCTATCTTAACTATGAGCTTAATTCATATTTAATGATTTTCTGTATTGATCTGCATCAATCCTTTGAGAAACTAGCTTAGAGTAAACTAGCTTAGAGTAGTAGTACTTAGCTCATAAAGTCATAAAAATTTATTATTTTATAATTCTATAACAGTCAAACATAAGCTTTAATAAGCATGAAAACACAGATCAACAACCACCATACGTCACAATGTGTACCATAATTTTAACAAACATAACATTCAACAAGCTTATATCATCAGTTCAAGATATAATTAGAGCAACATGTTATATAGAGTAGATTATTAGAAAACTATTAATTCATATATTTTCTTTTATGATATTGACTATTCGTGTACTCACAGCTAAATACAGATAACAAAAAATAAAAGTCATAAAACCCAACGAAAATCAATAAAAAAAAAATTTCTATCTCGACTCTATGGAGACATCATACTCGTGTACGAGTAAATTATCAAGCCGTTTATAATACACAAATATGAGTATAAATTTGCCTAAAATAAAGCAGTCAGTAAATTATATTAAAGGTATTGTGACACAGCAAAATAAACAACAAAAATTCATTAAATATAATTAACACATTACGAGGCCGACACACATGTTTTGAGGAATATACCAATAATATATTTTTAAGGTAAATGAACTTTGAACTTGCGGGAGTTACACACATATGACCACATGTAAGTCACGTGTATTAGACCTAAACTCGTATTACTATAGTATAACAATAAGTTTTATCAGACAAAATTAAATTCATCAAATTTTTATCACATGTACATGTTCATTACAAGTAGACCAAATTATGAGTAATATGATAATAAATTATTCAATTGACTCTTTAAAAGTAATCGAGTACATTATATTCACTTTGGCATGATACGACGACGTGTTAAAAGTTTTATTATTTAATTTACTAGGAGAAAGTTGATCTATTTGTTGTTAAAACTATTGCCAAATAAGGTGCCAGCTTGAGCTAAAATCAAGATTATTTTGCAAGAGTTTAAATTGGTTTCCAATCAAAACATTTATTATTATTTGAATCCTCCTATGGTCGTTTGAATCTATTTTTTAAAGTTTTGATATAAGAAGCCATCATTTTTTATATTAACAATACATATTACAATGACAAAAAGGCACAATACCTATTCGCGGAGGTGCTGCAAAAATATTGAGCTACAATTTATTTTTACGTTTCAATATTTTTCCATGATATAAGGCTTCTTCGATTCAACTGAGAAGCACAATTCTTCACATCGTACAAATAAGTTACTCTTCAAGTAACTGAGTTACTGAAGAGAAGTCGATGTTTGATTAGCATTCCACCTCCAAAATATTTGAATTATGGAATCTATTTTTTTTGTAGCAGTTATAACTGAAAAATACATCTTCAGTTAATTCTGTTGCTCAATTTTTAAGTGAAGAGTTATAAATCGACCCGCCTCTTTACTTTTGGTGTTTATATATTTTAAATATACGATTTTTCCCTCACTCCGAACTTTTTTATTTGTGGAACCTAATTATCGGTTGTAAAGAGAAATTAACTTTTAACAATGACAATTAGTAGTTGCTGGAACACCTATAAAAGTGGTTTATAGTTTTAGGAAACTTCAGGCATGATTACTATGTCCTCTCGATGGACTATTCTTTGTAACGATTGTTAAATTGATTACAGTAAATATTTAAAATCATTTTCCAAAGTCAAACCGAAAATAAAATCATTATTGCTGCTTGATGAGAGATTTCTGATGAAAAAAAGTTTACCAGCATTTTCGACTAATACTCATGAAATATTAAAATTTCAAGGTCACAACCTCAACAACTTTTTTAGTAGTGACAACTAACATCTTCAATATACTATATAGAACATGGGTTCCAACGCAGCTGGAGCTGTTAGAGTAAATCTATTTTGTAAAATCTATTTTGTAAATTGACGAAAGTTAAAGTTTTACAAAACTAACAGATGATATTTGATTTGCTTAACCGAACTTCATTTTAATGCTAAATTTTTGTCAAAAACGTTAAATGCAAAACAAACTCTGACGTGTTATCTTGAATTTTAAATTACCAGTTGATTCATAAAGCACCTATATAAACACAATTTTGTTTAGATACTGTATCATAAACGACAAGTTACATCATCGTTTCAATAAATATATTACGCAAGCATAAAATGCCGGAGGGAAGATAAGATGCCATTAAACGAAAAAAGTATTTTTACGTTTTGACATTTTTTTTTTCATTTTTTAAAGATTTTAATTTTTATGGAATGGGAAGACCATGCACAGTAGTATCGTATATACAATACATTATGGAAAAACAGTTTGTGGAACTTATCTGTGGAATTTGTTTATTTATAATTTGTTTGTCCTTGAACTTAAATTATAAACTAATATATATTTATAAAGTAAATGTTCAACACGAAACTGGGCCGATAATTTTGTGGAACCTAATTTTACTCACCATGCATTATTAGTTATTAAATGTTTGCGATTATAAATTTCGGTTTTATGTGTTTATTATAAATAAAAAATATATCATACCACGAAATAATTTCCAAAACTATATTATATTTGTATAGTCTGCTAATCATGTGATAAGTGGACTATCGAACACAAATATTTGGCATGTGTCACGAACGAAATATAATATGATAAAATTGTGATTTGTGTCAAATTGTATTTGTAGGTATGCTATTCGAGGAATTATATAGAATGATTTTATCGTTATATAGAATGAGATTAGTTCGTTTAATGTTATATTTATGGGAGATAGCAGCTTTCGAGTAATTTGTAAATTTTATAATATAATTTTACTATTGGAAATTTTGTTTTAGTTTACCTTGTAAATTATAACTTTTTCTGTAATTATGGCTGCTATTTTTATAAATTAAAAAACTTGAAATGTCAAGGCAAATTTCTCAGGACAAATAAAATTAAATTAAAACTTGATTCTTCCCAATAGCGTATTTAAAGTTTAAAATCTTTTAACTCGCAAAAAGCTAACAAAAGTTTGTTCTTTAATGTAGGATTAAATTATAAATTAAACCAAAAAGTTCATTCGAAACAGTCTCTTTCAAACTAAAAAATTCAAAAACAGTTATGATTCCAATTTAGTTAAACTTCCTCCGATTTAATCCTAATTTTTGAGATAAAGGGTTTTAGTTTGGAAGCTTAAAGGACGCCAAAAGTTAAATTAACTGAGAAATATTCTAATAATTTTCACTAGGTAGCTAGTAAACTAGTTGACAATCTTTCCTCTTATACCTGAAAGCTAAATAATTTTGATTAAAAAAATTACGACTAAATCCACATTGGTAAGGCGCTCGAGTCAGCAGTAAATGGGGCCCATTATCCTTTTTATATACAGAAACTCTAAGAGCAGTTTTTAAAATATTTGGAAATACCATCCTAACAAAAATTGAAGACATATCAGGTTGCCCTGAAAATCATGACTTGTTATAACGCTTTTGGTGCACCAAGAATAAATCGGTTATATTCCTTTGAGTTTGTGTCACAATTTAAATTTTTAGATTTAAACATTAGTTCAGCAGAAATATCTACAGTAAAGTCCTTAAGTTCATTTGGAACATGTTGGGGAAAAGTTTTATTTTTTAGCACAACTGAGTAGTTTACTATACTTGACATTGCAAATAATTTTACATTTATTGAGATTTAGCCTTATAGGCTTTTTCCAGTTAACAATTGACCACATCTAGGGATATCCTTCGATTACTTCCATAATTCTATGAACTTGTACTATATTCGAGTGTTTTTTCCTAAAGCCAAATTGATTTGAAGGAATAAGGTTTCTTTCTTATAATTAGCTTCAGGCTTTTTAAAAGTAACGTTTCAAATAATTTTAATAGTGTTGGAATCAGAAATATTGACCGATTTGAAGATTTTTTATTCGGCAGTTTGTTTTGTTTTGGTTATTATTACTTCTGCAACCTTCTATTGCCTTAGTACGTATCTTAATCGGATTGCTGCATGAATTAATTTCGCATGTGCAATTATTTCGGCATAGTTTTGGTAATCATTTCGAAAGTTTAATACTAATTTTTTCCAATATTACTTTATTTAGACATGACACTAATTTATAAGATTTTATAGAACTAAGTATTAGTCTTGTTCGGTAGATTTCAATTCGATCTGACCTACAGTTGTTTGCTGCTTAAATGTGCAGATTTACAGCTAGATGAAGCAATATTTATTAAAATATGTAAACAAATTTCAAAGGCGGAATTATAATCCTTTTAACGATAAATATGACCCCAGATCTCTAGTAGGAGGGGGTCTTAGAACTCGTTAAAATCAATATCAAAATAGCCCTCTAAAATTCATGTTCCATTTAAATGGCTTAAGTTTTTGTTTTTATTTGTAGAAATTTCGATTGATGAACGACAAATTTGTCATACGATACCTGATGAGTTAAGGTTTTGGAAACTTATTTAAAATCCGACATAAACAGGCGAACAAAACGTTGTTCAAAAGTTTTATGTAAAAAAGATAACTCGGCTCTGGTATATAATCCAACCAATGCTATCACACCTCACGTGCTCTTCAAACATAACAACATAAAAAAAAATGTAATATTCTATTCTCAATCGTGCGCTCAATGCACCAACAACTTTCGTAAAAACATTCGGTAGAAGAGAATCAAAAACTATGCGAAATATAATACACACAACTGAAATTATAGGAATTCGACAGAATTTCCACGACAAAACAAACCGCGAAAAAAGTTAAAACATCTAGAAGATTATTTCGATTCACCAACATTAACTAAATAACCAACGAACCGATTATAAGTATTTCCGCAATAGATATTTTTATATAATAGCTATATATGTGTATAGAAAACAGTAGATTTTAGAGACGAAATTTTTCGGTGCTGGAAATAAACAGTACATATAATAATTTGATACACAAGTCTATCAAAATGGTAATCTTTTACTAAATTCATAACACAAAAAAAATATATATAGCTATATAATTTGACTCAATCACCTTTTATAACTTTGATCTTAATAACAAAAACAAATTCGAGTTTACAGTGTTTTGCACTGCTCGTACGATTATACTGTTTTATCTTCAGTATTTAACAAACTTAACACTTTGCACACCAAAAAAGCAACTAATTTACACTTATAATCAAATATTTGGAGTTTCAATATTAACTTATAACACTAAAGAACTAATTCACTGAAAAAAATAACAAAAAAATATAAGCACTGGAAATTAGTCACGATAATCCGGAAAAAATTTGTAAATTTTACAAAATTAATTACACCATAAGTGTAAATATAATATGGTTTATCGAAATTTTATCAACACGCGCTAAAAAAACACTTTATTTACGAAATTTACGTCTAAGCCGGTGGAAGTCAACGAAGCAACTGTTTAGTTTATACCAACCAACACATAATACCTCGTAATTGAGTAATTTTTTTTACTCTACAAATTTTTATTTTCTAACACACATATTCGTACGCTCATACCCTGTGTAGTACGAGTATTATCAAATATAAAAAAAAAATTTCGGCCATTTATTTATTTTTTTCGTCTTCGGCGCACAGAACGTGTTGTTACATTTTTATTTCTTTCGATTTTCTTATATTATTATAAAAAGCGAGAATACAGAGAGAAAAAAAAATTAGAAATGCCGAATTTATAAAAATATAAAAAAATATATATATATTAACATTGAGTAGAAAGAATAATATAATAACTAAGAAATATCGGAGAATAAGAGAATGCGAACATATATCATAAACATAACAAAAGCCAACAATGACGCCAAAGACAGGAAAAGAAGAAGATGCCGAAAAATAAAACGAAAACTATATACTTAAATTACACAATACTAATGATAAAGTTGGTGAGAAAATAGATAAATATTTTGTAATTGGCGAAACGAACCTTAAGGTTACGGGCCAATATATATATAATATATGGTAAACAATACAAAATTTACCGAATCAATTCGCAGTTTACTAAAATAGGTAGAATTATAATATTTTTCAAAGAAGAGCATGTTTATATCAAAAGATTCTTAATTTTGTAATTTAAAATTTCGCGCAAATTCTCAAATTTAATTTGAAATGAAAATTTATCATTATACGAAATAACGTTTTTTTAAATTGATACAATTTTGAAAAGTATTTATTTCTCATCAAAATATTTATTTAATATTTTACAAAGTTTCTGAAAAAGGAATTTAACTTACCTAAATTTGAAATTACAAACTCAAACAGTTTAAAATTGAAAAACTTTTAATTTCAAACCTTTATGTGGTAAAAATTTCAAATTGTGGTTTGCATCAATTTCAATCTTTTCAATATTTAGAAATTTCGTAATATTTTGTATTTTCGATATTACAGAATTTTATAAATTTCAAATTCCAGAAATTATCAATAAATCTGTTCAAAATTTAAAAATAATGGTATGTATTTAAAAAAAAATGAAAATGAAAATCCCTTAAATAATTAGTATTTAAGGGTTAGTTTCAAAATTTTGTATATTTATAATTAATTTCTGCCAGGTGTCAGTTTCAAATTCCTTAAATTACACAGTTATAGTAATGAAATTGATCAGAAAATAGATAAATATTTTGTAATTGACGAAACAAACCTAAAGTGAGATAAAAAACAGATAGAACTATAATATTTCTCTAAGAAGAGCAAATTTGTATCGAAAGATTCTTAATATTAAATTTCAAAATTCGCAAATTCTCAAATAAATTTATTTTTCAATTTTAAAAAATCGAATTTGGACAGTATCCCTTTTGAATTATCCAATTTATTTTAAAAATTTCTGAAAATAATTGAATTTAGCAACATTTTAATTTCAAACTTACAAGGGATTAAATTCTTATTTTTTAAAAATACGAATTTGGTTTTCATCGATTTCAACTATTTAATAATTTACAAATTTTGCACTACTGGTTAGCACTTTAAAATTGGTTTCAGTTTCAATTCCTTTTATGCTTTTCGATATTACCGAATTTCATATTTTAAAATTTAAATTTCAGTAAGTATTAATTTAAATCTGTTCAAAATTTAAAAAAAAATTATTATAATTTTATTAAAATAATTATTATTTTGGAACATTTCTGGAGTTTAAATTTTTTTATTTAATTTTTTTTATTTTTTGGAAGACTTATTATACTATAGTTTTTTAGGAACCTAACTAATTTAGCACAGTATCATTGGTTTTTTGTAGGCAAATAATTGCCATTCGATTCTCAAGCTTACGATGCATGTTGTCAAAAGCATGTTTCATGTTTGGCAGTAAATCTGCAATTACTTCGTTGGTGTCTTCCATCTTTAAGTGGCGATGCAGATTTTCATTTTTCGTGGTACAGGGCATTTAAAATGTCCCGACGTACTTTATTTTGGAATGTCTGTGTTATTTAAACGTTCGTCTTCCAAGTAAAGCTCCAAAGCTATTCTCCTAAGTCGACATTAGTTTTTAGAGTTTTTTTTTTTGTCCAATACATTTTCCACATATTGATGGTCAAATTCGATCGTTTTCTTTTTGCAATATTCTTCTCATTTTAATTTGTCAATTTGTGTCATAGCTAGATATTTTCTTGTATTATAAGGAACTTGGTTAGTTTTGATTACGTTTGGCATTTTGACATAATTTGTTTAATTATAAAAATTCACATGTTCAGATTTGGTTTCGTTGTGGCTGTGCTACTTGCTCTCAACTGCCAAAATATTTGTGATATCTGCAAATATAGCTAAGGGAGTTTCTTTTATTAGTAGTATGTTTCATATCAACAACAAGTACAAGATGGGAACCAAAACGATTCCTTCTGATACACGGGCTAATATTTTCTTTAGATACGAATATTCATCTTCATATATGTTACTCGAAATTTGTATTGGGATTTTAGAATTGTATAATGTAGTTTAAAAAGGTTTCGATGTAACATGTACTGTAGTCTTTAATGCTGAACAAGACCAAATTCTTGGAATATTTTTTTCGTTTATAGCCGCCGAGCGCAGGATTAATATTATTATTTTCTATTATGGGCTTAATTCGGTTCAGAGGTAGTTTTTAATATATCTTTGATATAGTTTATCTGTACAGTGGTTGAAAAGCTCCTTCGGAGACCACTGAGTGAAGATAAATATGAACCTCATGATTCCTTTTTAATTGTTTTAATAAGAGATTCAAATTTTTGACATCGGTTAAAGCCAATTTTTTTAACAAACACAGTTGTTTGTAAAATTAGTAGATATCAACTATAATGTTTTAAAAATTTTATAATTGTTTTATTACTCTTTGACGATATTTGTAAAAAAATTGATTTCATTTAAATTTACTATTTAAAATTTTAATTTTTGTAGCGAACATTTAAATAGTCAAAATGGTAAATTACAGTCCTTAAGGATTGGTTTTAATTTTAGTTATAATTTTTATTTTTAGTCTTGATCTCTCCTCAATATACAAAATTTAATATGCCTAAATTTAATCCTGGAAGTTGTCAATTTCAAACCCCTTTAACAGTTTTAAAATTTAATGAATTCTAAAATTTTTAAATTCTAACTTTAGCACCTAAAATCAGTCTTTTCAAAATGTATTAATATTTCTATATTTTAAAGAATTTAAATTAATTAAATTTTAAAACAAAATGCTAAATTTTATTGTTTACTTATATTACACGATACTAGTGATAATGTTGCAAAAAGTTATTAAAAACATAGATACATATATTTCGTAAGTGGCAAAACGAACCTTAAGTTTACAGGTCATTATATTATGTATTTTACAGTTTATTACACTTTTAAAAGGAAATCGATATCATATTCTTAATTTTTAAATTTTAAAATTCTCAAATTTGTAAATATGTAGTTTTAATATTTTTCAAAGTTTTAGCATTAAATTTTACTTTTAAAAATTTAAATTTGACAAAATTTTGAATCAAGAATTTAATTTTAATTTCACCTTTCAAACGGTGAAGTTAATTTTGTAAAATTTGATTTTAAGTTGGTATCAATTCAATATTTACGAAATTAAATTTTAAAAATATAACTACATACTGTATGGCATTTCGAAATTCCTATTAAAGTTCGAACTTTAGCCAGGATTAAAACCAATTTTTTCGAAATTTATAAATTTTTAAATATCTGATATTTTGTGAATTTAAATTACTAAAATGTTAAAATACAAAACAAGGTTGTTTAAATTTTAACATTTGAATGTTGAAAATTACAAATGAAAACTCAAATTAATAATTTTTGATAACCTTTCGAAAGTATTGTATTTTGATATTTAAATTAGCAAAGTTTTAAATTTTAAACGACAGTTGTTTACAATTTGACAGTTAAAATTATTTAAACTCTCAACCTTTAATTTTTTTAAAATTTAAATTTGATATTAAGATATTAATTTTAATCTTTTTAAAATTTATAAATTTTCAAATTTCATTGATTTTTTATTTCCGAATTAAGAATATTGGTAGTCAAGTTCTAAATTTAAATTAAGTTTAACATTTCAAATTATAAAGCCAAATTTAAAATCCAAGTATTGGTAATAATTTTAAAAATTTAGAATTTAGAAATGTCAATTGCCAACTAGCTTGTCATTTTTAAATTACAATTTTTATATTCTGAATTTTGCAAAATTTTTATATTTCGAACATAATTACTATATTTCGAACATTATTTTATTATAATTTTCCAAAATTGTTGGATTTAGTACTTAAATTTTGGAGATTTAGTACTTAAATTTTGGAAAAAATTAAACTGAGGTATTATTGCCAACATTTATAAAATCGGTTGGTCTAGAGTCGGAGGTTGATCGGGGTTTATTTTATATAACCTTGTCAATTGCTCTTTAATAAAAGTTTGTTTAAAGTAATAAAAAATTTTCTGTCAGATTATGAATCTTTGAGTTCAATATTTGAATGAATCTTTGAGTCGCATTGTATTTCTCAAAGCATTTATTGTCATGTAGCAGATACTCTAACCCAAACAATCAGACAAAGGAGCCCACTTATTCAATTCATAATAGCCAACTTGAATTTGCCCATTATGGGCATTTATATTCTTGTAAAAAGTGTGATGTTGTTAATAAGCCTCCATGATTTGATTAATTGTCTATTTTAAAGATAACATTTGAAATGAAATGAAATTAAGATGTGCGTAACGTCAAGTAATGGCTGATTTTTTTTTGCAATCTAAATTTCCCCTATCAAACTTCTTATACATATTTAACTTCTTATATGAAAATTTAATAAGAGTTCGCTTCTTTCTGATTTAACCGAAAACGAATTTAATTTATCTGTCCAAATATGTCCTTTAACATTTTATTTCCAACATAAATACCATATCAACTGGAAAAGTTTTAGAGCATTCGCGTTTCCGAAAAAATGCATTTATCTTTCGACCAAAAGCCCTGATGCAGTAACAAATAGTGGTTTCCTCCAAATTTTGACAATTTTTCGAACCTTTTCTTTAAAGGAACGAGCTATGGTTGAATAAAAAACGGACTCAGTAGCCCACTTAATATTATGACACAGATTGCAGTGTTAGTTGATAAAAGAAAGGCCATAAACTATTAGACTTAGATGATACTACCAAAATCAATTTTGCTATTCCAACTATAACACAATAGTTTGTATAGTCGGTATGCATAAAGGGCGAGAACATAATTCTTGCGAGCTCCAAAATATCGTTAACCAATATCGATTTTGGATCACAAAACCTTAATGTTTCTTGATTTATAATCTGATCTGGGTTATATCAGTCGACTCGAAACACAGATAATAAAACTCTAGTTTATATTTGACGCATCAAATCGACCGATTTTTCTGGTTTAAAAGTTTAAAATAATCCTTGGATTTATTTTTAATCCTTACAGTCTACAGTAGTTTCGAATACTAAATAAAAAAAAAAAAACAAAAAACTCTGCAGTGAACAAAACCGTACATTCTTTTGTTGATGACAATAGTAAATAAATTTCATGTCGGTATAATACTGTCTGCATTTCAGGGTGCATGTTTGCTCTATTTTGTAAATTTTTTACTTTGTTTTATATTCCTAAAGTTCAACATCCCTGGATTGGTCGATTATAATCGCTATCATACATTTTATTTTTATATATAGAGCATCACACATACAAATTAAACATTCGGTTTGTAATAAAAATGATAACAATCGATAATTAATTAAAATTAGTTTAACTATATAAGCCAGGCTTTAGTTTAATTTATGTGAATTAGTGCAATACTATAGGGTAAACGATGGCAAGTGGAACTTATTGTTTTATGTCTGTTTGATAAGATAAATTTGTTAAATGCCATTCAAATCGAATTAATAATCAATTTGCCACCGATGAAATACATATAGATAATTTCGAGTTTTGATAAGAGTATAGTCATCGTTTTTTGTCATAATATATAGCACTTATGAAACGTAATAATTCATAAGCAAGATAAGTAGATTTTTAAAAGGATAACATTAATTTATTAAGGAATGTGCTAAAATAATAACAATGGATCATTAAATTATCGAAGTACAGGTTATTTAGGCTTTGCACCGTTATAATTAGGCTTACAAAATATAGAAGACAAAAAGCACTCAATTGATATTATATTATTGTAGAATTATCATTACCGGTAGCGATGAAAACTCAATTTATTTAGATAATTGTTCAGCAAAGCATCAAACTAGGAACGTAAAACTGGTTGTTCAATAAACAACTCAACTAGCAAACCTTTAAACCAAAAAAAAAACAACACCAAAATGAGTTGTAACCAATTGAGGCAAACTTAACTTAATTTAAAAAGGGAATATAAAATTCTGAAACCCGAATGAAACAATTCAAGGTTCCTAAGTGCAGCAGAAACCAGCTTTTGGCCTGTTGCCAAATTTTCAATTGTCCTCAAATGGCGTAAATCGATCTGGGTGTGCACCAGCTTTTATTAGATCTTCTTCTAATTTATCGAAGTTGTCATTTATCATGATAATGTTCAAATCTGTTTCGTAATAATCTACAGACTTCATTTTTACGCATTTGTTACTGTCTTAAGTGAACTAAACGAATTTTAATTAAGGATAATACTAAACATAAAAATACTAAGGATGTGCATCGACAAGTCAACAATCATTGTCGACGTTGACGCGTCAACATTACTCGACGTCAATTTGATGTCCACAGTGACGTAATGTCGAGAAAAACAATTATTTCGATAATTTCTTTTGTTTTTGTTTCCCATTTGTGCTTTTCCTTTTCTAATTCTATCCGAATGTTGCGTTAAAGTTTTCCTTTACAAGAATAGGTTGCCATAATTTTACAATTAATTGGCCAACCTACTACAACAAGTCCACATGTTACTGACCAGTGAAGTATTTAAGAACTAAACGAAAATGTTTCGCTTAAATAAATTGTCATTTAACAAAGTTAACAGGGTGAAAATTAGGGAACAAACTGCAGGAAATGTCAAATAATTATATACGCTACCTCAAACCAAGACAACTTGTTGAATTTGCTATAAAAAGTAACATTCGTCAATTTCTGCAAGTTTTGTTAATGATTTCTTATGAACTCGCTGGTTAGCCTATTAGATGGATCCATAGATATCTTAAACCGTAATTTATTTTAAGCTTGGGCGTAAAAATATGAAAAACGTGATATGGTCAGTTTTATCTTTTATTTTTAACAGAATAAGTGATTTTCTCTTAACACAACTGCCAAACTGATTGAGTTGAATGACTTTAGACTTTTAGAGAATATAGAAACATTTTTAAATATTTAAAATAAAAAAATATTAAAGACCCAATTTTTTTTTGGAATTCGGCGGACATGAAAGTTTCTGAGACTTCTAGTTTGGCCAGAAAATGTTTAAAAATTCCAGCCAGTTCCAGACAACTTAAAAGAATTTTTTTCAACTGGGCCTTTATCCAAAATAAAAATAAAAAAAAGATGAAACAATAATACTACTTTTTTTCAATTTATTGTTGACGCGTCAACAATTCACGTCAACAAAACTTGTTATTGTTGACTCTGCAAAAACGCGTTTGTTGATGTCGCACATCCCTGAATTAAATACTGCTTGGAGATATAAATTCGGATCTAGGTGGAAAGCCGTTAGTAATATTCTTAATAATAATTGCGGCGCTAGTGATATAACATCAAACATTATTGGCGACACTATAATTAGGAGTGATCTATATAAAATTGCCATTGCTTTCAAGGATGACTTTAGTCAAATACCATATGTAATTCTAGAATGATATCACGAAAATATTATTATTGATAATACGGTTAGAAATGCTTTGAAGCTATCGCGGTAATGCCAATTTTATTTTTATTTTTTTAATTAGCGAAGCGGATGTGTTTGCGGCCGCTACTGCTTTAAACACCTAGCAATTTTTGTGATGTTGACAGAATTTCGTACAATTTAGTAAAGCATGTTATATTTAGTGTTAGCAAGTATTAGTCATATTTTAGTGCTTATTTTTAATATGTGCGTCTTTTCAAAGGAGTGTTCCTGGTAGATTAAAAATTGGAATCGTTAAACCACTTTTCAAAGAAGATTCACGAAGTGATCCTAATAACTTTCGACCTACTACCCTTCTAAATACTTTTTCCAAGATATTTGAAAAAATTATAATTCTTGGCTGTTAAATTATTTAAACAAAATAAATTTTCTTGATAAACGGAAATTCGGTTTTCTAAAAAACTCGTCCACCAAAAAAGGTCTTAAATCTTGTTTAACTCAGGGCTTAATCATTCAGGGCTTAAATGACAGCTAAAATACTTCTACCGTTTTCATTGATTTTTTAAGGACAGCGGTGTCGGGTAATGCACTTTTTTTATTTAAATTGAGCCCCTCAACGTTCAGTCTTGGGGCAGTTACTATTTTTGATTAACTGTAATCCAATTTTTGATGTGAAATTTAATGGTAACATCATTGCGTTTGCGGATGACATTTGTATACGAATGCTGACTTGGTTTCATTTTATCTTGAGTGATAAGTAAAAAAAATGATTTTTAATGTGGGTTATTCTATCCGAGTTCCTAATCTAGTGATTTATCATTTACTTGGATGTGATGCTCTTTGTGTGCTAATTGAAACAGTGGATTCATTTAAATATTTAGGATTAATCCTGGATATCTCAACTGAAGTTTAAAGATAATGTTAGCAATTTGAAAAAGAAACTTTTACAATCCTTAAGATCTTTTTACTATCTTCATAATTTATGCAGCTTTGATTTTTTTAAGTACTTATACTATGCATTATTTGATTAACATCTTCAATATGGTTTAATATGTTGGGGTGGCATCTACATGGCTAACCTTAAACCTTTACCAGTAATCCAGAAATGTGCTCTTATAGTTTTACATTTTTTACCAAGGACCATGCCATCGTTTTCTTTATTTATTGATAGCAATATATTGTGTTTTGTTGAGCGGTGACGTCATTTGCTGTCAGTCATTTTATTGCATGGATATGGGTATTTGACGGTTACTCATCATCATAGGGCATTGCCTTAAACGTAAAGTGTCTTGAACAATATTCTAGACAGTTCCGATTTCTTTGTGACAGTGGTCATTTCTCAGTAGTTTCACGTTTTGATGCTTGACCTAAATTCGTTTAGTGTTCAAAACTACAACAGTATAAGAGACGAAATGCCAGAATGAAAATATATTGATTATTTCAATACAGCAACAAAAATGTATATTTTGTATGTTATCGCGGTTTTTTATTATGATATTTTATCATATAGTTACGCAAGATTTGTATACGAATGTAATATGTATGACTAATTGTTAGAATATAAAAAATATATTTACTTATCATATATTGCTGACTTGAGACCAATTCAAAATTGGAAATCATATCTGAAATGAACAATTTGAAATTTAAACTTTTTGATAATGAAAACGTTGGCAGTTATGTTTTCATACACGTGCACATGCAACATATACATTTGACAGGCTAGTTAAATATTACACTTGATGTCCAAAAGTGTTGAGATTCAATCAAAAAATGTTTAAAAAATTTGTGAAGTGAGGGAATTTTTTAGCAAACGCACAACCAGATGTTTATTAAATTTACTATTAAAACTAAATAGCAAACATTTGTAGAGTAGTTAACTATAAGTATGTGCATATATACAAATGACATCACAATATATAGGTTTATGAGTTTCTCCATAAATTAATTGTATTGTATAACAAAAATATTGATGACTATGCACTGAACACAATTAATCAGAATAAATGTCACATAGAAGTGTATTCGTGATATAAACGGAATATAATTAAAATTCTAACTTTTATGAGTTCTGTGAGCATTGTTTTGGGTACTACTATTTTATTATTTTTTACTATTTCGACTTTATGTCGAATAGTAAAAAACGATGTTTTGAAATAATGTGTCAAATGTTTAATTGTCTCACTAACTGTTCATCTTAAAATATCCGCGGCCAGTTGCTAAATACACTGACCAGATAGTTAAATTTGATAATAGGACCCACGTCATCAATGTGATTATATTCTAACCCACGGCCCTTTTGCATCTACGATGCATGCAGCTTTCACTCCCTAGGGTTACTTTGACTTGAGCTAACAAAAGCGCCATATTTTTATATATGACTCGAAGACAAATGCATGCAGTTAAACATACAAAAATATAATGTCATCGTCCGGCAGATTCAGGTTACTGTCATTTTATGTTAGTTGAACAAATGCAAGCTGTCAAAAATATTAAAGTATCCAAATAATGGCAAGGTTATGTCAAATTGGTTGTCATTTGTTTTATGGAATCATTCGTTTTAATCTTCGAACTTATGTAATGTATTCTTCTCATGCCATACTACTAAAAACGACGACCGTAAAAAACGCCGACCGCAAAAAACGCCGACCGCAGCAAACGATTTTCATCGTTGGATCACTCTTAATATAAATTTCCTGCATACCGAATGATGGTAATAATCGCAAATATTTAGCGATTCCATGAAGATGTCTACAACGAAGGCTTGGACTTAAAACTGCGTATTACATTATTATAGCCAAAATTATTTGTCCTTAAATGGGCAGTCAACAATAGCATTAGTATTTTAGTTGAATACTCTGGCGTAAAACTCGGTGCCTCTATCACGCCGAATTGCCAATGTCGTTTCTATTAATTGCTATTGTTTACAAGTTCCTGTAAATTAAATTATTGTGCAATGCCAATCTCGGTTTTTGTGTACTGCACATGCAGTTCTTTATTTTTTTACAGTAGATAGCAGGCTTGAGGCCTGGTATTTTGTATTTAAGTCATGTCAGGGTCACCACTATAACAAAAAAAACTAGGTCTTTACCGTTAATCCATTGATCGAATTTTTGAGTGCTTTTTGTAAGTGATCAACTGTTTTATTTTCCGATTCGGTTCGGTTACTGCAGTGATATCAGCCAAAGTTTCGATGAAGAAAAAAAAACTTGCATTAGTGGAGAGAATATACATAATTGGTCCTAACAACTTATTTTATGACACTACTGCCTATTGCTGATTATATGTTTCAGCTTGGTTCTTAATGTGATATAAGCTCAACTTACGATTATAGAGATATAATTGAACCTGTTGGTAATACTTTGTGCTAGACTCTTTTGTAACTCTGTGGGGTACATCAAAGAATAGAGCATATAGTAGTAGTATTATAGAAAGGACCGAGTCCTTTCAGATAATTTACAGTAAAAGTCTGCTTATGTTCTTTTAATTGGTTAACTTATTTACTTATCCGATTAAATGGAATTTGTCAATAATTTGTCTGGTTATTTGTCATATTTGTCTTATTCTACACCTATTTTGCTAATTCTTTAACCTTCACTTTATTTAAGTCTTGGTAGATAAATGTATAGTTAAAACATTCACTTCAACAAATTTTTCTTTATTGTTAGGCTGAAGCATATTTTTTGTGGTGGCAAGCTCAACATTTTTAATAGAGTTAACCATAAAGCTCTACCGGATAATTGTATCAAATTAAGTTAAAGGTTAATTAAGCTGTTTTACCTCTCGTCGATTATTGCATGGATAATCGCTCCTTTCGGATCATGGATAATCGTTCATTTTTGGTTTCTCGCCATGCCTTCTATCAATCGAAACTTGGTGAGGAATTAAACGGTGAGTTTTTGAACCTTTATTTTATTAATTCCATATGATTTACCATTCAGCCATAATTGCCTCTTTATATGGTTTTGCAACAGCATTACTCTCATGTTCTACATACAATTTTATGTGATTATTGAACAAAGAGGTCCATAGAAATCATTCTTGCTATATCACACACTGCGTCATTAAAAATAGTACAAAACTGGTCAATACAACATATTTGCTTCGTTTACCCAAACGGGAGAGCAATAACTTATGAGATACCATTACCTACCAGCAACATTCGTTTACATCTTGATTCACTTGTATTCGTCAATATTCTGGATAGAAAGCAAATTGTGTAAGCTTTCTTTACAAAGGAAAAATGTTTCAACAACACTTTTTAGAGATATGGTATGAGCCGATCATGGTCTATATTCCATGACATATATTTAAATATACTTCTTAGAGGTTAAGCTTTTATCGAAGGTGGAACACATCTACTTGATGATTCTGGTTGGCTACGAAATAATACTACATTCGCCTTTTTCGATAGTTATGGTTTCTATACCCATTCCTCTATTTACATTCATACATAGAATTTCATCATATTCGGTTAAGAACTCGCCGAGTTCCTTCCTAATTGGCAATATTGCAGAACTTTGCTAAAAAATCATTTTAAGTTTAAATCACATGTCGAAATATCCTGTTTTGAAATATCCAGTTTTGTACCATATCTCGTTTTGTACCATATCTCGTTTTAAAATATCCAGTTTTGAATTATCCTGTTTCGTCAAATCCAGTTGTAAAATATCCAGTTTCGACCGGTACCCCATCTGTGGACACACGAATCGTTGAGGAACACTACCCATAGTATCATAGTATTTTCTGGGTCAATCTACTGTGTCCACCTGAAAAATATTCCTTAAATTCGGTGTAAGTTATGTTTGGCCAGCCACCAGACCTTATAGTTACCTTCTTTAATATTCTTGATATATGTATATATATATATATATATATATATATATATATATATATATATATATATATATATATATTCATATATATATATATATATATATATATATATATATATATATATATATAAACGCTATAATATCTTCCCACAGATTTAATCATTTGCACCTCTTGGCAAAATACCTCTGCTTAAATATGTATCGAAAACATTCGTCAGCAATAAGAATAATGTTTGAGATGTTGTTAGACACAGGTGCCATAATATCAAAACTGGACTATCGAAAGTGGTTTAGCCTATTTGAAATAACAGAAATAAGCAAACGTCAATGAACTGTATGTTGGTAACTAACAAACATTTACGCACCATTACAGAATATTGCGACAAAACTGCCAAATCACCATTGTGCCATTCTACATCACTTTTTTCATTATTATTTTGCCATGAAATTGAATTTTACCTGTTACACTCAGTTTTTAGTAGAAATACTGATAGAATTAAAAAAATGCAAGTCACGCAACCGCCTGTTGGTTCCTTTTTGCTCGTGTATGTTTATACATAATTTGCATTAGAAATTTAAATTGATATACATATATAAAAATAAATAATGTCGTTGGATTTGGGTTGACCGGCCACTTTTAGATCTTCACCATTTATATGCTTCTCAAATTTATATAAAAACTGAGATGAAAATGGTTTTATGTATTTTATCGAAACACAAAACATAAAATTTAATTTCTTAAAAGAAAAACCATGACTAGGAAATTTGGAGCCGCTCACAAATCCACCCTAAATATTTATAAACTACATACACACACATTCATAAAATGAGGAAAAATCGAATTAATATGACATCATTTTCCATGGTTGATTTTCGTATATATGTATATAGTTAAAATACAAATTTTCTAGATTTTCATCCATTTTCATTTTAATGATATTATTTCGTGAATACATTACATTCGAGATAGATATGTTGAGGTTATTTGATCATGTGCGTGCTTTTAAAGACGAAAATAGAATATACAACTTCATTAAAAAAGAAAATTTATTGTATGCTCTCGCGTAACAGTTGTAAAATCTACCTTCATTCATTTTCGTTAAAGTTTTCTTAATTTTTTTTTATTATTTCTATTTATGTCTAACCAACAACAGCATAATATATGAAATGATACGATGATGATGTCATCATATGTTTATATATTTTTTAAAATATGCAAATACATAAAACAAAACATTTAAATCTTTAGTTTTATTTTTTTAACCTTGGCGAGTAAGCATAATGGTATTATGAACTATAAATTATGGTTTAAGGATGGCATTTAATCGTTCAGCAGGAATTATAGTGGATTAGTAAATAAATGATGTCATATGGCGAATGTGTAAGTAACTTACCACAGGATGGCAAGAGATTTGTGTTATGTAGATGGCCACGAAGATGATTGGCAACAACGTGAAAAAGAGTTTCGCTCAAACCAGTGGTATTCAAAATATGCATGCGAGTTAAACCACACGGAGAATAAAAAAAAGGATTTACAAAAAATGGGTACCGGTCGAAACTGGATATTTTACAACTGGATTTGACGAAACAGGATAATTCAAAACTGGTTATTTTAGATAAGGTACAAAACGAGATATGGTACAGAACTGGATATTTCAAAACAGGATATTTTGACATGTGATTTAAACTTAAAATGATTTAATATGGCCAATTAGGAAGGAACGATTATGATGAAATACTATATGTAGGATGGGCATGGGATTTTAAAATGATTTTTTGGAAAAGTTCTGGAATATGGCCAATAAGGAAGGAACTCGGCGAGTTCTTAACCTATTATGATGAAATTCGATATGTAGGATGAAAATGTTGATGAAAATTAATTAATTTTTCTCACATAGACTCTCTAAAGTAAAGAAACGTTATATAAGTAGAAGAATAAAAAATAGATGAAGACAAATTTTACTGACAGTAAACTCAATCAAGTCAATGGTTATTTTAATAAGATGAGAAAAGCAACAACTAAAAAAAACCATTAAGTGAAGGAAAACTCTATCTCTGCTTAAAATTATTCAAGTATGAAACTTTATTAGCTTTATATTCCAGAGGTTTCCCAAAAAAGGTTTTAAAATCAAATTTAATTATACATTTAAAGAAAAAAAAACATTAAGTGGAGGAAAATTCTATTTCTCTCCTTAGAAATATTTAAGTATGGAACCTTACTAGCTTTATTCCAGAACTTTCCCAACAAATCATTTTAAAATCCCATTTTCATCCTACATATCGAATTTCATCGATTTTCTCGCCGAGTTCCTTCCTAACTGGCCATATTCCAGAACTATCCCAAAAAACCATTTTAAGTTTAAATCACATGTCGAAATATTCTGTTTTAAAATATCCAGTGTTGTACCATATCTCGTTTTGTACCTTATCTCGTTTTGTCAAATCCAATTTTGAAATATCCAGTTTTAAAATGACCAGTTCTGAGCGGTTCCCAAAAAAAATAGCTCTGAAGAAAAAAATTTTATCAACCATTTTGGACCAAATCCTTCATGATATTCACCAAGTTTCCTCCCACAAATAATTCTCTCCAATGCTCGTCTTGCGCTCCTAAATTTGAGTTACTCTTTTTTTTTTGTTTCTGAACTCTGCAATCTGTTCTGGGGCCGAAGCTCTCCCAGCTCTTTCGCGGTTTATTTTTAACGTCCTACCTTACGCCGTCACCAGCCAAATTGAGGACGCACGAATACTGGTTCGATTTTTAAATCCATCTGCACATTTCACATTGCTCCAGCCAGCCTGCACTGACATGGACGATGGTTCGGCCCATGGATTCTGCACTGCAACAGGGGGTCATAGTTGTGTTCATCGTCATCACCGATCAAAATCAGGTGATGAAAAATCCCTTTTGCAACCCTCCCCCGTTGGGATTCGAACCCGGTACCTCCCGTCCCAAACACCGCAGCTTTAACCACTGCGCCAATTGCTCGGTGAGTTGCTCTTTATCAAATTAGATCAATTCGGAGAATTAGATCAATTCGGAGAACTATTTTTGAATTTAATTGAATGATAGTTGCGTGATCAGAGGCAGATTTTTTTTTAAATTCTCCTTCTCAAACGGCTAGTACTGCGACTTAACAGATTTTTTGTGATATAGGGATGGAGGCGATCTTAAGACCTTTAGTTATGATAGTTGAGGCGGAAGTTTCGATGGCCTGAATTTTGGTTAGAAAAACAGTCGGGTAAACTCCCAGTGATTTCGATATTTTGTGGGTGGGTACAAAGACACCAATGCTAACTCCACTATCCATTTTTGATCCATCCGTGAACCAGACTAGGTTGTTAGGTTCCAAAGGAGGACCACCAGAATTCCAGTCTGTTCTATCAAGGACTGTTTCCACGAAATTCCTATCAAAGCAGAGTTCTTTGGACATCGGGCCCGAGACTAAAGAACATATCTAAGCCTGAAAAATCATTAAAAATGACCAGGTAATCATCATCCATATGATTATCATGACTATTTTGATTCACTAGCTGTAATCTAGCTGCACAAGTAGCAGCTGATTTGTTGACGCTGTGGAGTGAATTAAATGAGGTCTTCCATTGCCGCCATAGGACAGGTGTGCATAGCGCCTGTAACTCCAAAATATGCTAGTCTCTGCAATGAGGTTAAGTTGTTCATAATAACTTTTTGCTGTACCTTAGGCCACCACACTATGACTCCATAGGTTACAATTGGCCTTACTATCACTATGTATATCCAGTAAATCATTTTTAAGCTGATGCCTCAAGCCCTGCCGAACATGCCCACATGCCTTTGATTACGCGTTCGTTAGTTGAGAGTTTTTAGTATGAGAGTTCCAATTCTGTTTCTTAAAGGGCACCATGACTGTTTTGCTAGGGTTAATCGAAAGGCCATCTTTAGTGCACCAATTGGAAATAACAATGGTGGCATAACTGGGTAGATGTTGTAGCTCATCAAGTAACTCATCAATCACCAGTGACCACATCAAAGGTAATGAGACACCGCCTTGTGGGCACCCCTTTACTGCCGTAATCATGACTGACTCCTAACCTAGTTTGGATGTAATCTTGCTACTAAACAACAAGGAACTAATCCAATGGTTAGTCGGATAATCAATACCTTTACGCCTGATTGTCCTAGCAATTGACTCGTATCCAGTAATAAATTTACCGTAAATTATTTGGAAGCAGTCCTGGTCATAAATTTAGCTAAGTTTAGTAATTTAATTGGATTTATTTGTCGCTACACAAAAGATTTTCACAATTCGTATTCCGTTAAAAGCTTATTCTACTCTGTTGCCCGGTGTAATATGGAATATGATTAAACTATGTGGGATCTTGAAAACCAGTGTGTCTATCGACTTCCAATTTAGCTAAATAAAAAAAACTGTGCACTTTATGTACACCGTTGTAAAATTGCAAATTTGAACTCTTTGATCGATATAGGTGTACAATTATAGCTTCAACTTTCCTTGCTGATGTTTTATATAATAATATCGATTTTCCTGAACTACATGGAAAATTTAATGTTCATCTAATAAATTATTCATACATTCCCACAAATTTTTAAGCATAAAAATTCGGACAGGGGTAACCAGTTGCAAATTTACAAAAATCAATGAATAGTCAATAGCACACGTAATATTGGTCCGATTATAATGAATGATATCTTAATCAAAACATTTCACCCTGTATCATGTTTCTCTAATGTTCCTTTTAAGTGGTTCAAAATTACTTCTCTTTCTGAAATCGGGAACTCTTTGCTCAACCTAGCAACAGTGTTTCAACCCCATGATATTCAATCCAACATTGACGTAACACCTGTTTATCAACCAAATCAGGATCTTAAAAGGGTTATGCCAATGAAAATTGCTGAAGAAATTGACAAAAGTTTTAACCACAAAAAGGCACAAGGAATTGATGATATATCACCGGGTCGATTCAAAGAACTTCCACGTAAAGTAATCATCATGATAACATACTTATTTAATGCCTGTATGAGATTGATCCAAATTCTTCAAAACGGCACAAATAATTATGCTGAAGAAACCAGGTAAACCAGAAGAAGTAAAATCATACAGACGAATTTCACTGCTTCCGACCTTATCAAAGATGTTTGAAAAACTACTACTAAAATGTCTAAAGCCAATGATAAACGTTCCTGATTTTCAATTTGGATTCAGGAATAACTACTCCATAATGGATCAAGTCCATCGAATAGCTACTGTAATTGAGGAAGCGTTAGAAGAAAAGAAATATTGCCCCGTCGTATTTTAAGATGAGCAAAATGCTACCACAAAACTATTGTCAGCTGCTTGAATCATACGTCCCTGATCGCCAATTCAGAGTCATCCATGAAAAAAAATGTTCTGACTTTTATTCATCACTAGCGGGACTTCCGCAAGGAAGCGTATTGGAACCCACGAATAAAACTTTCACCACGTTTGCTGACGACACTGTAATTATGCCAGTAGATAAATCACAACCAATTGCAGTGGAAAATCTTTAACAAGCAATGAACAATGTTACTAAATGGATAATGGACTGGAAAATTATGCTTAATGAGCTCAAATAAACACTTGTGACATTTACGATCCGTCACAAAAATAATAGTCTACACATATACCTTAATGAGGTGCAAGTGCCGCAGGCTGAAGCGGCAAAATACCTTGGTCTGCATTTATATTTGCCATACAATTCAATTCTAGTTTATGATCTCGTGTATTGTATGTAAAGTAGCGAATGCATTTCTTCAGACAACATTTTTTCCAAGAACCTTGAAGGAGCTATCTGATTTTATGGCTTTGATTGTGATGCGGTTTTTAGGCAGGAAAATGATTTTAAAAGTTAGCTATAGGGATGAAATAATTCAGAATTTTAAAAAAACTAACAGTTATGAGTTATGGGGAATTTTTGGAGTTTTTAAGTTTCCCTTGTAGATTTTTCGATGGTTAATAAAATTTAAAAAGTTAAATTTCAAACTTGTAAATTGACGTTCTTTTTCGAGAACATACATTAAGGAACCTTTACAGAAATAAAACGGAAGTCCTATACACTTTTCTGTGCTCTTCAGATCAACTCCGGATCAGATTTTTCCTGATCAGCTGATGCGGTTCTATCCAGCTATCCTTAGTTTGAGTCACACATTTATTTTAAATTTCCAGACATTTTTAGGTTATCTAATATATCTGCTAGTAGCAAACTTCAACTTGTAAATAGATTGGAACGACATTCAAATGTTTTAAGTTTGTATCGACATGAAAAGTTGACATCAAAAATGGAATATATAAAGGGTTAATATTAAATTTAAATGAGGGAAAAAGGATATACAATAGATGGTTGAAAACAGGTCTGATAGATTTGTCATTCGACATCATTATTGAAATAAGTGTTACCAATTATATGAGTAAAGTGTAAATTATAAGGGTGGTGAGAGATCTGCATTATGTGGTGGATGAAAAACAGTTAAAAATATAGAGGAGTATTTTTGTTGTTGTTGTATTTAGGTTGCCTTTTTTTAAAAGTTAGTGCATTTACGACATACATTTACGACAGCATATTAGTATGAACTCGTCATATCGATCTATATAATAAGCATAGCCAAATGCGGTTAAATCCTAATAAGTTCATCAAAACAAAATTAAAACCAGAAATTTTCAAATGTAATTTAAAAATAAATTTAGAATTTAGTATAACGATTGCCACCTAACTATATAGAAACGTGTGTATGCGTTCTAATTTCTATATACAAAATTATAAAGCCAACAATGACAAATGACAATGATATTGTCATTTTAAAAACACAATGAATGTAAATTAAACAAATTAACCCTTTTATGTGTTAACTCAATATATGTACAGTATATATGTATGATAACTATTAAGGTTTCTGAATATAATTTCGGCCATGTGGTTAAAATTTACATATTTTGTTTGTACTATTCGTACACTTTGAATGTGTCTTATAATTATATTATTTGATGGATATATTGTTTACATTATCGGTTACCGACAGTTAACTCGATGGTGAGGTAAATAAAACTAGCTAAAATGTTGAATCATATTACTCGTACATATATACAAACATTGATTTGTAACAGGGTGTTCTTTGAATTACTTATATGATAAAATAGAAATACAGGGTATTACCTGGGAAAGTTTATTTGGATAATTACCGTATATGTACGGCATAGTAAATGGCCTTGTGGAAGTATCTCTTGTATCAACTGAATATTAAATATGGTACTAATGCAAATGTTTATGCATTATTTCCCACAAAAATGTGGTCCTAACTGAGGTGGAGGTATTGGTTTGATCAATTTTTGTGACACCTTAAATGTTTTCAGTTGATCTTCTCATAAGTTGTCGTCCGTTTTGTGCTTACCTGTTACAATTCTTAAAAACTATTTTTTTTTGAGATTTATCAAACAAATGTAGCATTGAAAATCGGTGGTGGTTCTTACAGAGATTACTGTGGATCTGGCAATTGTTGAACTCAACAGTAAAAATCTATCTTTTACAATCAAAGTGGTTGTGGGGATCAAAAAACACTCGTTGTGGCTAGCACATTATATCCTAACAAAAATATCCACATTGAAACATGGCCTCTTAAGACGTTTCGAAGTCAAATTGACCATATGTTAATTTCTAAGGAAAGGTCTCGGGTTATCCAAGGTGTGAGATCTTATCGGTCGGCTGCTAAATTTGTAAGCAGTGATCATCAGTTGTGGTCACTGCAAAGCTAAGATGGCAGTTTTCGTACAACTCAGGGATCGCAGGTAAACTTAACTTACGTTTTAACTGTGAAGGTCTGATAAATGAAGATGAGAAAGCACAATATCAAAACCTTACGGCAAGGATATGCTCTGCCCCTTATCACGCTTTAATCACGTGTTACAATTTATCTTTCGTAAAAGTGAAACACCTCAGGATAACATCTTGTACCGTCAGTCCAACCAGATTTTGGCTTATGCAGATGATATCTGTGTATTTGAACTGAATGGCAACGGTGTCAAAAATCTACTGGATCTACTTCTACGATTCTAGGCTTCCATTGGTTTCAAAATCAATGAACCTAAAACCGAGTTTGATGGAGCCAGAATGTACAAGAATGGCCTGTGCAAGCTAAATATTATTATTATTTTATAACTTAACGAAAATTATCATTCTGATCCATACTTAATTCAACAATTATTAGCGTCTTAGCAATTCTATTCTGTCTTTTTTTAACGAAAATGTTTACAAAATTGTGACAGAGTTCGACGACCAATATCAGTGTAATATTAATATCCTACTTTTATCTGAATGAACCAAAAAACCAAGAACTATTTGTTCACTCTGCTGGCTTTAAATTTGGTTTAGCCTCAATGTGTGAACTCACTCGAAGAATGACTTTTATAGTGAATTCGAAGAATTATTTTTTGTGCACTATTTAAACTGCACTATTTTAAATTTTTATTTAAATTTATTTAATTCACCCTTTAATTATACTTAATTTGATTTAAAAAAATATATATACATTTTATTTACTATAAACTGATAGTAATTATTTTAACATAAACTTTTAATGATTACTCTGTCGAATCGTACACTTGAATGATCTTTTTCACTCGAACTTATCATATATTTTTGGGAATCGTAATATTTTATCCCGTTACTTGGTTCGTTACCTTTGTATATGTAATTAAAATTAACGCATTCGTAATAATCCAAAATTCAAGTTGGTGCACTAATAGCACAGTCCAAAAATATTAATTTCAACAAATGCGTAAACACTATTCAAAAACGAACTTAACAAACTTAACGAAAACAACTTAGCAAAAATTCACTCAAAAAATTAGTAATTTAAACCACAGTTAAATCAAAGATTATATATATCATTAGTAATTTATTCAAAGCATTCAATTTGTTTTCGTTAAGTTAATTTGACGAAACTATTCAAGTTTAACGAACCAAAAAAAGTAATTAAATTGTACTCAAATAACTTAACGAATATTTTACGAAACCTACTATAACTACATCTTTGAAAGTAAGATTTTGAAAGTAAATTAACGAATTAAGAATCTGGATCACTTTTTACTTTTAAGTAAAGTTAATTATAAAGCTGTAGAAAATCACCGTTTAGAAGCCAAATATTACTGTGGTTGGTAAAGTTTCCACCATTTAAAATATAATAGCTGTTAGCATGAAAAATACAAACTAAATCTGATAAGTTTTAACACGCGTTAAGTATAATTTTGAATAACTAATTTAAACGTGTTTATGAAGCTAGTGATGTGGTTTTAAATGGCAATTTGAAATATCATTGTAACTTAACACATTTAATTAAAATGTGAAAAACAACGAAACATCTTTTATATTTATATTTTATTATATTTTAGCGTGATTCAATGATTCAATTTAAGAATTTTAAGTTAAAAAATGGTTTATTCACCTGATAGGTCCTCATCTTAAAGTTTGAAGGCTCCGGGCATATTATAAGATTAATTAACAATTATAAAATCATAAAAGCTATCTGTAGAAAAAAATTTATTTTAGCAGGTTCGTACAAACTTTGCTGAATTATTCGAAAACTGTGAAAATATCAAATGTTTTACTTTTTAACTTAATAGATTGATAGCAATTTGGTTAAAAAGTCTTGCACATCGAGCTTAAGTTTGTATAGTTTAATTTGAGATTGTAATATATTTTCTATTTGTATCATTTAGACAGGAATGACTTAAAATCGAACTTAACGAAACTAATTTAACGAAAATTATCAATGTCGATTAAACACTTCATTCAAAAATTATTGGAATTTTAGTAGTTATAATCTGTTTTTTACACATTTCCGTTAAGTGGACTTAACGAAACTTTTCAAGTAATATTTTTCTATTTTCACCTAGTCTTAATAGAAGCTTGTGGGTTAAAGTCACTGCACTTTTATTTAAATACATATACACGTTATACAAGTTAAATACATATAAAATATAAAAAGTGTGGAGTAACTATAGAGACTGCACCGAACATTATTTTCGATTGAACATTTTTATGCAATTACCAAAGCCGTTCCAAACATGATTTAAGTAGCCTGCATAGTTCGCAGATACATATTAAAAAATACAACCTATTGACTGTATTAAATTTGAAATTGAAATTTTTGTCACCCCATAATTTTGGCATCCAATTATAGGGTCATCATCTGCACCTATGAAAGCGCCGGCCCTGCCTAAAATTAATAATATTGCAATTATAAATATATGGGTAACAAGTGTGAGGACTACATTTTGCTTACCAGATATCCTAAAGAATGCCAGTTAATCATAGATCCAACGATCTTACGCTTCCCATATTCTACTTAATTATTGAAGATAGCATCTCTGAAATGACCGTCATTCTCTTGCTGAAATATTATGCCTTTTCAGAACAAATATTCTCGTTAGCATTGGAGAGTTTTCACAGCACGTTATATTGGTACGAGTACTTAAAGACCAATGACGATTACTCTTCGAGAAAAAACACTAAGAAAGTTTACATTATTTTGTTTAATTTTTTAGTTCATGCGATCTGTTCTGGGGCCAAAGCTCATCCAACTCTTTCGCAGTTGATTTAACGTTCTACTTTACGCCAACACTAGTCAAATGGAGGACGCACGAATATAGGTTCGCTTTAAATGTCCATCTGCAGATTGCTTTGCTCCAGCTGGCCGTTACTGCTATGTACGATGGTTCGGCCCATGGATACTGCACTCCAACAGAGGATCATAGTTCTGTTAATCGTTATCACCGTAATAAAGTAATGAAAAATCTCTTTTTCAACCCTCCTCCATAGGGATTCGAAACCGATACCTCCCGACCCAAACACCGCAGCTTTAAACACTACGGCAATTGCTCGGTATTTTTTTGTTTAAGTTGGCTAATATTTAAGATTTTGTGGCGTCATAATTACGTGAGGTAATAGTTTTCGTTCGTGTAGTGAAGCTTTTGGTAAGCTAAGATGGTTCAATATGGAAAGTTGAGTTATAATAAAATATTATGAAACTATAGTTAATAGAAAATAGTCCGCCATTGAAAACTAATGTCATACAGGAGGCAATGAACAGATTAGAAATTAAATTTAACAGTCTTCACCCGCAATGTAAGCAACAGGTGCTTTTTAGTTACGTAATTTTAAAGTAATTTAATTAGAATATTATTTTGCATTTAACACTACTTCCTAGTGTTTTTTGCCATTAAAATTTAATGTAACAATCGCACATACAGTAAAAGGTCTCCATTTTGAGAAAAATGGAATGGAAAAATAACGATAAGTAATATAAAAAATTTCTGAAATGACGATATTTGAATACGTAGGTATATGATGTGGTCGACTAAAAATAGGATTTAAGTGGAATATTTTTAAAACTTTTATGTTTTGTGAGTGAAAAAGAAATTATGTAATATAGTATGAAAATAGTTTTAATTTTGTTAATTAATGTAAATTTTATACAATTTTATGTTGTGGCGTTATCAGCATACAATATTTTTAGATTAAATTATTTTATGATTTTGCGGAGAAAAATATTTTTTCATAACAAATTAAGCCGCCTTAAACATTTTTGAGGAAGTTTATTTTGAGAGCAAAGACAGCAATCTCTCTTTTTATGAAATTAGATCCAAAATAATATATTTTGCTATCTCCAAATAAAATATTTTGCTATCTTTGAAACGGAAGTGCCAGGAATGAGGTGGCTAATATTTCACTTTTACTTCGCTTTCCTAATCATATGTCTGATTTTTTTTTTAAATTTTTAGTAGGGTATTATCTGCTGATAAAAATGAGGGAATTTTTATTTTGCGCATTACATCTATCTGACATCTTCCGACCAGCGGAATTATTTTTTTGGCGATGCCAATACCCAGTTTATTTAAACAGTCAAGTAGTATGCAATTTAATTCGACCTCTTTCCATATTCGGCTTCAATCCAATAATTAAGAAACTTTTTTTCAGATGTAATTTTAGATTTAGAGGGACTTGCTGCACTTGTGACGATTTCTTACATCACAGCTGAAACTTTAAATTATTATTTTTTTAAGTTTTCTTCTATTTGAAATTTCCTTTTTCTTGATGTCGCCTTGGATAATTATTTTAGGCAAAGCTACAATTACTCAGGTTATACATAATATAAATAAACATAGTTCTACCATCATAAGAAAAACACAGTTTACCCATTGATGTTCTAGATGTCGGGTCGATAGAATATTATCAACATTTAGTATAAATATATGACATTTAGGTGATTTTACATATAAAAATATTTTGATTATTTTAAAACGATACTAGTAGCGACATCTAGCACGTCAATGGGCTGTCCTAACATGGTAGTACTATGTGTATTTATATTATGGTTTATATTATTATTTTTGTAAACTAAGTCACCTAAATGGCTATGTTTTTTTTTGTATAAAATATGTTGATGTTTTAATGAATTTATGTTGAACAATGGCAAACCATTCACCAATCAAATTACTGAAATATTGTCATGTGATCAAAAACGTAAAATAATTTTAACTCGTAAGGGGAAATACTTGATGTTTTTTGATCACATGACATTAGTTCAGTGATTTGATTGGGTAATTTTATTTTATTTTTATTATAGTTTTATTACAACTGAATTATAATTCATCTAGTAGTCTTTTATAACTGATGTTCTTTTTTTTGTGGGATATAACCCATTGGTTAGTCCCGGTTTAGTTTATGCTTATTCTGTCTGCCTTAGTTCTAGAGGTTTCGTACTTAGGAGAAGTTTAACTAAATTTATTTTATCCATCATGCGGCGAATCTCAACGTTTCCATGTTGGTTTTCTCCAGTGCTTCCTTATTTCTTCGTTGACGTATTCCATCTTTAAGTCCCTATGGAAAATGATCATTGCATACTTACCATACCATGCATTTACAATACCACGTAAAACTTTGTTTTGGAATGATTGTATTATTTTCAAATTGATCTTTTTGGTGTATGCCCAAAACTGATTGGATTTGGAATTTCCCTAAATAGCAGCATTTTGTTATGCAGTGAAAGCTCGAAATTCCTCCCTATAAACCAGTAAATTTTTCTGTATTTGATTTAAGCTTTTACTTTTTCGTTTAGACATGCTCTTTCTATTTAAGCTTAGCGTCAAGTGTTACCTAGATATTTAACTTGCTATGAGCTGATTTGCACACGTATTTAGTTAACTTTTTGTTGGTCAAGTTAACATTAATTGATTTGGTTTCATTTACCTTGTAGTCACACTACCTTGTGGTCTTCTGCTGATATTTTTGTCAATGAAGAGTATTCATTTTCATTTTTTACCCGAAAATGTCGATCAGCTAAGCAGGAGCTTAGAATCTGATAGAACTATCTTTAATAGATCTCGATGCAGTTTATATTCTAGGCCTTTGTGCTTGTGCTACATCTCATAGGTAACCTAATGCATAATATAAATACAATTAGTACTACCATCATAAGAAAAATACAGTTTACCGATTTATGTTCCAGATGTCGGGTCGATAGAATATCGTCAACATTTAGTATAAATATAAGACATTTAGGCGATTATACATATAAACATATTTTGATTATTTTAAAATGATACCAGTAGCGACATCTAGCAAGTCAATGGGCTAACATTCCATGGTAGTACTTGTTTTGTTGTCCAGCACATATATCTTCAATTATGTCTGTGATTATCTGGACCTGTTCTATAGTCAAATAATTAGTCTCTTAAGTAGCAACTATTTGAAAAATTTAGAAAAAGTTGGAAGCAAAGAAATTGATTTAAAGTTTTTTTTTCGTTATGTGCTTTGCTAGGTTTTGGTATCATTGCCACTTCTACCACTTTCCATTGGTGTGGAACATAGTAAAGTCTGAACGCTGCATTAATTATTTTAAGTAACTTTCGTAACCCTTTTTCTGGTAGCACTTTTAATTTTTAATTTTTAACTCTTGCAAAGATATAGGTTTTAGTGTTATGTTTTGATCTGTAGTTTGTCTTGGGAGAGGTTGGAATTTATCTCCAAGATATGATGCAAAGAAATGAGCTTTTTCTTTTGGGCTTCTGAGTCTAAGTTCATCGAAGTTCCAGATGTCGGGTCGATAGAATGTCGTCAAAATGTAGGATAAATATATGACATTTAGGCGATTATACATAATTAAAAAATATTTTAATTATTTTAAAACGATCACAGTAGCGTCATCTAACACGTCAATGGCTAACATACCATGGTAGTACTATATGTGTTTATACTATGCCTTCAGCCAGAGTAAAAAATGTGTTTTGTTGCTTGACCTGCGGTACATAGCTCTTTTTTTCTTTTGTGGGTTGTTAGTTTTGATTCCCACAATTTATTTTTGGCGATGAAATTACCGCCAATTGACGAAATTGAACCTTAGTAATTAAAACAGCGAGATGTAGTCTTTTTTATTTAGGTTATGCCACGGAGGGCAATAATTGAACATTTATATTGGTCACTTGCATATTGAGTATATTTGCTGCATCTTCAATTTGTAATCCATAGCCTGTTAGGTCTTTTATTATATCCTCCTTTGAACAAGTTGGTTGAAGACCTCTCACCATAACATTAATTGGGTGGTCATGCAACCACTCATTTTCTCAATATTTAGTTTTGTGGCCAAAGCTCTATACGTCTTCTCAGAATCAGATGTATTAATTTTGCATACGTCGTTGTTATTTGATGCAATTCTGTATTTGGGAGGTGATTTTATCAAATCTTATCACTTTCCTTTTCTACTTTTTAAGACCCAATCCATTTCTCTAACTAGTTCGTCTTCATCAATATAAAATCTTTCAATTGTGCCTCGTTGCTAGTCTGAGATGGTTCCTCAGATTCCTTAGCTTATAAAGCCTTGTAATTTCACGGTATTTTTTGATCGTTAGTTAATTCTAACTTTGGTTTGGTAAATGTACGAATTTTTCTTGTTTTGGAATAAATAATCGAATTGAAATTGGTAATGGCCACGAAAAAAACATGACGGTTGTTAGCCCATCAAAACTGTAATATTTATGCCAGAAATCGAAAATATCCAAAACCTAGACAATACATGATTGTTAGCTCATCAAAACGATAGGTCTATGCAATCGATCAAATAATTCATATCCGCATCGATTAGGCCAAAAATAAAATTTTCAAACAGTATTCCATTCAAGCATGATTCAAGCATGATTTGTATTATCGTAAACAAATAACGTTCAATGTCGCGATTTTATTTAGATTTGTGCCCGATTACATACTTTAGGTTCAACTTCACCATAATATACAGAACAGTATATTAGAGCAAATATATACAAATACGACGAGATAACGCGAATTCTAAAAATTTCACAAATAATTAAAAAAATTAGTTGCATGTATATGGTACGTGTAAAAACAGTGCATTGACGGTATAAAGTTGTATGACCAAACAATTTGTCATCACTGTTTTAGTTTGATAAGAAAAGTATAAGAATTTATATTGTTTGCCTATGTCTTTTGGTTTCTGAATTTATTTTATTGAACTTCCCGACATAAAGTTAGAAACATATGCATACGTGAAAAACCTAACGTAATTTGTGTATCACATAGTGAGTAATAAATTACACAATTAACGAATTCTTAGGTAGGCTGAATATTACTGCCTTATCATTTGAAACAATACGATCAAAATCAAGTACTTCAAAATTATAGAAGTGTATTAAACTTGTGGGAGTATTTTTAGTCATTGTCGATCACAGGTGCAAATTATTTGATTTCTATAACAATTCGTTAATGCGAGATTGGTTATCGCATTGAACATAGACGAGAATTATAGTTTGATTTGTAAACCACTTGAAATGATATATAGCAACGTTAAGTGGATGACTATTCAAGGTGTAAAAAATTATACGATAATTTTTTGTGATCGGGGGCCTTTACTATAATTTGCGTTTATACGGTATTTATACGGTCAATTACTTGACGCGTTTATACGGTCAAATACTTGGATCTGGTTAAATATTGACGCCTTTTCCGTTTGCTGAATTTGTCATATAAGGGCCCGAATCGTTTTCGCAATTAAATTTAATGGGAAAATAGTCCAATATTCTCGGATAATATCTGATTCGAAAGTTCTTGTAGATTCGTTGAATCCAATTTTCATGACTCGGCCACACATTTCGATGGAAACGGCCGCTATCTCTCTTTCAATATTGACTCTGAAATCACACGATCTAGGCGGCCAATCGACAGAATCATTTCTAAATATAACACGTTCATCTAATTTAGACTTCAATAAGTCGATTGTTAGACGCACTGTGTTTTATTTTTTGTTGATGAAGTTGTATTTCTTGAGGCGCATAAGAGTTTTTGATCTGACCAATTACGCGTATTATGTTTGCTGACGAAGCCGTTTAGCCAAAAATTGGAATTTACGCTCTAGAAGTAGCCGTCACCGACTCGGAATTTTTGTTATTATTTTAATTACTTGTTTCCGATGTTCGTTCGTGTACTTCACAATGGTGAAAATGTTGTCTTTACTGAATATTTTGACACTGACAGTTTGGTTATTTGTTTAAGGGTGCGTTCACAGTGAAAGTTCAAAGTTGTCAAGTCCCAATTGGAAACCCGTTATGATATGGAAACTAGCCCACGTCACTGCCTAAAATAAATAAACTGTAGCTGATTAATTGCGTATACGGCCAAGCTTTGGCAAATACTAGCCCAAAGATGGCGCCTTTAAATAAATATCTATGATTTTTAAAATGAGGCAAAACGATCAAATTTTAAACGATCAAATTTCATAATTTTCAAAATTTCATAACAATTGAACCATAACATACGGAGTTACTGTGATTTAAGTTACGCTCCTTTTGCAATTTTAAAAACAATGGAAAAAAGAGTTCTTGCTCAGCATTGGCTTGGCATTTGAACTCTGACCATTTGTCGGTGGTATACTGACTTCAAACGTGACAATGCAAATGATGCTGAATACTCTGGTTGTAAAAATGTGACTCAAGATAACATCAAGCAAGTCTTAAGCAACAGTCAGCCGGCCTCTTTATTGTGGCCTTTGTATTTTAGGATGAAAAATGACCACAAGAGAAGAAGAAAAACTGAAAATTCACTAAGACAATGCAGTGTGTCACAAATCGTTGAAAACGATGGCCAAACTACACGATTTAGGCTTTAAATAGCTTTCCCATATCCACCGTATTTTTCAGATTTGGCTGTATGCTGACCTCATAAGACTGCACCAGAGAAAGATATTTGTTTCTAATAATGAAGTCAACACGGCAACAAAGGGTTATTTTAAAGTCAAAGAAAACAAGTGCGCTTATGGTACAACGATGGTTCCAGTGTTCACCACGAGATGGAGCGCCACATCAATTAAAAGATGAAAGGACAAAACAAATGTAAACTCGTTCATTCCTTTCTTAGACGTCGAACGAGCAACATCTCGTATAAAAAGATCATCACCGTCATTATAATTATCTAACAACAACAACAATAATAAATTAATTGATCTTGGCGTCCGTTTTTACGGGCAATCAGAATAAACCACGTGGTTTACAATCGCACGGTACACGCAACCTGGTTTTACTTTGCGTCAGTTTTTATTTTTTTGTTGTTGTGATTTTTAAAATTAGTGCTACGCAATAGGCAACATGTCTAATAGTGATGATGATAACAAAGGCCAGTGAGTGGCTAACATCTTTGCCACTGGCATACGTCTCGCAGAATTCTGAATTACAAATCCGGAATCCTGGTTCAGGACGATTGAGATATTGTTCAACGCCAACAAGGTCATGAGCGACAAGCAAAAGTCAGTTGTTTGTCGCCAACCCAGGCAGTGATCGACGACGTTCTGCGGGAATCTCCTGGAAACGATAGGTACACATACCTAAAAACTGTCTTGAGCGAGCGAACCACGGTCTCAGACAGCAAAAAACTGGAGGCACTGCTAGAGAAGATGGAGTTGGGCGACCAATGTCCATCCGACGCATTAAGGCACTGGCCACCGGCCGATTTAATGCACCCTTTATAACACAGCTGTGGATCAGGAAACTACCTGAATTTATTCAGATAGCACTGATACCACAGCAGAATAAGGAAGCAGACGCATTGTCTAGTATAGCCGACCGGCTACACGAGGCCATCCACTCACGTGGTGCCATCCACACACGTGGTGGGCACTGTTCACTACGTGTCACGGTCGATTTTGAGGAATAACAATTCCCAAACTAGTTGATCTATCGGTTGGTACGGCTGACCATAAACTAAATTATACTAGCCGCCTATTTATAAGGGACTATCAGAACAAACTAATGTTTCTGATAGACACTGGCGCTGACATAATCGTCATTCCCTATACAACTTGTATAAATCACAGAACTCAAGTCAACACTGACTTAGATCTGTCAGCCGCTAATGGTACCACTATCAATACCTATGGAAGCATATTGCTGCAAGTAGATATTGGTCTAATACGGAACTTTCCGCACGCATTCACGATCGCCCTATCAATGGTGCCGACTGTCGATCAATGTGCCAAAAACAAAAGCCCAGGAACTTCCTGCTTGACAACGAGTACGGCAAGCTATTAAAGAAGTTTCCTTCTTTAAATTACAACGCGCCCATTAAGCATAATGCAGTACACCACTTAGTGACTACAGGACATCTACCGGTGTCCAGACCAAGAAGATTGGATCCGATCCGACACAAAGCAGCCACAACGGAATTCCAACACATGATACAATTGGGAATATGTCGGCCATCGGCATCACCAGTATCATGTCCACTTCACTTGGTCAAAAAGAAGAATCAAGACTGGAGACCATGTTGGGACTACCGCTGGTTGAACATGGTAACAGTAGCTGACCGTTACCTTATTCCCCACATTCAGAACTTCTCCATGCTCCTACAAGGTTGCAAGATATTCTCGAAAATCCACTTCGTCCGAGTTTATTATCTTATCCTAGTTGCACCTGAGGATATTCACAAGACTGCAATCACTACTTCATTTGGTTTATTTGAGTTTACTCGAATGTCATTTCGACTATAATGCCGCACAATCGTTTCAACGATTTATCAACGAGATTGTCAAGGATCTCGACATTGTGTTTGTCTACATCGACGACATACTTGTAGCCTCAACTTCGGAAGAACAACACATGTTTCACCTGGAAACACTGTTTCAGAAACTTTTTGAACACAAGGTGAGCATCAACAGTGCAAAATGCGTTTTTGGCACTAGCTCCCTCGACTTCCAGTCACAAGGTTACCACGAATGGTATTCTGCGGTCCACTGAACGAATTAAGGCTATTCGGGAATTTCCAGCTCCAAAAACAATCAGGCCTGTACAGCAATTTATCGGCATGATAAATTACTTCCACAGGTTCATGTCTAGGATAGTGGAAACCTTAGTCAATATCCACACCCATTTGGCAACTTTACTAAAGGTTAAAAAGATAATTGCAACCACGTCTAAAACCACTAAAAATTCGAATTAGAAACGCTACTTAATTTATTTTGACAACTTACCTTAATGGTATACAGATTCAAACCATTATTTGGTTACATTTATTTACAATAGACAGCAGTGTACCATGATGTCTTGGCTAAAAACCTTACAAATCCAGTTTAATTGAGCACATATATATGAGTGAATTTTAAAGAATTTAATTAATTTAACGTAATACTTTGATTAAAAATACAGTGTTGGTAGAAAACACACAATGAACACTCATTTATCATTTCTTACCCATCATTTACCCGTTAAAACGTCTACTCTGGGATTTGATATGAAGATACTTTTGTTGGACCACCCAGTTCGAAATCATCATATCCAACAGTCGCGGGACTTCTATATTTTGTATCGTTTTTTGCCTAAATAATTATATATATTTTAATTTATAAAAATGAGAATAAAGATTATATTTGTATCTAGTTGTCACTTTTAAAATAGTCCCTACCTTATCAATGAAATGTCAAATTTTTGTTTACTTTTGAAAAAATCAATAGTTCGCGCGAGTGTACATTTATTTTGTAATGGTAACGTTGCAAATTAATTTATGAAAATTGTTCGGATGAACAATACTGAAAACGGTTGATTTATCGTTTTCGGTACGAACTATAAAATTAAATTATCGATTTAAATATCGTTTAAAAATTTAACATTAGGTTTACTTTCAAATTCGGCTAGTCGGTATATGCAGCGAAACATAGGAATCCACCTTAAATTAATCGGTATTGTAGTTCATCTTTTGTTTTGTTTTTTTTTTTCATTCATCATCATCGTATACATTTACTCGCATTAGTAAAATGATCGTATAACGTGACGTTTGTGCAAAATTTTGTTTGTTGTCAGTTGAGTGAAAAAAAAAGTTGGTTTGTGTATTGTAATTTTAGGAGTTTTGTGCATTTCTAGTGAGTCTGAAATAAAATCTTTTTGTCGCGTTATACATAATTTTAGTGTGTTTTTGTTTGTGAAGTGAATTTTTGTTTTAAAGTTTATCCGTGATCATAAATTATGTGGAGTCCAACACATGCACAAGTAACAGGTAAGATTACATTACAGTATATCCGTCCGTGTGTGTTTTTTTTATATTTTGTTTGTCTTTTTAAAGACGAATACAACAACACTCCGTTGTATTTAGTTCATATAACAGTTAACCAGTAATTATTTTGCTTCGATTGTTTTGCATTTAAGTTTTAGAATTTTACAATAATTCAAAATTACATTGTAGAAATTTAATAATCGGTCACCTGATTTCATCGATTGTTGTACTATTTGATAATAGATGACTCACTCGTCAAATATTCGTGGTTATGCATGTATGTGTATGTTTGTACAACAAACGGTTGATCGATGACAAAAGTTGATGACAATAACGTTTTTATGGGGCTCATTAATTATTAATTAAATCGAAAATAAAAGTTTTGAGTGAAACTTAAAATATGCTATCGTTCGAGATTACCTAATGCCATTGTGGAGATTGGAATGGTTATATAAAATTTTGCATAAGCATGGTGAATTATAATATGAATAAGACAAGAGATAGGTTAGTTGTACAACTTTCCAAGCAGGCATACGATCGAAATTAGAGCATATTATTTCGAGTTTCTTTTCGAGTAGATACTTAAATAGTTTTTATGGTTTCACTTTAGTTTATGAATTATGACGACGATTTTCTAATCTATATTTGGTTTAGAATTTATTTAATTTGTCACCAAAATATAATTTAATGTCAACTTCAAACTTACAAATGTCTGACGGTTAGTATTTTTAGCTCTTGTCTTTTGTTATGCCAACGGTAGTTCCTGTTTGCACTAGACTAAAGCATGTGGATGTAATAACGTTTGTTCCTTTGTTGTTTACATAAATACTGTATAACACCGATTACCGATTAAATCGATACATCTTTTGTATCCAATTTTCCATGGGCTTTAAATAATTTTACCTTTACCTAAAATATATCCGACCTTGTACAGTTGATCAGCTGTGTATCCTTTTTTTGTCAGGTGTTCGCTTTTTATTAGATTTTTTTATTACATCTACGTTTAGAGATTAGTAATGCAACTGAGCTAAAAATTATGATCAATGCAAGTTATAGTCAGTTATAATATTTGTTTTGTTTATAACTGCCACCATACATAAGTAAATTTGCGATCGTCACTTTTTGTGATAAAATAAATTATTCAAGTGCATTTAAATAATGATAACTGAATTGATTAAACCGTTGAAGTGTTTTTAGCTACATGATAAGTAACAATTTTAATTACAGTGGACGATATCCCACTATCGTTGTTAATTACGAGCCCTTCTATAGAAAGAAATCAGGATGGGCCAAATTAGGGGAATTCGATACTACCATTTTTTTTACATTATTCGTCGAACCACATGATCTGTATATGCTTAGTTTATCCAATTTAGGCACTAGAAAGTTTTTCTGCATGTCCCAATGGCGGTCGCAGGTAACAATTACAACATTGCCTTTGGCAAACTTAAAGAAATATGGCCCAATGATGTCGTTGGGCAAATGGCGCTCCATACAGCTGCTCTTCGAGATGGTATTGGTCTTTTGGTGTATTAACTGTTAGTTTTAAGTGCTCCAATAGTAGTTTGTCTGTTTATTAAAAAAGTCAAGCAAGTCGAAATGCCAATTAAGTCATTTTCCTAAAAAAGAGGACAAAACTTCTCTTTTCAATTACCACTCAATAGCTTTGTTGACGACCTTATCTAAAGTAAAGGAACCTATAGTGAATTTCCACAAATATAGAAAAATATGGTCAGTCAAGTGTCTCCAGATATTTCAAAAACATTTGATAGAGTATGGCATCAATGTCTGATCACTAAAATTTGGTAACAAGATCTTGATAGTTTTCTTTTTGAGTTAAATAGAGAATTATTTAATGGGACGACCGATTAAGATAGTATTTTTTTTGTTTTTGAACCCGGCAATCTTTTCTGGGGCCGAAGCTCCCTCAACTCTTTCGCGGTTAAGTTTAAACGTCCTACCTTACGCCGTCACCAGTCAAACCGAGGACGCACGAATACAGGTTCGATTTTAAATCCATCTGCCCATTGCATTGCTCCAGTCAGCCTGTACTGACATGGACGATGGGTCGGCCCATTCTCGACAGAGATTGATTAATTCGTTTTTGACTTGCATTGACAAGGTAATTGAATGGGACAGATCTAGTAAGATAAAATTTAATCCACACAAATTCCAAGCTTGCCTTTTTTTGCATAAAATTTTTTAATTATGTTTAATCCATAATAAACGGCGTTCTCATTAATAGGCCCTCCTCTCTAAGATTGTTGGGCTTAGAAATTTCTAGTGATCTTTTTTTGAAAGATCATAATATTTAATTGCAAAAAAGCAAGTCAAAATATTTAGGTTTCATAAGACGTTATAACTTTTATTTTACGTCGCCAGAGGTCCTTAAACTATACAATTGGAGCTCCAAAATCTCATCCTAATTGTCTTGATAGATTTCGAAATAGTGTTATTCATATGATATGCTGTAAAACTCTAGCACTCTAATCTCGCCACCGTTCATTTTCCTGTAATTGTTTTGTCAATAGAATTTTATACGGGTAAAAATACAAATCGTTTTTGAACATTTTTAGCAAACAGGATGAAGACATTCCTAATTCTTTGGCAAGACGTCGATGAGAGGTATCGAACAATTTATTCAGTAACAATTTGCCTCACTGCATTAATATTTTCTAGTGTACGTTAGCTTAATTGTCTCCCAGTGAATGTACATTTGCATTATTCATTTATTCATTACACGCTGAATGGTCGACTTGCTCGGCACAAGATTTACACCAAAAAAATCTTGGATTTATTTTTACAGCGTACTGTACTACTTCGGTTCGTGACCCGGTTGTCGATAGTTTTTCATAAAGTTTTTTGTACCGACTCGTGTACAAGAATCCATATCCGATTTAAATTTGATAAATTCTTCAGTCATTAAGTATTCACCATGACATGATTTCCTTATTTATTTGCCAATTAGACACAAGTTTTGAAAAAAACTTCAAGAATTAATTTGGCGGATAATTTGTTCATCTCCGTCGTTGCTGTCATTTGCGCCGGCTGTCCCTTGTTCTAGCTCATAATTTAAGACGCTGTCAGCACTCACTGTAAAGGCCAAGATGCCCTTTTTCAGATACGGATAAAATTCCATGTTCTATACAATGCAGTATTGTGAACTATTTTCCAAAAACAATAACAGTAAACGATTCAAAATTACCATTTTAAAAGTTATTATTCCCTGGTCGAGTTGTCGTAGAAAAATAAAAACAGGGGTGGCAAAGATACGATTTTACATTACAATGATACAAAAAGAGCTTCTAATCTGAAGCATTGTCGATCAACAAAAAAACGTGAAGAGACATAACTTTATCTTCTAAATACCATTTAACCTCTGGAATAAAACAGGTTTCGAATCACTCATGAAATTCTGTTAAGCGTAACCCATCCAATGAACTGGTAAATTCTTTACATTGATACCTTTTGGAGTAGATTGTAGTGAAAAATTAACGAAGAGATAAATTTAATGAGCCAAATATTACTGGGTTTTATTATTATGGAAGATGATGTTTCACTTTTTATTTTGTTATTATGAATGGCGTTACTTGCCATAATTTTATATGATTTTCAATGATTATTAACACATCATTTTCCGATCACTATCTCAATACTGATATCGACAGCTTTTGATCAAAGTGGGAATTGATAAATTTAAGAAAATTACTAGGGTACTGTGCGATCTATGAACAAAGCATCGATCGTATGAAGCGATCGTTAACGATCACGGACCTGGCATACATACAGCGGATAAGACTTAAACACCAGTCAGTAAAGCTTTTATATATAAATTAAGTTCGCAATCTCTTATATTGAATTAACGATCATACACATTTACAACTGTTTTGCTTGCACAAGTATGTTATTGTATGCTTATATTACCACCATGTATTCAAAACTTTTTCTTAGAAAAAAAACTAAAAATAAATTCGATCAGTTTAAGAAGTCAGACCTTGGCCGATGATATCATTTTGTTTTTAATTTCAATACCACAAACAAACTGCCAAATTTCTATAAACAATAAAGCATGATAAATGTTTTTAAAAATTTAAAATCTAAACAAAACCAGTATTTAGATGTGCTTTTTTATTATGAACTCAATCAAAAACATATTCCATCGAGCTGCGTACACACAAATAGTCATAAACCGAGACTCTCAGCAAAAATGTCATTAAATAAATAAAATAATAAAATAAAACATTAAAATTGGCGACAACAACAATTTTATTATTAATACTAAAGTTATTTTTATAAATAATCGAACCCAAATTTTTGTGTTTACCGAAAAAAAAACCGTGCTCAGCGCAAAACAAAATTTCGAGCACACAATCAGTCTGAATATTTAATTTGTCGGATAGATAAGATTTGGCTAATGATTCATATGGTCTAAATAAATATTTTTCAATATAACACGATCGAGGCAATTTCCAATAAATATAATTCAATTAAGGGATTATCCAAAAAAATTATCAGTTGTTAGAATTTTCCGACCGAAAAAACCCCAATTATCTTTCATTAATAAATAGACAAGATGTTTTTACAAATTACACTACGTCGTTCGTCGAATATACAATTTTGTTATCATCGATAACGCGAGATTACGTATACATTCCGACTAACTATTTAAACTGTATACTACAGTGGGGCACCACGTATTCGTTTCAAACGCAACACCCTCGGACATATCTTTAATCCGCAAAAATCATAATAGCTTTCTCTTGCGTGAACGTACCATCAAAGTTCGATGTTATGAATGCGGAATTGAATAATAAATTTACATTTTTACTATATAGACGATCATTGAAAAGGTGTGCAAATTTGCGATAGTTTTGGTGATGGTATATATTTTTAACATAAGGCAATGAAACATTACGATGAGTTATTCATGCATATAGGATGTATGAATGTAGCGTATACCTTAAAATTTCAACGAAATCGTATTCTACTGATTTATTCATAGGAATAATCAGGGTTAAAAGCCTCTGTTAGTACGTACTGTATTAACAATTCGGATTCATCGGGTTTGGTTCCGATTTATCTCCTTCTTAATATAACCCTCTCAATATTTCAAATTATTTCAACTGGATTATTATACCGAATAATAATGTTGGGTGGTTCTATAAATGATTCATGCAGGTAATTAAATAATTCAAAAAATGCAATAAAAAATACTAAAGTTATAGGATAGATACATAAAATACTTAATAAGCATCAGTATTTGCAAAGACGTTGATTCGAACTTCTTACCAGGTGAAAATAATACGATAAAAGATTCTGCCAACATCAACAATCGTATCTACATCGCACTCAATTCCAACGATCTCCATCACATCAACGCCAAATAAAAATGATTGTAAACCCAAGATTTGGGTGTGGGTAGGTGTGTGAAGAGATTGAATAGAATAGGACGGAAAATTGAGCCCTGCGGAAAACCCGATGAAATATCAGGGAACGAGCCCAATGAAGATTGGAAAGTTCATCCGGTGTCATGTCATGTTTGACATTAAAGCAACATGCACTTTAAGTCGAACGAGTTGGTGTTAAACAGAAGGATCCGATCGGAAACCGAACTGGTGGTCAGGAAGAATTTTAAAACTTGCCACGTGGGAAAGTATTCTAGTGAGAATGGTTCATTTAAGGATTTTCCTAGAACTGGAAGGAGGCTGATTAGCCTATAGCTGAACACATCTGAAGATGGTTTATTAGGTTTGTGGATTGGGATAGCTTTAGCATGTTTTCCATTCTAAAGAAAAGAAAGAAAGGTGAATGCATGCCTTTAATATTGCTAATAGATACATGATGTTTTAATAGATACACGATTTTGTGTTGGCATTTTATCTCCTTGGTATTTTAAGTTTTAAACTAACTTCCAAGCCTAAGTGTGATTAGGTTTTACATCTCTAAGCTTTTTATCTCATGTAAAGTTAATATTTTCTAATAGTTTAGCTTTGATTAATTTAAGTTGATTAATAGAGTGTCTTAGGGATCGATCTAGTATTCGCCTCGCAATACGCCTAAGCTATACACTATAAGTAAAAAGGATGTCTATTGTTGTGAAATTATTTGAATTAGGGATTATTGATGAAGATGAGATTATTGCTAATTGAACTGGTTTGTTAGTTTATTTCAAGAGTCAATGAATTCCGAGCTGGAAAGTGAGTTTGGGTCCCAAAGTCAAATTATTACGATTCCCATACGATTTTTCCTCGAGCCGGAGCTGAAGGTATTATTATTGAAAAGGTACCTAGTTCAAAAAGAACTGGGTAGTGGTTTGATGACAAATCTTTCATGAATTCTATATTAGTGAATATTTTTGAATAATTTTTGGAGAGAATCAGGTCTATAGTTGAAGGATTTCTACCGGAAACAATGATGTTATTAAGAACATTTACACAGCTGTTGGCATAGTGCAATTCTAATTACGGCGCTTTGCGTTTCCGCGAGCATAATTACTCTTGGTTGAGGTACTTGGATGTATTTTTTGAACTCCACATTATGGAACAAGTGTTCCATAAAAGGCACTTTACACTTTTTTTATTTGTGTCAATTATCATAAGTTCATAGGGATTGCATGTAAAAGATGGCGATATTTATGGCAGCTTCCTGCATTCACTTTGAAGATTTGATGATCATGATGAGATTCTTCAATTCATTTATGATTTCCTTGATGTTCGGGATCTTGTAGTTCTTCTACTAGCGCCTTGAGTTCTGCAAAAATGTTTCCTGTTGTTGGTCCTAGCTATTATGGCGTTGCCGTTGATGGCTTTCCTGGAGGTTTATGTTCTGGTTTTGGTGGTGCTGGTGCAAATAAAATCGATTATCCATTAGCTAACGCGGCGTTTTGAATAAATTTAACTTCCTCATCAAATTCTGGTTTCTCCATTGTTATATTAAATCATCTCAGAGCCATAGAGTGGAAAGCTGCTTGTTTTTTGGAATCTATTGGTGTTTGTAGATTTTATGAAAATCTGAAAATCCCGAATTTCATTTTGTTATTAGTTCTAATTGTAAATTTTATTGCTGGATGCAATGTCTTAATATGTTCAAATATATCCGGTAAGCTTGACTGTTTGACTATTGCAAAAATGTCATCTACATATCTGAACCAAATTCTCGGGAATAGTTTGAAATTTTGTTTAAAGGTTTCTTTTAAATGACTCATGCAAATATTGCTAAGGTATATGATGGAGCCAGCTTACTTCCCATAGATGTACCAGATGTTTGTTGATAAAATTTATCTCGAAATTGGAATAAGTAATAATGATGACGATCCACACTAAAAATGAGTTAGCAGCAGTATTCGAACCTATTTGATTTATTCTGATCAAATATGAATCTAGTACGATTCTTGTACTTAGGTACTTTTGTTTCCGTAACGTATTTCCAAATGAAAATGAATTTTGTTAATTTTTATGAATATAAAATAGGATTTCTCAACTCAACATTAAATAAAGAAAACTATTCCAATAATTTAATATTAATTAAGAGAAATATAAGTAAAATGTTTTATAAAGAAAATTTTACAAAGGAAATTGTTTGCTTTCAAAACCTGTAAAATTTGCCTACCATATAAAAAGATCTAATCAAAAAACTTGTGCTCAAAAATCGATAGAATTTTTTAAAATATGGCTAAACATTATGTTGACATTCTGCTGATACCTGAAATTTAGGACTCAGCATGTGGATAGTTTTGTATTCGAGATTTCTAGTTTACAGACATAATGATGTGGTATATAATATACTGCCTTGGACCTTAACATGTTTTTCTTTTTATTTCATTTGGTTTAGTTTAAAATATTTTATCATAGCTATTCGGTTGCTGGTCAGGCTAATTTATTTAGCTACTTTAAAAACTTTTTAGTAATGAAATAGTTTTTTCGAACCAGACCCAGTCCAAAGCAAAAATGGTAAAATGTTGTACTAAGACCCCGTTCGATTTCCATAATAATTATAATCTTTGTAATAATTTTGACGTGAGCGAAATAATTGTCTCTTCCATATTTTAGTCTCTTCCATAGTTTTGACTGTTGTAATTGTGACGTTTCGAGATAAATAGCTAACAATTTTAAATTAATTAAAACTATGATTTAATTTAAATATGGCTTTATTTATGATCACTTCTGAATATATATATTGAATGTGAATAACACGCGGAAATCAGTAACAGGTGCGAAATGTACTAACTTATAATCTGTAATGTTATGGATTTATATTTATTGCATTGAGGCGATCAATAATGTATTCCCTGCTTTCCACCAACTAACAGAATACATCTAAGAATTTCAATCAATTCATGAAATTGGTAGCTCTTGCCAAAAAATCTTATTATTAATAACCTAGTTGATTATCCAAGATGAAACTATTAATAGTTTCGCTGTGGTTGTCACATAAATTACAGGAATTAGTAGGGGCGTCAACAAACATTTTAGGAATCACTTTATGTGACATCATTCATAAATTATTTGTTTTTACGGTATATATCTGATAATGTCACAAGTGACAACATGGCCAAGTAATGGTCTGTCCTTATATTTTTATAATGATCACTGCACTTACCTCCGTATAAATATTTATTCTCTAATCATAAAAAAACATAAATAAATTGTATGTACACGGTGGACAGTTTACTATAAATTATTTCGTAAATGTCAAAATTATTTCTAGTAGCTGCTGTGATCATTTGGTTGCATGCAGAACACTGTCAAAATTATTACAGGAAAAAAATTGGAAATATAAAGTCTGTGCCCTTATTGTCGGCATATTTGATGTATTTTTGTTCTAATTTTTTGGCATTGTTCGCACCATCGGAAAATTTAAAATTCTTTAGACAATATTGCCAAAAGATGGTTACTTAGTTTGTTCATTGTTGTCACTGTCCTGAGGGAGGATTTGTACTTTATCATAAGATGATGTTGGATTTCTTACTTTCAAAAGTTTGAAGTAGTCGATGTTATCAGAAAAGAAAGGTGGAAACACGACGTTCTAGATTAATTTTTAATCGTATCTGTCTTAAGTGCACGATCAGAACAAGTTTAAAACAGAAGTGCAAAATCTTCCTGGTTCAAATTTAGATGTTTGCTTTAAATTTTTCAGGACCATAATAAATTCTACTAAGCGGTTTTAACTAAATCGAAATATGCTACATTCGGTGGTTGCAATAAATGTTTAGTTTTCGAGAATTCGGCTAAAGAAAGCGTCAAGTGGAAACTAAGACCATCATGAAACAAGCAAACTGGACATTTTTCAGATTTTACAAGACGCGGATAAAAAGTATCCAATCCATCCTCTTTCAGACTTACCAATACTTTGATCAACTGTAATTCTTTGATTCGTTAAACTATCATAGAGGGAGGTAATTTCCCAAACTTGTTTGCAGCTTGTAGTAATTGTTACCATAACAACAAGATACTCTTCTTTATGGCTAGCAATACTGATGTAAGAAGAAGGTTTTTCTTACATACACAAAAATACCGTTTCGTCGGCATTAAAAATCCAAGCTGGATCGGTTGAAACAACCCTGTGTTTACCGTTCAATGATGGACGACTATAACTGTCGTACAATTTTGTAAACTCGATCTTGGTTAGATGCCTTTTAACGGACCCATTCATACCCTATTTGTAAATAAATTTTGCCAGTTTTTTCCCCTTATTAATAACAGTAGCCACTATTGCGGAACATGGAATAGCAAGTTTTTTCATAAATTCCTAGTTTCACAGCTTCAGTTGCTTCAGAAAATCACTGTTGGCTATCAATTTATTCAAAAACGGTCGCTTGTTCGTGTCCAGGAAAAACAAAACAAGATTTTCTCATAAGTTGATCAGTTTTAGCATAACCCCAGCATTAAAGTCATCAATAATTATTAAATTCAATATTATACGAACTATAATGAATCTACATTATTATTGGAGGTAGACTTTAAGTGTGACCAGTGAATATTTAAGAATTGTTCGTATAATTTCGTTAAGTTGATTTGTCACTTTAGGCAAACTATAAAAGAGTAAAAATTTTCGCGCGCGTTTCATAACCTTTTTTTAAATTTATTTTACAAGACTTGAGATTGGCCCTCCAACCACAGTGGCTTAAATGTTGTACATTGTACACATCATTTATTATAAATCTTGTGTATAGTTTTTCTAAATCTATTTATATATAAAACTATACAAATCGATTTTGAAAAAAAATGTCGTACTACAATTTAATCAACAGGTGGTGCATGTCTATCTTTATATAAATAATGCATCGATCGATCAGCATATGCCTCTCGTATTTCCGTTTTAGTTGAGTGGAGAATCACGTGCGATAATTTGATTTTAGTATTTAGTAGTAAATGAGACGGAAATATAAGATGATTTATTTGTGTTAGCTTAATTGGTAATTAAGTCGAATGTGTGTAAGTGATTTACAAAAAAAAAAAAAAAAAAATGAGGTCGATGATCTTACTATGTACAAATTATTTAAGAATGAGTTAGAAAGAATTTTTGTTTGTTTCAATTGAAATATCATGCGATCATTCACACGTAAAAAAAGAGATCGTATATTACAGTTTTTACAAAAACCAAAAGCCAATTCTATTAGATGATTGATCTTTAAAAACTATAATTTACTAACGAGAAGCATTGTATTTTTGAAGTGTTCATCATTACAATTTTATATCATTAAAACGATATTTTATTACGTTGATATACTGAAAAAAAAAAGTATTTTCGACCGTGATTTAGATAAAACCTGATAATTTTATTTAGGCCAATGTTTTATAGGTTCCACTAAAAATTTAGATCAAGGGTATAATTTTTGACCAATGTAATTATGTTTGTACAGAATTAGGTGTAATAATTGTTCAATAGACTACAATTATATGATATTATGACATTTAACCAACGACGATGTCAGTAAATAGCTCACAAATCATTGAATTGGAAATACAAAAGAAGAAAATTTAAATTACCTTCACTATGCAAGATTCCACAATTACTCTACCTTTACTGTATATTACACTATTTGCATACACACACTCATTAGAGATTTTTATAGTGATGTAGTGCTATATAACTATAGTGAAATTATATTTCATGCATGAAAAATTTAAAAAAATGGCAACCTTCATAAATATTTGCGTATTGTCACAGTGTTTTAATAAATAAAATCCGCATATTTTATAGGAATTTAATTAGATGCTAAAATTAACAAACAATCAACAGCAGAATAGTTGTTGTATATTGCGTGACCGTACCACTCTACACCATTGTATCCCAAAAATATTATTAGTATTTTTTTTTGTTTCATGTGTAGGGTTTGTTTATATTTTGTAGCCCCTGTGGTCGGTGGGTGGTCAGAAACTACATCTAATTTTTGCTTGGATATCTTTTGCTCCACTAAAAATATCCACTAGAACACGGGTCATCTATAAGATGGGAGATCATATTAATCAGTGCAAAGCTATACGATTGCTGGAAGTATAGATTTGTAGCTATTCAGATTTGGAAGTTGAATAATTTGTGTTAAAAATTAATTGTCATCTCATCAAGGATGCAGATGTAGTGCTAGCAAATCAATTTACACGAAATACTTGGATAAATTGTGTAAACCAACACACCACTGAGTGTAGTTTACGTTGCTTCTTTAAAGGAGTGGTCTGTACCTTACCTTTGACACATACGGTCAATTTTCGTTTCGTCAAAACAGGTAATTATAAAATTTTTCATTTTCCTTTCGTCGATTCATTTCTTTTTTATAATTTTTTTGGACACAACCAAATTATGCGATTCGTGATGATGCAATAAAAAAGTGTGCTGAAAATAATGAGAAATGCATTTTTAACATTACAGTCATTATGCTTAGCCATAATTCTCTACTAGACAATATCTGTTAAGAGGTTTGAAATGTTAGTGTCGGTTAGGAAACTTTTGCTCATTTTGACCACTAATTGGCCTAATCCCTTGCATACACTCTATACAGGGGGTCTATTTATTTTTAAAATAAAACTTGAAACAGTTTGGATTTATTTCTAAATATTTTGCTGACCGATACAGATGTTACAGATGTTACTGAGTGCAGCCATTTGGTAGGTGTAGATGCCGCTGTCAGCGCAGTTGCTTTCTCGCAGTTAGGGAACGAATTGCCTTCTTTTGTTTATTGGAATGATATATGCCAACAATGGCCTGTAAATTCGATTATTATTACTATAAATGTATATGCATACATATATTTGTTCCACACTGATTTTTAATTACATATAGAGTTCAAAAAGTTCTCATAATTCAAACTTTTTAATAGTTTTTCGAGTTTCATTTTATTTATATAGTTGTACATGTGTATAAACCGCGAATTGAATAAAAAAAAAATTTAATTTCGTTTCAATGTTTTTTAGTATATTTCACAGCATCCAGAATTTTTTTTTTGTTGTTGATCGTTGTATGATGTTAAGTTAGATTAAACTTTCGGTTCGCTAATCAAACAACCTTGAATGGTTGAATTTTTGAAGTGAAAGGGGAGAAATAGTGTGGTTTGTAATACTAGATCATTGCAAAGATGATATTATAAACAACAGTTTGCCTTTTATTATTATAGTTTCTAGTGCGTTGTGCTGACATCAGCATAACGACGCGTATATTTACTTATATATAAAGTGTTCGCGGCATAACGTTTTTTTTATGTATATTTTATGACTGCATTTTAAAAATAAAATATGCTATATATAAATAATATACTGTTTATTGTTGAATATAACAGAAAACTTAAGTCATCTACGAGGTAATTAAGTATTCGAATAATTTGCGAATTGAACTTAAAATAATATTATTGATAATTTGCATAATGTATGTCGTACTTAAGCTATATATAAACTATATATATATACATAAAAAACTAACCAACAAGGCTAAGATGGTAGTTAATCGCAATATAGTATGTACTGAAGTTGCTTTGTTTTGAATTAAACAAAGCCTTAATTAATTACCAAGTATACATATTTTGCAAACCATTTTTGGTGAGTGTACTCGTATGATTTTTCGGATGATTTAAACATTGTGACAAAGAGTACCGAATTTGACTTTCGATTGACTCATATAAGGCATATAAATCTTATCTTATATTTTGAGGTTATTATTGACTCATTTTAATTATTACTAATTATTTCTATTTACTTATGTGTGGAACACCTTATTTTTTGTATATAAGTATATAATACAGTATGTGATGCATATATATTTGTGTACGGTTTGAATATGTGTTTATCGTTAATAACGTACTTCAGTAAAATATGATAAGATATCCAGTACATGTGATCACTTTATGAACGTTTCGAGTTTCCATGTTTGAAATATTTATATTAAGTTTCAAATAAAAATCTATATTTAAGTTCCGATGATATCATACGATATTGGTTCACCCTTCAGTTCGATTGGTTTTCGTTGACAATGACCTCTGAGTCTACAACAAGGTCGTTAATTATTTGTTGTCCAAATATCTTGGTCGATTTTTACAAAATACGAACATTTTTGGGACATATTTTCCTGTTAAGCTTTATACTGACCGCATGATGCAATTATTAATCAGGTAAGTCAGCGGTGAAACACTATTCGACAAAATAGCTTTGAAAAATTTCAAATTATTTTTATCCTGACCAGGTGAATTAGATTTGATCTGAAGAACAGCTTTTAAAATATCGAACTCATTGACACTTCCAAAAGAAAAAGAAACTTCCTCATTAACGGTTGTACTATCAAAATTAGGTAGTGGTAAGCCCACAGATACAGACTGTCTATCACAAAAATAACGGTTGATAGCTGAAGGGTCCATGTTAGTTAAAATATCATAGTTATTAGATTTGCTCTAATAAGGTAAATCAAGGCAAGTTTCTGCAACACAAAATATGTCGAAATTTCGCTTACTGATAAATATTCTTAAATGATCTATATGGCAAAACAAGCTACGTGCATTAATGAATCCAATGTCCACATGCTCATTATTACGAACCGTTAAATTATTGCAAATATAAGGAAAAATCAATGAGGAATACGATTGAGAAAAGATCCCATAGTTTTTGGATTATAATTTAAGTAATCTGCACCAGATAATTAAGAAGTTAATGCTGATGTTGTTGCAAGTTGACACCTGTCAGGTTCCTTCAAACCAATTTTGAACAAAACTAACGTGATTGTGCTATCGATTTTTAGGTAGTAAAGAGCGCGATAAAAAATGTTCGACACAAAAAAATAATGGAAATTCTAGTTTGTCGGATTGTATAATAGATGGCACTACTATACAGTCTCCAATATTTTCGCGTCAATTTATCTGCAAGTTACTTTAAATGAATGCGAAATTTTTAAATACGATAATATATTTGTGTTTAATTGTAGTATGTCGAAATTGATAATTTCGATAATGTACATGATTTCGACTTAAAAGTGAAGAAGAAAAGGACCAACTAAGGCCAAAAATCTTAAAAAGCTCCAAAATCTAAAATAAAATCTTAAAAATTTGAAAATATAACACCATCAAAACCAAAAGACATGTCAAAATTTATTTTTACACATTTTTTTAGCTCAATATTTATCTGTAGGTTTGTGGAGAATACGTTAAAATTAAGCTTAGCTCGAGCTCTATACTTAGCTTTATTTGAAAATCGAATTGCAACTCATTTGCAATCTAATATTCTCTAAAATGTTTGGTTTGTCTTTACTTCGATTATTGTTTCAGTGATTGCTTTTCAAATGTTGCCCTTCAGCTTCGAGATTGCAATTATACATAGTAAATCTACAGCTATGAATTCTTAGCCAATATCCTGATATACTGCGTTAGAACAATCGTCCTTTACAACTATTATGCATTTACTACAATATGTTGTGGGAGAAAATTCCTTTATACCTTAAGAGGAATAATGCCATTATTTTAGCAGACCCGATACTATCGATACATTTTTATATATACAGGGTGTCTGACGGGAAGGTATACTACTTTGTTTTGCCGCCATTTTGGTAAACGTTAGTATTGACAGTTCATATTTGGCAGTCGTGAAGTAGACACGTGGCTAATTTATTATGGAAAAATATTCGATAAACCAACGTGTTTTAATGGTTAAAACATTTTATCAAAATCAATCATCGATTACTGTGACGATGAGAAAGTTACGTGAAATTTTTGGGAGAAACAACGTGCCAACAAAACGCACTATTTATCGTGTAGTGAATAATTTCGAAGAAAGAGGGTCTGTAAGTCATAAGCATGGGCCACAACGTACTGCAAGATCGGTTGAAAACATTACTGCTGCTCAAGAAAGTGTTCAAAACAATCCATCAACCTCAATTCGACGCCGTGCTCAGGAGCTTGGTCTTTAAAGAACAAGTTTGGCAACAATTTTGCACAAGGATTTGCATTTGTTTCCATTTAAAATTCAGTTGACACAAGAGCTTCTTCCACAAGACCATTTACGCCGCCGTACATATGCCAATAGGATGTTACAGCTCGCCCATGACAACCCCGATTTTCATGAAAAAAAGCATAATGAGTGACGAGGTACATTTTCATTTAAATGGATATGTGAATAAACAGAATAGTCGGTTCTGGGCAGTGGAAAATCCTCAAATTATTCATCAGTCACCTTTACATCCATTAAAAGTGACAGTCTGATGTACAATTTGGTCAGGAAGAATCATTGGACCTTACTTCTTTGAAAATCAAAACGGCGTAACGGTAACTGTGAATGGGGAGCGATATCGTGACATGATTGAAAACTTTTTAACGCCACAACTGCATGCTTTGGGCTTGATTAACATGTGGTATCAACAAGACGGTTCCACATCGCATACAGCCAGGATTACAATGGAATTACTGCGAGACCTCTTTCCACAACAAGTTATTTAAAAAAATGGTGATGTTGATTGGCCTCCACGGTCGCCTGATTTGACTGCTCCGGACTTCTTTTTGTGGGGATATCTAAAAAGCAAGGCTTATGCAAACAAACCAGAAACGCTTGAGCAACTCAAACAAAATATTCGTGATGAAATTAATGAAATACCGCGTGAAAAGTGTGAGAATGTAATGAAAAATGTGCTCAAAAAGGCTCGCATTTGTGAGGCTAACAGAGGCGGACATTTATCTGATATTGTATTCCATACATAATTGCCGACATTAAATAAAACATTTATCAATATAAGATCCATTCTCTTTCATTTAACCAAAAATTATAATCAAACAAAGTAGTATACCTTCACGGTGGACACCCTGTAGAAACGAATAATTCAAATATTCAAAATGGGAAAAAACACCAATTAGCTCGGGTTATCATTTTAGCAATATGTAAAATAATAGATGGTGTAGTAAAGTTTACACCCATCATCACTGTTTCTCGGCGAATAAGGTACCGAACACAACTATTACTACGAAATACATAGGATTACCCAATACTGGGATTACTGCCAAATTGCAAGGGAATTTTAAAATAAGTGGAATTTGCAAAAACTCTTTTGTAATTTTGTGGTTAAAAGCATTTTTAAATTTGTGGATACTGGCTCGGCAAAGAATGAAAAAAGCAAAATATTAATATACCATTGAGTGGTCGTTCAGAAGATTATATTGCTTCTGCCATTGTTAATGTTAATGCGAGCCCAAATACCTCAATTCGTCATCGTTCACTGCAGTTACACATTTCAATAAAGTTTATTTATAATTTTGTGTAAATATCGTTATTTAAAAGCACACAAAATTGAGATTACTCAAAAATAAAGACTTTCGATTACTTCCTTAATTCGCTAATCTAGTCACAGAAAAAAACTTATGGATGCGAATTTTTTCAACAAAAAAGTATATTATTCAACAAATTATAGTCATTTATCGAAGGGCGTTTCCGATTTTAATTAAATATTCGTCCAAATCTTGCAATCTACTTCCCTAGATTGCGTCCTATGGATTTATTTGAAAGCAAAGGTTTATGTCAATGATCCAGAATTAGTAAAAGATCTAAATAAGAAAATTATTAATTTTCATAAAGCAGCATGAGAAAATTTTTGCGATATCATTCAGCATCTATCTTTCGTGCCAGTTTGTATATCTAATAGTTAAATAGAATATGGAGACACACCTCTTCGCTAATCTTAAAATATATTGTATTTAAACAGTCATCTTTTGAGGGCATCTTTTAATTTAATTTATTTATTTTTATTTTCAGGTCAGTTAAGAATATAAGATGTTCAAGTACTAGTGTGAGTAGGTTGTCTACCGTTTCTTTTAATTTACATATATATTATTATTACATCACATAAATTCTTAAACGGAAGAAAACTACTTTTAGAATGTTTACCTATATATACAGTAATCAGTGATGAAAGACTGTCTTGCACAAATATGGTTTTAAACATGGATTTTTGGATTTTATTAAAATCGATCCGCTAGAAAATTATATTAGCAGAAAAAACGAAATTTTTACTACTAAATAAAGTCTATAGTGGCAAACAGCTAAAATAATCTTTTAATAGTTTATAACTTAAGACCGATAATCTCATGTATATTATAAAGTGTTGGGAATACTGTGTTGATATGATAATACTATATGTCGCCGGAAATCCTATAAATAGTAAAATTCCCAACTTTTATTTCTCGAGAAGACAAAGGGCAAAATATTTTGCTATGGGTATAAAATTGACTTGATGCTCAACATAAATTATAAATATACCCAATCTGCTGCCAACTATGTCAATTATATATAATATGTATAAAATTTCAATGACATCCATATACATTTGTAATTAAAATTTTATCTTGGTATATATTCTGTTTTACTGATCTATAAAATTAGTGATTTAGCTATACGAGAACTATATATTGACTAAGTTTAAAATTCTATAACCTTAGTAACCTTGTCGTATTTTCATATCGTGCACTATGTCGTTTCGATTTTTGTTCGGCGCACCCAACTATTACATGATGTTTCATTACCAGTATTATAATCAGCTAATGTGTTTATATACAGATTTAATCTGTGTGTGGATTTTTACGTACAATTCGGATTAGATATAGACACAATAATATAAAATTTTTAATTTATTTCAGTTGGTTAACTTCCACGTAACTATATTTACAATGTCTTTTGGATGTTACCTTCAAAATCTTACGATATGTTGTTAGGTGGGTGGGTGACAAAAATATTTGTGTGCTAGTTAATTAACATCTGAAATAAATATTTTTAGGCATATTTTTGGTATCGAATCAATGACTCAGTATAGTTCTATATGACTGAAATTTTTTATCCTAATAAATTTCTAAAAAAAACGTTAATATAATTAACGAACAATTGTTGTAATAAGTCAGTTCGAAAATCAGAGAGTAATGGTTCGACGCTTTATAGTTAAGAAATAAGACGATCGAAGCATGTTCTTAGACTTAAAAAACTAAAGTTACATCTTTTTGCTGGTCATAAATCCCACTTTCTTAATTAAAATTCATCACTTTTAGAATATAGAACCTCAATACACTAAAACAATGTACAAATCAATAGAACCCGCCAAAATTATGTAATTAAGTAGCAACTATGTAAAGGAAAAGTAACGTTAGCTGAATCGGTATTTTGTCAATAAATAATTAAAGTAGACCATTCACTTGTGAACTGCTAGTAGATAGGTTCTAGTCTTTGCCAAATTAAAACTTGGCAACTGGTCTTACTTAGTTAAAGGTGCTTGAAAGAAAGCATTTAAAATGGAGAAATTCGACGAGAAGTTTCGAGTCTCGCAATTCTCGAGTTTCGCGGTTTGAAATCGCCTTTTATTCTGAAGGAACAGGAAATGCATAAATCTATCGTATTTTGAGCGATCTCCTTTTTTAAGGATAGGAGACAACGCGGCCAACTTCCATCCATCAGACATAACTTCGCTTTGCCATACTAATTGAATAAGGATGAAAATATAGTTCCACAAAGTATCCCCTTCGAATATAAAGAGCTCGGAATTAATACAATCATTCCCAGAGGAACTGTTTCTGTTTAGACTCTGCATGACCAGTGTGTGTCCCTCGTATGATGGCTCCTCTAAACACCTCTCCGCAGTCTGTATTTGACAACTTGCAAACATAGCATTTGACACTTGTTGAACATTGAGTAAATTAGAAAAATGCTCTTTCCATAAGTGTCGGGCACTGCATCGATGTTAACAAGGACGTTTCCATCCTGTAATTTTTACCATACCTAGAGTTGCCTGGGCAGCACTGTCAACCGAAGTTTTCAATAAAGTTTTCGATAAGATTTCACATCTTGGATGACCCGAGACCATTAGAAATTAATGCATGGTCAGTTTGAAATATCGGAATATCCAAATCATTGCATTACTTTGTAACAGTAGGTATTTATCACAGTTGTATCTACAAAATTACAGACCTACCTGTTTTTTATTCGCTATTACGACCAGACTACTTGAGCTTTTTTTAAAACATTCTTGTCGATGTATTAATTTAAAAACGGTTACAAATCCCGTCATTACACGTCAGATGGCATTGGTTCGTGGTTCAGAAAATACTCCGGATCCAAGAACTTCAACATTCGTTCAAAGTCAACGATTTTAACTCAAATTTGTGAAACCAATCCGTAAATAGTTGAATTGTCACCAGGCCATTTTGCTGGCCATCCAATGAATCGGTAATGAATTAAAAATGTACAGCTATCATATAAGGTCACTTGTTATTTGGCTACCTAAAAATCACTGATTGTTTGCTGCGATATAGCTACGTAAATAGCCTCCTAGGTAATCTTTCTAGAAAATAGCAATTTTGTTTGCATTTCATACTTGATGAATGGTTTAGCCAATAGCCATCCTAGTCAATTATCTTAACCAATTTTTGGTGAAATTCTTTAGCCGTAGGCTTGTTTGTGGCTGATATTTTACCGTTAATCTTGATGTTGTAAAGTAGGTGATTTTGCGCACAATCAAAAATTCGAGCTTTGGCACATTCTGAGTTGATGTTTTGGGTTATTTTTATTTAATTTTTTTTTTAAATTTGTAAAGTCACCTGCGCTAGATGGTATTTTAACTGGTATCGTTTTTTGTGAGCTATCTTCTATCCATATGACAAGAACACTTTCCATTTGCTTTTTGATACTTTATATCTCTGGGGTGGAACTACAAATTATTGATTTTTGTATATTTTCTTTATAATATATACACTCCCGAGCAACTAAATCGACTCAAAAAAGCCGGGCATAAAAAAGCCATATTTTGACAGCTTAGTATTTTATCTTTACAAGGACACTTACTATTAAAATCTATACAGTACTTTTCAAATTAACGCATTCGTAGCAAATTGAATATTTGTACTGTATAATTCCACGTTGACTGATATTTGCCATCAGTCACTTATCAGTGACCTATACAAATTTACCAGTTTCATTTGTTGGTTCCTCAAAAATCACACTACTCCAGAAAAAACCGCACGCAATCAACAAGAAGTCACTCGTCAGCTAAACATGAGCCATTCTGCTATCTCAAGAGTATCCAGAAGGTTTCAGGAAACTGGTATCTTTAATCGGAGACCATATTCTAGCCGGTTCAAGTTCGAGATGTAGCTGTTAGTCAATGGACAGTAAGAAGACTCTTGAAGAAAGCCAAACTTACTTCAAGACGGCCCGCTTGAGGCCCAAAATTGATAGTTCGTCACCGCAAAGGGTAACTCGAATTTGTTAGCGAAGACATTATTTGGAATATCGAGCAATGGAGTTCCGTTCTATTCACTGACGAGTGCAGAATATGTCTCCATGGTAGAGATAGGAGGTAGTGTCTACAGGCATCCAAAAGAACGATTTTTGCAGTGTTGTCTTGCTGAAACAGTCTCGTACGGCGGCGGTTCGTGCATTGTGTAGGTTGGCATATCGCTTAAGGGAAAAACGAATCTTGTTTTCGCATCTAGTGGGGGTCGTGGAGGAGGTCTTTTGATTGGGTCAAGCCCTTTTTAAAAATAATTGTCTTTTCTTTAAGCGCTGAAGGTTTGAGTCAATTTAGTTGCTGGGGAGTGTAGTTTTCTTAATACTGCAAAACTGCATCTATGTGATCGTTTTCTATATCTTGACGCATAAAACTCTCGGGTTTAGAAAACAATTTTTGCATAAAAGATTTGATGATTTAGAGCTTGTGAATAATACCATTGCCGCAGACACGACGACTTGTTTATAGCAATAGTTGGCTTGTTTAAGTTCGGCAATGAAAATGTAGCGACCATCGCTACACAAACACAAAAAAAAACAATTATTCAGATATTTCGTGCACATTCATATAATTCGCTAACGCTACATGTACACTGTAGAGCGGAAAATAGCATTTACACATAGCACTCGGTCGCCATGGCCTGTTGAGATGACAAATAATTGTTAACAAATTATTACGATTCCTCATCAGATCGAAACTGAGCTTTGCTTCCGCACACCACCTACATCTTAATAATTAAAATAACGACACACACATCCACCTTCGTTATAAAAACATATATAATTTTCAAGTCTATCGAGTTCGTAAAGATCAGAATGGCCAGATTGTAAACTAAATAAATATTTGACTGGACATTTAGTATTTTCTACATGAGAATGTATTATAACGACTTTAGTATGATTAGGTTATCAATTCTTATTGGAACTTTATATTCTAGGGTTCCTTTTTTTATTACTTTGAGGTTCTAAGGGTATGTGATCGAATAAATTCAATGATTGCTGATGATAACATAAAGATTGGGTGAGGACGGATCAAATCTTTTTCTGGTTCATTCTTGTATTTACCTTTGGCACTATGTGGTTTAGTATTGATTTTTTATCGTGTAAGTTATGCATATTAGCTTGCGATTTTTTTTTTCAAATTAAAGATGAAGGTGATTAAAATGTATTCAGTGTAACTCTATTTGACCCTATACCTGAACATTCTGAAAATTGTTAAATTTCTACCGATTGAAAAATTAAATTTTGTTAAAATTCTATTTTGTTTGGTACTTAAGCTTAATCACACCAGTTAAATAAAATTTCAAAAAATTATCAAATGTTAAAATTCTATTCCTGTATAAAAATACTAGGAAATGCTAAGAATTATATAGCCTTAAAAAGAAAAATAGTGAATGAACCAAATAAATTCTAGATTCGTTTCAAGTATATAATGTCGCCAGCTTTCACCAAACTAAACCAATTATATTAAATTGGTCTTAAGTTATATTTCAAAATGGTTTTGTTGTTTATTTATCATAAAATCCACTGTACAACATAGAGTTATAATGTATATAACTATCATATAAGAAAAAAAAATTCTACTCATTAGTTCTACAATATAAAGGTAGCGACAAACTTGTTTTCTAATAACCTAATAAAGGTTTGTGTACAATATAAGCGCGAGAGTGTAAGATACGTGCAACGCCTAATATTTAAATATTTCATTCTCTATATGGAAAATATTAACATATTTCTTAAGAAGTTTTTTTTTTATTAAATGTACGAACAAAAATGTTTATAAATTTATTGGTTGCAACATTAATGGTTATAATGTTCTCTTTTATTTTATTAAGAATAACAATCAAATTTATAATAAACTAACTGTTCGTTTAGTTTGGGAAACTATCATTTATAATAATATTTTTGGTCAATCGTCTCATAATATAGTCGCTTACATGTAAATATATTTGCTGTGGATGAGATACGCTTACGTAATTTTATGATTGAATTTAGATGATCCCGCATTCAAATAATCTAACAACATCATTACTTACAAATCATATTTCGTGTTTAATTATGATTTATAATTTTATAATTATATTGCTTTAATAGAAAATATATTTACTATAGTGTAAACATGCACGCAATATTTTCGAGAGTAAATGGCATTGAACGATTTTTTTAACAAGATCTACTTAGGTAGGTGAAGAATTGATTTTTATTTATTTGAAATTCCATTTGATACTTTTACTTTTCATATAGACATACGTGTTTATAATTTTTGTACACATTTAAATTTAACAAAGTAATAATTCGATAATTTAGTTATTAAGTTAAGTTATCTAATTTTATAAGAATATTTGTAACTGATTGCCATACTCTCGATCGTTATAACACTGATAGAATTAAAAGTTTTAAATTGAAAAAAGAATAGGCGAAATTTAAAAAATGTGCCAAAAAATAGATAAGCGATGTATCTGATTTTCTTCTTTGAACACTCTCGATTTTCTTCTTTGAACATCTGCTCGTTCCGATAAATTTTCGTCAGGGGCAGCAATTAATGGTTTGATTATTAAGATATGGCCTAGAGTCAAAATGTCATCAACTTTATTCGTTTCAAGAATAGGCCAAAGGGGTCTTGAGTTGAAAATCTGGCAAAGAATTGTTTGAAGTTTTTTGTATGTAAAATTGTTGCTCCCAATGCCTCGTAATAAATGGTGTTAATCGGATTTTTCCCATATACCTCCAAAGTGGGGTCCTGGTGGAATTAAGTACCATCTAATGCCTTGTGATAGGTTAAATGAATATCTTAAGCAAAATTGCTGCAGTATTTTTTTTTCGTCTACTTCTAGTAATTTCAATGTTACTTCCCTTTCCTCTTCAGACACCGTTTTGTTGTTGATATTGTATTATTGGTTTGGTATATTGTCACCTCTCAACCATTGTGGCCAATGCCACTATAACTCGGGTCCATTAATTTTTTGTTTGTTTTCTGTTATTTTACAATCTATCTCCCAAGAGACATTCAGTCAATTTTTTTGATTTTACAGTGGCACGATTGAAGTACTTTTATCCATTGATAAAATTTCACATACATTAAACTTAATTTAAACTTAGTTTGTTCGCCAACTCGTTTCGATGAAATGCTAGCCGTGAGTGATATCTGATGCTGAAATTTCTAATCTCTTCTCGTATTGTTGGTATTTTTAGGTCTCTATGAATTAAATCGCTTGTCACGAACTATGATGCATCTAATATGATTCTGAGAAATTTGGATTAGCTGTATTCGATATGTCCAGATATTTTCGAGCGATAAACTTAATTCTTTACATACAAGCCAATACAATTTTGCCAGTTTCATTCCCAATTGCTTCCTTTTTGTCCATATATGTTTACGCCATGTTAGACATTTGTCTAGATCAATTCCTAAATATTTAACTTCATTAGATTGCGGGATTACCTGGTTACTCAATTTTATCGGCGGGCATATGCTTTTTCACATTGTAAAGGTTACATGACTACATTTTGCTTCATTAATTTTAATTCACCATTTTTTCATCCAAACTTGTATAGCGTTAATGTTCTCCTGTAAAACCTTTGTCGCTTTATTGGGGTTTTCGTGTGATGAAAGTACTGCCGTGTCATCTGCAAATGTTGCTACAGTTACTTGAATGCTTGTAAATGCTCTGAAATGCTCTGCAAATATTTCAGCCTTTTCCTCGTTATTTCGGTCCCATCACTTTTACGTATCGGTGGATTATGCTGCAGTGGTTATTTCAACTGCTTTGTTGCACTCCATACTGAATAGTCTGTGTTTTCTGTTGTTGACAGTTGTGATAAATATTCTTGTATTGACTTATTTTTTTCCTCGAGCAGTAATTTTTTTAATTGTTTGATTAGCGATAGCGTTGCCATTCCTGTCTTAATCTTCTTTTTTCCTTAATAATTTTTTTGACAACCTTTGAACATTCCTCAGTGTTTTTATCCTTTTTGACTGATGTGGATTTCCATGCTGCCTGTTGAATGCATCCACTTAAATGTTCAATTGCATGATCATTATCCGCCTTTAATTTGAACTTTATGTTTAATTTAGCTTTTACCAAAAATCTAGAGGTTCTAATCAGTTGTTTTGTTGTGTGCTATCGGTGATTTTGTGTGTTCACTCACTTTGTTCCCAAAGTAATAAACACTGGTGAGTAATCCGATGACAGATCCAAACATGGCTGACGCAGAAATCTATGACATCTTTCTTCTATCAGTTGGCCAATACGTAGGTTCACTGGTTGATAAATCATGAAGGTTGCTTTTCCGGATCGATTTTAATAACTCTTGGCCTCTCGTTGTCGTCAATCGTGATCCCCATAGTCATCTCCTGCGATAAATCGATGTCCGAAAGAATTGTAAAAATGATCAAACTGTTCCATTTTTATTGTATGTTTTGGTGGGGAGTATATTGCCGAAATGGTTATGGGTCCTACCCAATCTTCTATTACAACTGGTGTAGCTTGTAAATACTCTGCTCATATTTTTCTATTATAATTGCAGTGCCACCATGTGCTGTTCCATCTGGTTGTTTTGTGTCATAAATAGGGTATCTAGGTATTTTTAGAAAACTTTTTCTAGTGTTATGCGTTTCAGTTCTAACAGGAAACTTTTAACTTCTTGTGCATGTTGTAACAAGCCGTTGGTATTCCAGATCGCGATTTAAGAGTTCTGGACATTAAATGTTTTGGAGACAATGGTTGTTAAAAGATTAAGAATGGTGTCCATTTTGGCCATTGATTTTTCCATCATAGTTTCCAACCGATGTGTCGAGGCTTGTGTTGACTCTTCTTGATTGTTTGTTGACTGGTTTTCGTAGGTGAGTTTTGGTTTCGAAGTGTGGCTTACAATTGAATTTTTGGGTTTCTGTGCATATGTTGTCCCAGTAACTAATTGATACGATGAATTTGGATTAGAGTTTGTAATGTGCTGCGGCTGCACCACTATTTTTTCTCTGTGAAATCTGCGTGTTTGTACTTCTTTATATATGATACAACTTTATAATTGACATAAATGGCTGTCATTACAGAGCACACATTGGACTTCTGTGCCCCACACTTTTTATGTACATTTATTTGTAAGATGTTCACCTGTACATTTCACACATCTGGGTTTGCGATGAAAATATGTTTTGGTATGGCAATATGTTTGAAAATTAGTGAATTGCACTACTTCGTGCATAACGTGGGGCTTTTCCACTAGTACGATTGAATGCAACAATCTCGTTAGTGAATCCATATTTTTTATAGTTTTCACTTAGTTTTAGTTCAACATTGAAGAGTGGCAATGGTTTTTTTCCATTTTGCCTGATGTTGGTGATATTAACAACTCATCAATGTTGTTCGATAGATGCAGATTTTGTATGACTAGCTTGTACTTATCCATTTTCGATTGGTATGAATATATGTAACACTTCCAATTCCTAGAATCGGTCAACACGTAAATATTTGAAGTAGGTTTCAAAGTTTCTGTTTTATTTATTAACTTGATCAGTTTCGCTAGTAGCTGTGCTCCACATAGTTCGAGCCGGAGTAATGATGTTGACCGCATTGGTGTCACTCGCATTTTTGCTGTTACTAATTGAGATGAATATGCATCAGAAACCGCTTTACGCCGAATGTAGACGACGGCAGCGAACGCCACTTCACTTGTATCTGAGAAACCTTGGTATTTCAATACTCGTCATCATCGAGCACTCTCATTTGTTTGCTTTGTTTCTGTAGGAAGTTTATCGTCCCATCCAAGCTTTTTCATCCAAAAAAATACAAGTTTGATAGCTAATACCAGTGGAGCCAACCATCTCATCGGATTATAAATTCTAGATGATTCTGATAGCATGGTACGTTTTGTAGTTTCAATTTGCTTTGTTAAGGTCATATTAAAAGAGAACGTGTCTGTCTTCGTACACTAATAAATTTCCAAGAACTTTCGTAATATTCATCATTTGAAATGACTACAATGTTTGTGGTCTCTTGGAAAGGAAACAACTGCTTATTGTTTGTTTGCAATTTCCGAGTAATCAGCTCTAGCTGTATCAGCAATTTGGTGTAGAGTACGTATGGCTAGAAATGGAGCTGACGTTACATCATAAGTTAAGGTGTTTGATTTGTTGATATTCCATATCTCCTGGAGCTAAAAGTACCTAACGGTACATTTTTTCAATGTCTGCTGTAAGTGCAATGGGAAATGTACTTTAATAAAATTTTCCATAAAGTAGGTTGGATAGTTGGGCAGATTTGTAAAAGGTCATTTAACAATTTTCCATTCGCAACCTTGCTGTGGTGCTATCCTGTTTGAACAACGCTTGGTGTAAATACTGGAATACGTTGAAAATTACACTTTGTTCTTACCAGGTTTCTAATTCGATGAGTTTCTTAATTGCTCGTTTAGAAACTCATAATATGCACCTTTTAATTCAGGGGTTCTTTCAAACTTTCGCACAGAAGTTTCTGTAAAATGGTTTCCACAGATTACTTCTTCTACTGAATGTTGAATTGTTTGTTGTAGTACCTCCTCATTTTCGTTCGCTTCGGTTTAGTTATTTGGTCAATCCCCATGATTTCAAAGTTAAATATGTAGTTAGACGGTAATTGTGCATAAGCTTGTCCAAAATGAAAACCTGAAATCAAATCAAAACGGGAAAAAATCCTCGTATTTTCCGCTTAATTATGTTATTAGTAGTCTTGGAAGTCTAATTTTATCTGGATTTGGATAAACCAAGCTGCGATCATGTGAGCTTTAATCGTATTAAACGCCGTGTTCTGTTCGGTTTCAATCTTTCTCAGCGACGAGTCGAATTTAAAATATATGTCTTCTAGTTGAACAAGGTTGAAAAATTTTTTGGAATCAAAGCTCGTTGACCCTTGAAGATTGAGTGTATAATGTTTTCACTTTCGTCGGAGTTGAGTAAATTTGACAAAATTTTAGAAAGATCTGGATCTATAGCTGTCTCTGAGGCCAATACTTCGGCATTTACGTATTCGTTTGAAATTTCGAAAATTGATAGAAAATATAATTCATTTCCTTCTTCTTTGATGACTTTTTCTGTAGACGGCTTTTCTACTAGCTGTGTTGCACGAGATAACCAATCAACGTCAATGTGCTCCGGTTGAGGATGCTCAATATCATTAACCATATGCGAGAGCACCCCTGCAATGCCCGTAGGACTGGCGTCGTATGCTACTAATACTGGTAGTTCGGGATCGAAATGCATTAATACCTTATCGCTTGGAGATTGTGTTTTTAAGTTTTAGAAACGCTGATTCACACTTTGATGACCAATAGTAATGGAAACGTAATTGTAGATAAATCCGGTATGAATCTTAAGTAGGTAACCGCACCTAAAATCTTCTAATATCATTTGTTGTAGCTAGACGTGGCATGTTGACAATAGCTCAAATTTTCACTGGCGTTTTTGAAATTTTGTTAAATTGAACAACGTGACCCAGATATTCGATCTGCGTTTGAAAATATTAACATTTTTTTTTGTTTAGATCCCCAGTCACTCCTTTCAATTTTGGAAATAATTCCGGACGCTTATCCAAATCGTTAAGTTCTTTGTCGAGACCATCTCGAAGTGCATACGGAACTTCCCGTTCCTTGTAGAAAACTGGCTTAGCATCTTTTCGAAACTGAAGCGTTACTTGGAAATTTGGCACACAACAACTCACTTTTTGAATACAAATTTGTTGAAAATTATCGATAATAGCTTCAATCGAATTTAAATTATCAATTTGAGCATTTACTTTGTTAACACCTAGATTGTCCACTTGCTGGAAGTTGACGTTTAAGTGTCGGATCCAAATGTGTCCCAAAAAAGCGTCATACTCATTGGGTACCACGTACATTTCTTTTATCGACCGACGATCTTTGTATTTTACCTCAAAATTTACTTTACCATCAGGAATCGCCTGGAGTGTATCCTGTTGATATCATTTATGATGTTCGGTGGTTTTGAATTGAGTTCGCGGCTGTCAATTTTAGACGCTTCCAAAGATAATGCTTTTTGTACGATTTCTTCAAAATCTGACTCCTCAGATTGAAGAAGTTGTTCGCGTATCGTGTTATCTTTAATGCCTGGAATGAATTGCGTTCGAAGACAAATATTTGAAATGTCAGCCTTGCATTCATGTGTTGACACAAATGAACATTGTTATATCCCGCCGGAGTAATGCAAGATAGCCACTGTTTGTTCTTCGCCTAGATATATTGAAAGAAAACGATTCTGGATCACCAACATGTTTTTTTTGGGGCACAAATGTGTTTCTAGTTTTTCCACTAACTCGTCGTATTGGAGGTCTGTAATATTCTTGGGTGCAAACAATAACACAATCATTGTTATGCAATGATATCATAGTGCCTTATTTGTGTAAACACCCTTCATTGTACGGTAATTTTCGAATCTTTGTCGATATAGTTTAAAATTTTTCTTATGTGCATCGAAATTTTCAAATGGTGGTAACATCACTTGTAATGGCGGCTGTTGCGGTTGTGGTTGTATTTTTTTACACTAGCATTTGCATTCACCTGTGGCAGCAAATCGCGTTGACTTTGTTGAAAACTTTTTCACTCGTCGCCAATTGCTATAACTTGAATTTTGACAGCATGACATCTACATTAGTGTTGCCATACTATCAGTGTATTTATGATGGCATAACCTAACAAAACTTAACATAACATAACATAACGGATATAACACATGTTATGTTTTAAAGTTTTTTTTAAAGTTTGGTGTACACCACCAACCGGTTTATCCCTAGAGATGAAAATACTTTTAATAGATTCAATTATTTATTTGGGAAAATGATTTCCTCATATCAAAATGTCCAATAGGAGGGAGGTCGAATATGCATTCGTACTAGTACTTAGTATATTTGTTTGTCGCACGAATAAAAATCATGCTGCACACCGAAATGCGAGGTCCTGATTTAGCATCCAATTGTTTTTGTTTTTTACCGTGAATCAAATATACATTTCTTGGAAATCGATATATCGCCTGAAAAAGTAGTTAAAGTATACTAATTTCATGTTTGCACACTAAATTTTCGAACTGGGTTTCGTTACAAATTAGAGACCCCACTACAATTAGCAGTACTTTTTACAACAAGGAAATGTATACACTTATTTCTCTAAAACATGCCAATTATTTAACTACACATATTAGAAATATCACTTTCACCTTTAATTATACCACAAAAACTTGAAGTTTATATAGTTGAAAACCATTAGAAACAGAAATTAACGACAAAACCAGCTTTAACGCGTCCAAATGTATTTATGCCAAAGCACATTGCATCATAAATCCATTATAAATCTGCTAAGTACATTTCACATTATTTATTGATCAAATCACACAATCTTGTATTATCATTTTGCGCAAATAAATTATCGCATTTGATGTCTTGTCGCTTTATAAAAACAAATGTTCGCTTATCTAAATTCAACAATTTATTTACGTCATGTACCTAGTGTATGTATAATACACAACCTTGATAATAATTGTCTGTGTGTGTGTGTCAAAGAATTTCTACAAGTTTTTCCTTTACATTTCTATGATATCGTAACTATTGTAAAATGTCAACTAGCAAGAAATTTTTTACTATTTCATATTTTCTAACAATCAAAATCATAATTTCTTAAAAAAAAAAAATATTTGTAAGGTAAAACTATTTTAGATTTCTTTTATGTTGTAAAAAGTATGTACAGAGAGAATTGTTTCTATTGTACATACCTTAGTTATGATTTTATAAATTATGAGTACGATATACACAATAACTATTTACATAAATATATAAAAAAAACTGAATAATGTGTGTAGTCTTGTACGTAACACGAGTATGTAGATAATTTGCATATAATTTCTAACAAAATATGTAATTTTCAATCGATTTGACAGTGAATTCCATAGTGATAATGCTGTGGTTTATGCGTTGCGTAATACTCGTCATATTGTATGTCATCGACAGTCCCCAGTTTAAAATTGAAGATAGATTACAAAATACTGCATTTAAATTTGATATGCATGATTTAATTATGATAACCTAGAATCTTAATTATTTTATGACCCTAAAATTATATTTTTTTGCAATTCCATTTTAAATTAAAATTTTACATTTATTTACATTAATCATATTTTCTCAGCGAATAATTTTAATTTGTAATATAATAACTATATGATGTAGCTATTGCATTCATAATTTAAATAGAAAGTTTTAAGATAAATAAGTTTATTGTAGATTTTAAAAAAGGTCAGCTGACTTAAATGTTAGTTAACTAAATATGTAGGTTACACGCCAAAGTAACATATATAAAATGTTGCTATCTTTAATCGCTGTATAGGTAATTGATAAACATGCCACGGGCTTTAGTTTAATGTATACTCACTCGGCGTTGAGTGAACATTTATTAGAAAGCCGACTAAGGGGATGTGAAGCGATTCATTCTTGTAGTTCTAACTACAGGTCTTACCCTCTCCATCCTAACTCCTACTTGCTAATGTGATGTGCTAAGGTGATGTTAAATTCCAGAAGCGTCTGTTCTCATATTGCGCGGTTGTCTGGTCTGCGTCTAACACTTGGCAATAAGTATAAAATGCATGTTCTGCCTTGTACATCGCGGTATAAATTTTACCAAAGGATAGGAGAAGAACACTTCGAAAATAAATCACAAAATAAAGTAATATGACTTCAACAATTAATGAAATTACTACTATGGTATTCTGGAAACAGTTAATCCACTCTTTTCTACTGAAAAGGTCGGCTCCATAGAATCTGGAGGGAAGCCGCATATTACAACAACAAACATTCCACAGAAGTGGCCTAACACCTCGGTCATAAGTAAGGAATGTGCAATTCAGCTATAAATCACCATCATGCGAAACACTGCCTGAAAAATTGGTATTCACTGTAAATAATGATGTTCTAATGCAAAAGCTCGAGCAAATGGAAAAAACCATAGCAAAACTAAATAATGAAGTTGCCGAAGAATCAATGACGAAGCAGAGTTCTCGATATTTAATAAAAATCCTTTCTAACCACTCAGTATGGAAGACCAATTCTGTACTGATGAAAATGAACTAGAACGAGAAACTAATTGAATTCTCAAAAGAAGAAAAAGAGTTAACAATAAAGCAAGAAGTAGCCCAACAAAAGATCAAAGACAAGAAAAAGTAGACCAAATTTTACAAGATAATATATCATAAAATAATAAGATAATAAAATTCTAAAAGCTCTCAATAAGCGATTATATACACAAGAAGAAGGTTTTCAAAGCACACTTGGAGAAAAAAAAACAAAATGAATGGGTTGAAAAAACCTTGATAAAGTTTATCAAAATATAAATTATATAAAAACAAATTATAAAATTAAGAAATGATTAAGACGCTGAGAATAGTAGCCTAGAACTGAAAATTGAAAAATTGTTCATTCAAGACTCAAAAATTAAAGTGCTTAGATAGTAAAACAAAAAGTTATAGAATCTGCAATATACTGCCCACCTAGATACAACCTCAAACAAGAAGAGTACATTATGTTCCTCAAAACATTTGGAAGTAATTTTTTAATTGAGGTAACTTTAACGCAAAAAATATCTCCTAGGGATCACGATTAACAACAACTAAAAGAAAAGAGCTTTTACCAGCCGGTAAAAAAGTAAAATGCAAATTCCATTCAGGCGGTACACCAACTTACTGGCCGACGATCAATAAGCTCCCAGAAAGAGGAAAAAAGAATTTATTGATATTGAAATTAATGCAACACTCCGATTAAGATACGTACTAAAGCAATGGAAGGTCACAGAAGTAATTATGATTGAAAAACCAAACAAACCGCCGAATGAAAAATCTTCATATAGGCCTATATCTCTGCTTCCCACGCTATCGAAATTATTTGAAAAGTTACTTCTGAAAAGACTGAAACTAATAATAGAAGAAAGGAAAAAACACTCGACTATAGAACAAGTTCATATAATTACCGATGAAATCGAAAAATCACTTGAATCCAAACAAATATGCTCCGGGATTTTTCTGGATGTGGCCCAAGCATTTGATAAGGTTCCGATGCAGTTTGAATGAAAGCCTTTGATGCCATTATCAAGGACTTTCATTCAAACTGCATCGGAACTTGCCGAAACAAATTTATGAGCTATTGAAATCGTATATTTCAGACAGACACTTTCGAGTAAAGTATGAGAACGAATACTCTGAACTAAAAAGAATATCAGCAGAGGTACCCCAAGGTAGTATCCTTGGGTCTATTCTTTATCTCCTATATACAAGAGACATGCCTAATACTGATGCAAATATAGCAACATTTGCTTATGATCCTGCTATATTAGCGTCAGCATAAAACATAACTGACTCTACCAACAAACTGTCGAAAGCCACAAATAAAATATGCAGTTGGACAAAAAATGGCGTATTAAACTGAATGAAACGAAATCAACATGTGCAAACTTTACTAATCTGAGAGTTGAGCACATACCAATAATCATTAATTCACAAAAAGTACCGTATGCAAACACGGCTAAATACTTAGGTATGCCCTTGGTTGCTAAACTAAGGTAGAAGGAACATATTAAAAAAGAGAGAAAAATTAAACATCAAATTCAGGAAAATGCACTGGCTTCTAGGGAGACACTCCGAGCTCTCAATTCATAATAAGCTTCTGTTATATAAACCAGTTCTGAAACCGGTATGGATTTATGGCATACAACTCTGGGGTTGTGCTAAAAAAAAAACAAATATCAAAATAATCCAAATGTTTCAAAATAAAATACTACGATCCATTGTAAATGCACCGTGGTACATTAGAAACGACAACCTCCACGAAAATTTGAAAATGGAGTTTGTCGCAGACGATAATCAAGATCAATAATCATGCAAGTAAACACTTTCAACGCTGGCATGATTATGCAATTATTAGAAAGATTGGGTTATCTCTATGATCAATCTCGATTGCGTAGACACAACCTCATTTAATATTTGGTTTCATGCAGTTCTTCCTAACCGTTCATTCCAGCCTTCTAGCAGAGTTAGGAATAAATTTAATTGATTTTTATGTAACGTGCACAAAGGTTAAAATTTTAATTTTATTAAAAATTTTATTGCTTCAGTCAGTTATCAAACATAAGAATAAGACATTACATATTCACAAATAATATTACATATTCACAACAGATGTCAATAGCTGCTAGAAAATCTTACAAATGCTATTTAAAATTACCTAATGCCCTTAATAGAACCAATATTACAATTTTATGTTCAAGCAAACATCAACCAAATTAATGGTCCGATTACAATTTTTAATAAGAGTCCTACATAATAGAGCCCTGTGCGGATTCGCATCCCCAAGAAAAAAAAATTATCCGCATCCGCAATCGTTCAAAATGCTTATATCCGCATCCGCACTCTTCGGTATCCGCAGAAACCGAAATTTAGTTTTGTAATGCCAGTTAATTTTTGTATATTTAAGAATCAGATACATACACTTATTATGCATACATATTTTTCATATTCACTAAGCTGCAGTATTCACTAAGTGTAATATGACCTTCACCGTGAAATTTATATATAGTGTACAAGTAGTTTGAACATCTTTAACAAACCCCAAGTATACTTTTGGCAATTATGAGTCGCCCACAAGATTAGGACTAATTTAACTTATCCTGTCTATTTAAATAATTTCCCGAGGTCGAAAAACTATGTGCTGAAATTGCATAAATTCGCTGTGCAAATAAAAATTATTTTGGATATACACGTTTTTGATCTATCCAAGAATTCAAAAGATGAAAGTTCTCGCGTTGATCGTCAACTATTTTTCCGTCTGAGACACGTCTGTAGCTCGTTTTCTAACGATTCATTTTCACAAACAATAAAATCGGTTAGAGTTGAATTGGTCATTGATGTATTTGATATACTGCTGTTCATTTATGAATCTGAACTGAACGGAATTTCTCCTGTATCCATTTAAATAGTACCAGTAGAGATTTTGTTTTCAATCCAACTTAATGTTATATTTTTCTCACGGGCATCGAGTATAGTTAAATGTTTAAGGAGTGGAAGTAAGAAAACTGCAGCATAATACTCAATTTATAATTTGTCGCAAAATAATGTAGCCCGCGTTCTTTTGCTTCATTTAGCAATATTTCGTTCGGACTAACTCCTCTGAGATGATTTTTAAGTTTTTTGTTTCTTTTATTTTTATGCGGATATATCCGATAAAATATGGATAAAGATTTGATATCAGCACCCGATCCGCATCCGATCTGCGTGCGATCCGCAACCGATCCGCATCCGATCCGCATCCGCTTTCGATGAGCGTCCGATCCGCATCCGATCCGCATTCGATCCGAATCCGATCCGCATCCGCTCCGCATCAGCAAAAATTCATACCGATATATCCAATTCAATCGACATTCAATCCACAGATAGCAAATAATTGCGGATATACTCATCGATGCAGAGCTCTACTACATAATATTTTTATGTTGCAGTTTGCACTTTAGATAATTTCGTTTAGTTGATGTTTACTGGAACATACTGGCTACCTTGAATCGAATGATTCAACTAGCTAGAAGTAAGCATAGCTTGTGAAACAGGCGCTTCAAATTTCCGTATTTTGTTATTAGTATGAAAACTCCCTAATAGGCTGACGTCGATCAAATTTTGGGCGAAGGGGTACCATAGTCCGATTTTTTATGCTTTAAATCATTTGTGCAAATGTATGAATATTTTATAGCAGTATTCATACTGATGTCGAGAGCTTTTGAAAAGGTATCATTCATCACAATAAGACCACCATTTCGAGTTCTATTGACTTTTCTTCAGATTCGGAAATTTGCAAAGGGATACACTTTCCGATTTGTTATGCTTCAAATGGTAGGCAGAGGTTAGCTTTCGGCGATGATGGGCCCTTGAACGACTTGTCTTCTTCGGGTTGCCTAGAAAAATACGAAGAACAAGCTCGGGATCGAATCCGATGGAGCCGGAATCTTAATGCGGTACAGGCCAGCAATGGCCTGTAAAAACCTTCTTATCATTATTTTATTGGAGTAGGCCATAAAATGGAGATTAGGTTTGAAATTTAAAATCTTTCCGCCTAAACTATTTTTAAAAGCACAACTGAACTGTAAAGTAAATTGCGTCTAAATTTAATTAATATTACAAACCTGTCTTATTTACGTCATTGACTTGGACAGTAATTATTTGTAAAAAACTGACTGACCAACGGCTAAATTTTAATGAGAATTATCGCTACTAAAACTTCAAACATTTCACTATACTTGTTCAGTTTACTGTTGAAATTGTTAAATATTTATTACAACAATTATTAAAATGTGAATAGAAAATATTCCAAATTACTCAAGCATTAGCATAAACATTAAGATTTGTAAAAAACGCAAATCAAATGAAACAATTGCAAACATACTTACGAATAATTATACATATAATAAATAAATTAATTATCATAATATTAGCGGTTAGCACACGATATTCGATTTTTAATTAATTTTCTTCTATTTTCGGTTTAAATATCAACTAACTAATTTACCTCTTCTTCTACTTTTTCTCTATTCGTTATACTCATATATGAGTTACAGTAAAAATAGAATTTTCGTCATAAACATTAAGACTAAGAATTCACATATTGTATAATTTATGATACTACTTATTAGTTGTTTGTTGTTCAAACAAAGTTGGATACCATCAAAATATCTATAAAGTTGTTTAAAAAAAATGTTCGGGCTGTTAATGGAAAGTTTGTTTATTTTTTCGGTAAGATAATGGTAAAGTCGTTAATTTAAATTAGGCATGCTGTTCGATTTTATAATAAATGCATGTGGCAATGAATATTCGTTATGAATATTAATTTCCAGCTAGATAGAGATACAAGCCAAACATCATAATCCGTTAAAAATTAAATCCGTTAGTTTAAGTAGATCATTTTATAGGTTTATGTCACGGGTCTAAAACGATCTTATTATTCATGTAAATAATCAATTGACTGTAAATTACATTTGGTTCAAATAAGATCACTGCGATCAATTTAATTTAATATTTTTAAAGAATTACTCATTAAAATTGACATCAAATGATCATCAATAAAATGATCGCTGAGCTAAATTGTGGCGATCATATTCAAAACTATCAAATTTATAACTTTAGATAGTTAATATTTATTTGGTCTTCTCAGATACCGATCAATTACGATAGATTCAAATGTTATAATGTCAGAAGACAATTTTCATGATCACCCAAAATGAAAGATCAATTAAAGTTTTTTTATCAACCTACTTAAATTTTGTAAATAAATCGACCATTATTTTTAACATTTATATGTTCTTTTGCGTTTTTACAGTACTCAAAGTAAAAAATGCCTTGACCAAAGGTAAAAATGGAACAAATAACTGTTACGTTACGATCAGTTTGGGCAAAGAAAAATATCAGACATCGATTAAAGAGAAGGCCGAACCAAATGTTGATTGGCATGAGGAATGTGAATTGTAAGTAGAAATTATTTTAAATTTGTATACATTTTCGCTGGTTAAATAAGCTAAATTATGTTCTTTTTTATTTCTTACAGGACGATTCCGAATCAAGGAAATCGGGCAGAATTAGTGTTAACATGTTTGCATCACAATAGTTTGGGTATCGATGAGTTTTTGGGTCAAGTCACTCTGCCGCTCAGTGAAATGGATGTATATGAGCGGCCGCGTGCTAAATGGTACAAGTTACAAAGTAAACCGGGAAAAGAAAAGAAAAAAGAACGTGGTGAACTGGAAGTTCGAGTTGCATTTACCGTAAAGGCTGGTTCGTTGATGGATTTAAGTAAAAAGGAAAAGCATAAGTCATCGATCGGACAGATTGCATCTAACGTCGGTGGAAGTTTGCTGAGCTTAGGAACACTAGAAAAACGTAAAGGAATTAAAAAATTTGCTAAATCGTTAGGATCAAAAGTGAGTATAAGAACATATAATAATTGGAATTCGATACTAACATCTTCCTTAATATTTATCAGGTACATATCAGTGGTAAATCGAAAAAAGAGAAACCAGAGTTGGACACATTTAACGAAAGTTTTACGAGTATTGGAACAGCAAAAAGTCCTAAATTTTCACGCCAAACATTTGATGATGCTGATCCGGGTGTCATAAGCGAGAATGAGGATGAATTTACTCTTGATAATTTATCACATAAAAGTAGCGGAAATTCATTGAATAATAAAAGCTCAACGACAATATACCATACAAACAATACTCCATTTAGTACATTAGAAGAAGAAAATCTCACAAGTGATTCGTCACTGCCGCCACCAAAACCATCGAGAAATTCACATATATCGTCATCCCCTGTAGTTTCGCCACCGATAGCTGTTGCAGCAGTAGCGGCTACCACCACAACAAACAACACCACTACATCAAGTCAACCAAAGCTCGACGAATGGGAAACAAAATTGTACGGTAAAAATCAATTACCGATCGGTAGTGCCGATTCATTAAAACGTCGATCATGGGAAAATAATCGTGTGCCACTAAAATTAAATGGTGATCGCGATGCCAGTGATCAATTTTTGTCGCAAGAGAAAATTTCGTCTACTTCCAATATTCCAGCTAGTATTACAGCACCAAGTACACCAACTCTTAATGATAAACTTAATAGTACTAAAGATACTGATGATATACCAACTAATTCGCCAAAAGTTGAAAAATACGAGAAACCACGAACACTGCCCAGAAGTTTAACGCTCGAGTCGGTTATCGAGAAAGAGGATAAGGTGGAGAAAAGTGAAAAGAGTATATTTGCCAAAAAATTAAGGTACTTCCGAAAAGACAAATCTGGTGGTGATGATAAACATGGATTATCGCGACAATACGAGGAGCGGATTATCATTGGACACGAAAATGATGTTAAAGATAGAAAATCAGTTGAATTATCACAAGAGGTTGTAAAAAAATACGAAGGAAAATCGAGAGAGGTATATAAAATCTAAACTTAAATTTTAATGTGCAGAAAATAATTTTGAGTGCTTCTCTATTTTAGGAAATTATTAAAATAGCACATAATCTTGAGCATGAAGTCCGTTCGGAAAAAATGAAAATTAAAGAGTTAGAAGACTATTTAGACAACTTGTTACTGCGCGTCATGGAAACACATCCACGAATTCTACAAAATCCGTACGTAAGAAATGGCCAAAATAAAAGGTTAGATGGACATTTATTTTTTACTGCCCTTGAACGCATGCAATAATTTTTTTTTAAATTCCTACCAAATTTTCCGAAAACAAAAAACAAAAGAAAAACTTATTTAATCTTGAAATTTTTCTCGTTTTTTTTACCTTCTTTATTTTCAGTGGATAAAAAATTTATTTTTTTAGTTTTTAATTCTTGACTAACTTTTAGTTTTAAGCAAAAATTTTACAGTTGCACTCTAATACATTTCTAGACTTACATATTTATATACAAAAAGAAAAACATTTACAAATATTTTGAAAAATTTGTGACTTATAAATTAAATTAAAAAAAAAAAAAACGGGAGAAAATAATTTCAAAATGAAAATTTTTAATGAAAAATATTTTTTTATACAATTATATTGTTATTGATAACTATTATTAATTTATATTTTATAAGATTTCGCGTATGATGATTATAATTATTATTAAAAAAAGTAAATTTGTTTAATTTGATGGGGAAATCCGATTTTTGAAAATCGAAGCGGCGAAATCAATAATCTAATTACTGGGGTGTAATATAATAATAAGTAAAACTTAGTGACTATAACTTTTGTCGCGAAAAGACTGAAATAAAGCTTTGCTAAATAAATGATAAGACTGATTAATATCACCAGTAAGTGTCTCTTGAATCACCAAAATAATATTACGATTAAACAAAAAATGGAGCTTCTAGAACTGATGGCAGCCAAACGAGTAGATATGCACGACGAAGTCCATCGCAAATTTCTTGAATAATCAAGATGTGGTGTCTACAACCACAAGTTCTTTTGAAGGAATGGCAAATGATATACCAACTATGGAGGAAATCCCAACGAAATGTATGAGTATTTTATTGTAGCGAGGCTCTCGATAAATGTATCATTCGTTAAAATCGGACCACTTTTAGGTGTGATATTGTCTATTCATTGATTTTCGTTAATTTACATTTCCTTATTTACAATGTGAAATTTTTTTGAAGCCGAGGGAAATGGCCGTTTTTAACGTGAAAAATATAGCTTCTAAAATCGATTATAACTATCGACCTGAGACTATAAGTCGTCCGATTGTAATGAATGATACCTTTATCAACAGGTAAAGACATCAATATAAATACTGCATTAAAATATTCATAAATTTCCACAACATATTTTGAAGCATAAAAATCCGGACAGTGGTACCCCTTTGCAAATTTCCGAAAATCAATGAAAAGTCGATATCTTACGTAAGAGTCGTCCGATTGTGATGAATGATACCTTTATCAACAGTTAAAGACATCAATATAAATACTGCATTAAAATATTCATAAATTTCCACAACATATTTTGTAACATAAAAATCCGGACAGTGGTACCTCTTTGCAAATTTCCGAAAATCAATGAAAAGTCGATATCTTACGTAAGAGTCGTCCGATTGTGATGAATGATACCTTTATCAACAGTTAAAGACATCAATATAAATACTGCATTAAAATATTCATAAATTTCCACAACATATTTTGAAGCATAAAAATCCGGACAGTGGTACCCCTTGCAAATTTCCGAAAATCAATAAAAAGTCGATATCTCACGTAAGAGTCGTCCGATTGTGATGAATGATACCTTTATCAACAGTCAAAGACATCAATATAAATACTGCATTAAAATATTCATAAATTTCCACAACATATTTTGAAGCATAAAAATCCGGACAGTGGTACCCCTTGCAAATTTCCGAAAATCAATGAAAAGTCGATATCTCACGTAAGAGTCTTCCGATTGTGATGAATGATACCTTTATCAACAGTTAAAGACATCAATATAAATACTGCATTAAAATTTAAATAAATTTCCACAACATATTTTGAAGCATAAAAATCCGGATAGTGGTACCCCTTTGCAAATTTCCGAAAATCAATGAAAAGTCGATATCTTACGTAAGAGTCGTCCGATTGTGATGAATGATACCTTTATCAACAGTTAAAGACATCAATATAAATACTGCATTAAAATATTCATAAATTTCCACAACATATTTTGAAGCATAAAAATCCGGACAGTGGTACCCCTTTGCAAATTTCCGAAAATCAATGAAAAGTCGATATCTTACGTAAGAGTCGTCCGATTGTGATGAATGATACCTTTATCAACAGTTAAAGACATCAATATAAATACTGCATTAAAATATTCATAAATTTCCACAACATATTTTGAAGCATAAAAATCCGGACAGTGGTACCCCTTGCAAATTTCCGAAAATCAATGAAAAGTCGATATCTCACGTAAGAGTCGTCCGATTGTGATGAATGATACCTTTATCAACAGTTAAAGACATCAATATAAATACTGCATTAAAATTTAAATAAATTTCCACAACATATTTTGAAGCATAAAAATCCGGATAGTGGTACCCCTTTGCAAATTTCCGAAAATCAATGAAAAGTCGATATCTTACGTAAGAGTCGTCCGATTATGATGAATGATACCTTTATCAACAGTTAAAGACATCAATATAAATACTGCATTAAAATATTCATAAATTTCCACAACATATTTTGAAGCATAAAAATCCGGACAGTGGTACCCCTTTGCAAATTTCCGAAAATCAATGAAAAGTCGATATCTTACGTAAGAGTCGTCCGATTGTGATGAATGATACCTTTATCAACAGTTAAAGACATCAATATAAATACTGCATTAAAATATTCATAAATTTCCACAACATATTTTGAAGCATAAAAATCCGGACAGTGGTACCCCTTTGCAAATTTCCGAAAATCAATGAAAAGTCGATATCTTACGTAAGAGTCGTCCGATTGTGATGAATGATACCTTTATCAACAGTTAAAGACATCAATATAAATACTGCATTAAAATATTCATAAATTTCCACAACATATTTTGTAACATAAAAATCCGGACCGTGGTACCTCTTTGCAAATTTCCGAAAATCAATGAAAAGTCGATATCTTACGTAAGAGTCGTCCGATTGTGATGAATGATACCTTTATCAACAGTTAAAGACATCAATATAAATACTGCATTAAAATATTCATAAATTTCCACAACATATTTTGAAGCATAAAAATCCGGACAGTGGTACCCCTTGCAAATTTCCGAAAATCAATAAAAAGTCGATATCTCACGTAAGAGTCGTCCGATTGTGATGAATGATACCTTTATCAACAGTTAAAGACATCAATATAAATACTGCATTAAAATATTCATAAATTTCCACAACATATTTTGAAGCATAAAAATCCGGACAGTGGTACCCCTTGCAAATTTCCGAAAATCAATGAAAAGTCGATATCTCACGTAAGAGTCGTCCGATTGTGATGAATGATACCTTTATCAACAGTTAAAGACATCAATATAAATACTGCATTAAAATTTAAATAAATTTCCACAACATATTTTGAAGCATAAAAATCCGGATAGTGGTACCCCTTTGCAAATTTCCGAAAATCAATGAAAAGTCGATATCTTACGTAAGAGTCGTCCGATTGTGATGAATGATACCTTTATCAACAGTTAAAGACATCAATATAAATACTGCATTAAAATATTCATAAATTTCCACAACATATTTTGAAGCATAAAAATCCGGACAGTGGTACCCCTTGCAAATTTCCGAAAATCAATGAAAAGTCGATATCTCACGTAAGAGTCGTCCGATTGTGATGAATGATACCTTTATCAACAGTTAAAGACATCAATATAAATACTGCATTAAAATATTCATAAATTTCCACAACATATATTGAAGCATAAAAATCCGGACAGTGGTACCCCTTTGCAAATTTCCGAAAATCAATGAAAAGTCGATATCTTACGTAAGAGTCGTCCGATTGTGATGAATGATACCTTTATCAACAGTTAAAGACATCAATATAAATACTGCATTAAAATATTCATAAATTTCCACAACATATTTTGAAGCATAAAAATCCGGACAGTGGTACCCCTTGCAAATTTCCGAAAATCAATGAAAAGTCGATATCTCACGTAAGAGTCGTCCGATTGTGATGAATGATACCTTTATCAACAGTTAAAGACATCAATATAAATACTGCATTAAAATATTCATAAATTTCCACAACATATTTTGAAGCATAAAAATCCGGACAGTGGTACCCCTTTGCAAATTTCCGAAAATCAATGAAAAGTCGATATCTTACGTAAGAGTCGTCCGATTGTGATGAATGATACCTTTATCAACAGTCAAAGACATCAATATAAATACTGCATTAAAATATTCATAAATTTCCACAACATATTTTGAAGCATAAAAATCCGGACAGTGGTACCCTTTGCAAATTTCCGAAAATCAATGAAAAGTCGATATCTCACGTAAGAGTCGTCCGATTGTGATGAATGATACCTTTATCAACAGTCAAAGACATCAATATAAATACTGCATTAAAATATTCATAAATTTCCACAACATATTTTGAAGCATAAAAATCCGGACAGTGGTACCCCTTTGCAAATTTCCGAAAATCAATGAAAAGTCGATATCTTACGTAAGAGTCGTCCGATTGTGATGAATGATACCTTTATCAACAGTCAAAGACATCAATATAAATACTGCATTAAAATATTCATAAATTTCCACAACATATTTTGAAGCATAAAAATCCGGACAGTGGTACCCTTTGCAAATTTCCGAAAATCAATGAAAAGTCGATATCTCACGTAAGAGTCGTCCGATTGTGATGAATGATACCTTTATCAACAGTCAAAGACATCAATATAAATACTGCATTAAAATATTCATAAATTTCCACAACATATTTTGAAGCATAAAAATCCGGACAGTGGTACCCCTTTGCAAATTTCCGAAAATCAATGAAAAGTCGATATCTTACGTAAGAGTCGTCCGATTGTGATGAATGATACCTTTATCAACAGTCAAAGACATCAATATAAATACTGCATTAAAATATTCATAAATTTCCACAACATATTTTGAAGCATAAAAATCCGGACAGTGGTACCCTTTGCAAATTTCCGAAAATCAATGAAAAGTCGATATCTCACGTAAGAGTCGTCCGATTGTGATGAATGATACCTTTATCAACAGTCAAAGACATCAATATAAATACTGCATTAAAATATTCATAAATTTCCACAACATATTTTGAAGCATAAAAATCCGGACAGTGGTACCCCTTTGCAAATTTCCGAAAATCAATGAAAAGTCGATATCTTACGTAAGAGTCGTCCGATTGTGATGAATGATACCTTTATCAACAGTCAAAGACATCAATATAAATACTGCATTAAAATATTCATAAATTTCCACAACATATTTTGAAGCATAAAAATCCGGACAGTGGTACCCTTTGCAAATTTCCGAAAATCAATGAAAAGTCGATATCTCACGTAAGAGTCGTCCGATTGTGATGAATGATACCTTTATCAACAGTCAAAGACATCAATATAAATACTGCATTAAAATATTCATAAATTTCCACAACATATTTTGAAGCATAAAAATCCGGACAGTGGTACCCCTTTGCAAATTTCCGAAAATCAATGAAAAGTCGATATCTTACGTAAGAGTCGTCCGATTGTGATGAATGATACCTTTATCAACAGTTAAAGACATCAATATAAATACTGCATTAAAATATTCATAAATTTCCACAACATATTTTGAAGCATAAAAATCCGGACAGTGGTACCCCTTTGCAAATTTCCGAAAATCAATGAAAAGTCGATATCTTACGTAAGAGTCGTCCGATTGTGATGAATGATACCTTTATCAACAGTCAAAGACATCAATATAAATACTGCATTAAAATATTCATAAATTTCCACAACATATTTTGAAGCATAAAAATCCGGACAGTGGTACCCTTTGCAAATTTCAATGAAAAGTCGATATCTCACGTAAGAGTCGTCCGATTATGATGAATGATACCTTTATCAACAGTCAAAGACATCAATATAAATACTGCATTAAAATATTCATAAATTTCCACAACATATTTTGAAGCATAAAAATCCGGACAGTGGTACCCCTTTGCAAATTTCCGAAAATCAATGAAAAGTCGATATCTTACGTAAGAGTCGTCCGATTGTGATGAATGATACCTTTATCAACAGTTAAAGACATCAATATAAATACTGCATTAAAATATTCATAAATTTCCACAACATATTTTGAAGCATAAAAATCCGGACAGTGGTACCCCTTTGCAAATTTCCGAAAATCAATGAAAAGTCGATATCTTACGTAAGAGTCGTCCGATTGTGATGAATGATACCTTTATCAACAGTCAAAGACATCAATATAAATACTGCATTAAAATATTCATAAATTTCCACAACATATTTTGAAGCATAAAAATCCGGACAGTGGTACCCTTTGCAAATTTCCGAAAATCAATGAAAAGTCGATATCTCACGTAAGAGTCGTCCGATTGTGATGAATGATACCTTTATCAACAGTCAAAGACATCAATATAAATACTGCATTAAAATATTCATAAATTTCCACAACATATTTTGAAGCATAAAAATCCGGACAGTGGTACCCCTTTGCAAATTTCCGAAAATCAATGAAAAGTCGATATCTTACGTAAGAGTCGTCCGATTGTGATGAATGATACCTTTATCAACAGTCAAAGACATCAATATAAATACTGCATTAAAATATTCATAAATTTCCACAACATATTTTGAAGCATAAAAATCCGGACAGTGGTACCCCTTTGCAAATTTCCGAAAATCAATGAAAAGTCGATATCTTACGTAAGAGTCGTCCGATTGTGATGAATGATACCTTTATCAACAGTTAAAGACATCAATATAAATACTGCATTAAAATATTCATAAATTTCCACAACATATTTTGAAGCATAAAAATCCGGACAGTGGTACCCCTTTGCAAATTTCCGAAAATCAATGAAAAGTCGATATCTTACGTAAGAGTCGTCCGATTGTGATGAATGATACCTTTATCAACAGTCAAAGACATCAATATAAATACTGCATTAAAATATTCATAAATTTCCACAACATATTTTGAAGCATAAAAATCCGGACAGTGGTACCCTTTGCAAATTTCCGAAAATCAATGAAAAGTCGATATCTCACGTAAGAGTCGTCCGATTATGATGAATGATACCTTTATCAACAGTCAAAGACATCAATATAAATACTGCATTAAAATATTCATAAATTTCCACAACATATTTTGAAGCATAAAAATCCGGACAGTGGTACCCCTTTGCAAATTTCCGAAAATCAATGAAAAGTCGATATCTTACGTAAGAGTCGTCCGATTGTGATGAATGATACCTTTATCAACAGTTAAAGACATCAATATAAATACTGCATTAAAATATTCATAAATTTCCACAACATATTTTGAAGCATAAAAATCCGGACAGTGGTACCCCTTTGCAAATTTCCGAAAATCAATGAAAAGTCGATATCTTACGTAAGAGTCGTCCGATTGTGATGAATGATACCTTTATCAACAGTTAAAGACATTAATATAAATACTGCATTAAAATATTCATAAATTTCCACAACATATTTTGAAGCATAAAAATCCGGACAGTGGTACCCTTTGCAAATTTCCGAAAATCAATGAAAAGTCGATATCTCACGTAAGAGTCGTCCGATTGTGATGAATGATACCTTTATCAACAGTCAAAGACATCAATATAAATACTGCATTAAAATATTCATAAATTTCCACAACATATTTTGAAGCATAAAAATCCGGACAGTGGTACCCCTTTGCAAATTTCCGAAAATCAATGAAAAGTCGATATCTTACGTAAGAGTCGTCCGATTGTGATGAATGATACCTTTATCAACAGTCAAAGACATCAATATAAATACTGCATTAAAATATTCATAAATTTCCACAACATATTTTGAAGCATAAAAATCCGGACAGTGGTACCCTTTGCAAATTTCCGAAAATCAATGAAAAGTCGATATCTCACGTAAGAGTCGTCCGATTGTGATGAATGATACCTTTATCAACAGTCAAAGACATCAATATAAATACTGCATTAAAATATTCATAAATTTCCACAACATATTTTGAAGCATAAAAATCCGGACAGTGGTACCCCTTTGCAAATTTCCGAAAATCAATGAAAAGTCGATATCTTACGTAAGAGTCGTCCGATTGTGATGAATGATACCTTTATCAACAGTTAAAGACATCAATATAAATACTGCATTAAAATATTCATAAATTTCCACAACATATTTTGAAGCATAAAAATCCGGACAGTGGTACCCTTTGCAAATTTCCGAAAATCAATGAAAAGTCGATATCTCACGTAAGAGTCGTCCGATTATGATGAATGATACCTTTATCAACAGTCAAAGACATCAATATAAATACTGCATTAAAATATTCATAAATTTCCACAACATATTTTGAAGCATAAAAATCCGGACAGTGGTACCCCTTTGCAAATTTCCGAAAATCAATGAAAAGTCGATATCTTACGTAAGAGTCGTCCGATTGTGATGAATGATACCTTTATCAACAGTTAAAGACATCAATATAAATACTGCATTAAAATATTCATAAATTTCCACAACATATTTTGAAGCATAAAAATCCGGACAGTGGTACCCCTTTGCAAATTTCCGAAAATCAATGATAAGTCGATATCTTACGTAAGAGTCGTCCGATTGTGATGAATGATACCTTTATCAACAGTCAAAGACATCAATATAAATACTGCATTAAAATATTCATAAATTTCCACAACATATTTTGAAGCATAAAAATCCGGACAGTGGTACCCTTTGCAAATTTCCGAAAATCAATGAAAAGTCGATATCTCACGTAAGAGTCGTCCGATTGTGATGAATGATACCTTTATCAACAGTCAAAGACATCAATATAAATACTGCATTAAAATATTCATAAATTTCCACAACATATTTTGAAGCATAAAAATCCGGACAGTGGTACCCCTTTGCAAATTTCCGAAAATCAATGAAAAGTCGATATCTTACGTAAGAGTCGTCCGATTGTGATGAATGATACCTTTATCAACAGTCAAAGACATCAATATAAATACTGCATTAAAATATTCATAAATTTCCACAACATATTTTGAAGCATAAAAATCCGGACAGTGGTACCCTTTGCAAATTTCCGAAAATCAATGAAAAGTCGATATCTCACGTAAGAGTCGTCCGATTGTGATGAATGATACCTTTATCAACAGTCAAAGACATCAATATAAATACTGCATTAAAATATTCATAAATTTCCACAACATATTTTGAAGCATAAAAATCCGGACAGTGGTACCCCTTTGCAAATTTCCGAAAATCAATGAAAAGTCGATATCTTACGTAAGAGTCGTCCGATTGTGATGAATGATACCTTTATCAACAGTTAAAGACATCAATATAAATACTGCATTAAAATATTCATAAATTTCCACAACATATTTTGAAGCATAAAAATCCGGACAGTGGTACCCCTTTGCAAATTTCCGAAAATCAATGAAAAGTCGATATCTTACGTAAGAGTCGTCCGATTGTGATGAATGATACCTTTATCAACAGTCAAAGACATCAATATAAATACTGCATTAAAATATTCATAAATTTCCACAACATATTTTGAAGCATAAAAATCCGGACAGTGGTACCCTTTGCAAATTTCCGAAAATCAATGAAAAGTCGATATCTCACGTAAGAGTCGTCCGATTATGATGAATGATACCTTTATCAACAGTCAAAGACATCAATATAAATACTGCATTAAAATATTCATAAATTTCCACAACATATTTTGAAGCATAAAAATCCGGACAGTGGTACCCCTTTGCAAATTTCCGAAAATCAATGAAAAGTCGATATCTTACGTAAGAGTCGTCCGATTGTGATGAATGATACCTTTATCAACAGTTAAAGACATCAATATAAATACTGCATTAAAATATTCATAAATTTCCACAACATATTTTGAAGCATAAAAATCCGGACAGTGGTACCCCTTTGCAAATTTCCGAAAATCAATGAAAAGTCGATATCTTACGTAAGAGTCGTCCGATTGTGATGAATGATACCTTTATCAACAGTTAAAGACATCAATATAAATACTGCATTAAAATATTCATAAATTTCCACAACATATTTTGAAGCATAAAAATCCGGACAGTGGTACCCCTTTGCAAATTTCCGAAAATCAATGAAAAGTCGATATCTTACGTAAGAGTCGTCCGATTGTGATGAATGATACCTTTATCAACAGTCAAAGACATCAATATAAATACTGCATTAAAATATTCATAAATTTCCACAACATATTTTGAAGCATAAAAATCCGGACAGTGGTACCCCTTTGCAAATTTCCGAAAATCAATGAAAAGTCGATATCTTACGTAAGAGTCGTCCGATTGTGATGAATGATACCTTTATCAACAGTTAAAGACATCAATATAAATACTGCATTAAAATATTCATAAATTTCCACAACATATTTTGAAGCATAAAAATCCGGACAGTGGTACCCCTTTGCAAATTTCCGATAATCAATGAAAAGTCGATATCTTACGTAAGAGTCGTCCGATTGTGATGAATGATACCTTTATCAACAGTCAAAGACATCAATATAAATACTGCATTAAAATATTCATAAATTTCCACAACATATTTTGAAGCATAAAAATCCGGACAGTGGTACCCTTTGCAAATTTCCGAAAATCAATGAAAAGTCGATATCTCACGTAAGAGTCGTCCGATTGTGATGAATGATACCTTTATCAACAGTCAAAGACATCAATATAAATACTGCATTAAAATATTCATAAATTTCCACAACATATTTTGAAGCATAAAAATCCGGACAGTGGTACCCCTTTGCAAATTTCCGAAAATCAATGAAAAGTCGATATCTTACGTAAGAGTCGTCCGATTGTGATGAATGATACCTTTATCAACAGTTAAAGACATCAATATAAATACTGCATTAAAATATTCATAAATTTCCACAACATATTTTGAAGCATAAAAATCCGGACAGTGGTACCCCTTTGCAAATTTCCGAAAATCAATGAAAAGTCGATATCTTACGTAAGAGTCGTCCGATTGTGATGAATGATACCTTTATCAACAGTCAAAGACATCAATATAAATACTGCATTAAAATATTCATAAATTTCCACAACATATTTTGAAGCATAAAAATCCGGACAGTGGTACCCTTTGCAAATTTCCGAAAATCAATGAAAAGTCGATATCTCACGTAAGAGTCGTCGATTGTGATGAATGATACCTTTATCAACAGTCAAAGACATCAATATAAATACTGCATTAAAATATTCATAAATTTCCACAACATATTTTGAAGCATAAAAATCCGGACAGTGGTACCCCTTTGCAAATTTCCGAAAATCAATGAAAAGTCGATATCTTACGTAAGTCGTCCGATTGTGATGAATGATACCTTTATCAACAGTTAAAGACATCAATATAAATACTGCATTAAAATATTCATAAATTTCCACAACATATTTTGAAGCATAAAAATCCGGACAGTGGTACCCCTTTGCAAATTTCCGAAAATCAATGAAAAGTCGATATCTTACGTAAGAGTCGTCCGAAAATCAATGAAAAGTCGATATCTCACGTAAGAGTCGTCCGATTGTGATGAATGATACCTTTATCAACAGTTAAAGACATCAATATAAATACTGCATTAAAATATTCATAAATTTCCACAACATATTTTGAAGCATAAAAATCCGGACAGTGGTACCCCTTTGCAAATTTCCGAAAATCAATGAAAAGTCGATATCTTACGTAAGAGTCGTCCGATTGTGATGAATGATACCTTTATCAACAGTCAAAGACATCAATATAAATACTGCATTAAAATATTCATAAATTTCCACAACATATTTTGAAGCATAAAAATCCGGACAGTGGTACCCTTTGCAAATTTCCGAAAATCAATGAAAAGTCGATATCTCACGTAAGAGTCGTCCGATTGTGATGAATGATACCTTTATCAACAGTCAAAGACATCAATATAAATACTGCATTAAAATATTCATAAATTTCCACAACATATTTTGAAGCATAAAAATCCGGACAGTGGTACCCCTTTGCAAATTTCCGAAAATCAATGAAAAGTCGATATCTTACGTAAGAGTCGTCCGATTGTGATGAATGATACCTTTATCAACAGTTAAAGACATCAATATAAATACTGCATTAAAATATTCATAAATTTCCACAACATATTTTGAAGCATAAAAATCCGGACAGTGGTACCCCTTTGCAAATTTCCGAAAATCAATGAAAAGTCGATATCTTACGTAAGAGTCGTCCGATTGTGATGAATGATACCTTTATCAACAGTCAAAGACATCAATATAAATACTGCATTAAAATATTCATAAATTTCCACAACATATTTTGAAGCATAAAAATCCGGACAGTGGTATCCCTTTGCAAATTTACTGTTAAGTTACTGTGTAACTGTATTGTTTATTTTATAAAATTGGATTTGATCGATATTTGAACCAAAGCAATTTTAGATACGACTTAATACCTACCATCTATACCATTTTGGCACAATTTGATCTCTTAAAATTATAATTATAAAAAAAATTAATTCAAGCCGATGGCACTTTCTTTGGAGCTAGTGTCATTAATAAAACAATTATATTATTTTGAATGTGTTATACCTGCTGTTTTATTAAATTTATAATTAATTCAAGGTTCACTAAAATATAAAATAATCTGAAACGAAAAAGGTGGAGGAGCTTGGTAATTTCATTGATTTTGCCTAATACCATGGGCATGTTGATACGGCATCCGAATCGGAAATTATCAATGATGTAGCGTTCTGAATTTGAACTTGCATAAGGTAGATAATCCTTTAGCTGAAAAAGCATATTCATTCATCATCCTTAATTTCCTATGTTCCTATATTCCATATATTCCATATATTGTGTACTTTAAGTTTGATGATCATCACGGTCTGATCTCCATCTGAAAGTGCAAAATGAAAAAATATAATATATTGATATAAAATAATCTTAAGTTAAGTTTAATTTAGTTAATCTCTGAAACTTAGCTAAAGTTCCAAGATTGTTAAGATTGTTAGCCTAATAAAACTGGGAAATGTTTACCACAGTCCGAACATCGTTAATTTCCTAAATCAATAAATACATGATGGTCCGTATTAAAACTTACGAAATCTATTTTACAAATGAAGGTTGCCAAAATTCCGAAAAAAAACATGCGATGGCTATTCTCATTTATTTTATGTTTTACTAAATATAAAAAAGTATAAATTTAGGCTGATGTGTGTAAAAAGATTACATTAAGGCTATTTATAATTTAGCTAAAAATTGATAATACGTAAATATAACTGCCTGATTCTAAAAATAGAAATTATTTGTTGAAATATATAAATGTTTAATTGCAGTTTTCATACTGATGATGTGAGCTTTTGATAAAGGTATCATCCATCATAATCGGACCACTTTTGTGTGTGATTTTGACTATTTATTGATTTTAAGAAATTTGCAAAAGCTTACCACTGTCCGAATTTTTGAACTTTGAACTGTTTTGTGATCCGATTGTGATGAAAGATACCTTAATCAAAAGCTCCCGTCTTCAACATAAATACTGCTATGGAATATTCTTAAATTTTACTAATCTGAGAATATAATGTGTAAGGATTATCGCCAGTTGAAAAATGTTTAAATTCGATAAATATTTATTCTCACACCTCATACATTTCAATGTAATCAGGATGGATTGATATACCTTGAAGAATCAAATGATTTATCGAAAATCCAAATTTTTTCGTTTATTCAGCACTAATAATTACATGCGACATGATATTAAAAATTTCATTTTTATCTCGTCTATAATGAATTCTGTCAAATACTGCAGACTCGTTGAATTTGTGCAACACAATAATGATAAAATATATTTCGACTACTTGAACGGATAACATGTCGGGATGTATTATTTATTTCCAGAATTTAAGGGATGCGGTGCGATATGTAAATTTTCAATATCAATCAAATTTTATATCTTGATATCCTTTTTCGTGCACATATAGTTATATGTCCGCATGTATATAGTTCAATAAATGCTATATAAAAGCAATATGGTTCGTCTGTTCGATATAAAGACAACATAATGTTTGGTGTGTCGAATGGTGTGTTGGGTACACACAGCCGAAAATAATTCCACTTTACTATAAATAATAGTTATAGAGTTGTTAAACAATAATCATAATAATAAAAATAACGATCATTCGGCATAATGATACAGGACACATATGAAATGGGTTTTCATTCCATCTATATATTATGTATATGTATATGTGAAAGCACATGTATTAAATATATTATGTATAAATCGGAAAATCGGAAAATTTAATGTTCGTATCATAATGATGAGACAAAAATCACGTTTGCAGATATAGACAGGGCAACATAAAAGCCTGAAAATCGATTTAATTTTATTGACCACGAATTTAAATATTTATAAAATATTGTTAGGCCGAAAGAAATCTGCTTCAATGTAAGAGTATAACAAAAAAAAAGGATACAATTTTAGATTAAGTAAAGAGTTGTTAAGTCACGTATAGGTAATTTATATACAGGGTGCGCTAACGAAGTCAAGTTTTAAACAATTATAACGTTCTCAGTTTTTTTATTCCGAAGTGCCAATGTCACCTAAACAACAACCTCTGCATCTATTAAATATTTGCTTACCTCACAGAAACTGTTGAGTCATATATAAAGGTCACATAAGGATCGTGATTGGTTTAATCTTTGGTTTTTTGTATGCTTCACAGCTGATAATTTGATTTGGAATTTTGCTATCATTAGAAGGTGGTCTGCCAACTTGTAAGGTTAGGATGTTGTCATCGTGCCATTTTCCTTCACATTGAATTTTGATTTCCAGTGTTGCTAGATAATTCCATATTATCCTACCAAGAGCAACGAAGCATATTGTAGCTTGACTTGACTAATAAAGTGATTGCCACTTTGAATTTATCTTCCACTCATCCCCAATTGTTTTACTACATTACACTATCATTTCGATTGATAAAAACATTGCAGCTTTGCAGCTTAACATTGCAGCTTATAAAAATTATAAAAGACGCATTCCTAATATCTGTAATGTAAGCATTAAGTGCAAAAAGAGAATTTAACCATCGGTGTTTTATGGATTAACCATCGGTTATGGAATTTAATCATCGGTGTTTTATCGGTGTTTTATGTTTTAACCATCGGTGTTTTACGGTTGCTTTCCAAATGAAATTAGTGCAATAAAAGTTTAGTGCAATAAAAAATATGTTATGGGGTAGATGCTGCAATGAACAGTTTTTGAACAGTTTGAGAACTCCCTTAGCAAATCAATTAAAATTTACCAGAACTTTGTCCATTAATATACTGCATCAAAATAATTTGCCTTTGAACACGGTTCTTAAGTTTTTTTTCTTCCCCAAGCATTGACAATTAATCCATTTGTGGACCTAAACTGGACAATGTAGATTCAGGTGCTCTTACCAAAGAGTAATCGCTTAATGTTTGACCTGTGGATAATGAGTAGTCTCAAAATGGAAAAAATAACTATTCTTTGCCAAAAGCATTGTACCAGAGACAAGAACCTAATATACAGTGCCTTGTGGACATACTTTGTTAACACTTTTGTGGTGTGTCACCTTTATTATGTAGAGTTGGTTAAGGTGTTTGCCTAACACACCAAAATCCGAATCATGCCACTGACCACAACGCCATGACCTTTTGTAAGCTAAATCTTTTCTTAAGCTTACTACCTACAACGTTCGCCAATTCGTAACAAGTGGTTCAAAAGGTCTCTTTATAGACGCGGTATGGGACGTTTACGGCATATATACCCATAGTTTAGTTAAGTTTAGCTTTTGGTTATCTGTAGTTAGGTTCGTTAAGTGTAGTGAAAGCATGTTACTATTTGCGCTGCCACACCTTTGGAAATCTCGTCAAGACCTTTTGTGTAGAATCTTCGGTCATATATCCTGCCATTTTTGTGTACCTTCTCTTTATCGTTTTTCGAATTTCCTGCGTATTTTAATGACATATGTATGTTTATTTTGTATGTTTCTTAGCTGTAGATTGGATTTTGAATGTTGCTTTAACAAGTTGGTGGTCTGACAATTTATAAAGAAGTGAGCCAGACAAGTGAGAGCAGTTGAACCTACCGTTTAATCCTCATTGTTTAACATATTATCTCATTTCAGAACACTTAAAATAGTTTCAACAAGTTGGTGTGGCAGCAGACGATACAAAATACCAACAGATAGTCTGGTGAGATAAACCAAATGAGGCCTTATAGTACTTACTAGCTTCAGACAATCACTTACGGCACGGCAACCTATCTTGCAACTCGTGAGCTAAATGGAAGTACAGAACGATACAAAATTGCATCTTCTTCCGCTGTAAAATATATACGTTGATGATCTAATGGAAAGAGCCAACAAAGTCAACAATTCTGTCTCACTCCGGGTTTCAACTTAGGAAATGTCTGTCAAATGAAAACCAAGTGTTGAAGAATATTTCTCGAAAAAGCCAAATTACAAATGTCTTAGAGGTAGAAGAGCCGAATTCTACTAAGATTCGCGGGCTTTATTGGAATCCAACCAAAGACTGCTTCCAATTTAAGGTAAACTTAAATGATCTACCGTCGATAATCAAGCGAGGAAGTCTATCAGAGTCTAGTCGCTTATTTGACAATTCTTTATTAGAACAATTGATCGAACAGAACTTCAGCTTTAGTAAGTTAACTCGAATTTTGGCATACATACTTCGATGCATAAATATAAGTCGCAAAATCATACCAAAATGCTTCTTTGTAAGTCTAGCCACCAAGGCTGCATTTATAGAACTGGTTTCTGATCTTACGACAGATGCGTATATTGCTAAATTGCGAGGGGAATATTTTTCGAAATTCACAGCGACAATGGGGCAAACTTCATTGTCGTTTGCCCAATCTGAATTGCAATAACCTTGCAAGATTTCGTTTCTACCGTCATATCTAGCCGTGATACCTGGGCAGCGAACAGGAAGCTCCTAGTTGCTTCTTGATAAGACACATTCCTAATTGGTTCACTATCTGATAGATTTTTTAGTGAAATTTCGGTGGTAAGTTTATTAGGATCCGCTGGTACACTCTCACAATGGGCCATTTGAAAATGATCAAGTACTTTTTGGATATAATATCGAAACTCTTCTTCCATGGCTGTTTTCTATTGCGACACAATTGAACTGCCTTATCTTCCTCTACTGTCACTGGATCATGTAATCGAACGCGTGACACATCTCACACAACATAAACAAAATCGTGAAAAAGGATTTGCATAATAAACTTACGGGTTATTTCAAGCCATACAGTCTCCCTTTGGCTCAATTCGGTATTGCTCGAGCTGAAATCGATCGTCTGGTTTCGCTTGGTCTACTTAAACCTGTCAAATAAAGCGAGTGGGCCGCACCAATCGAAGTAGTGAAGAAGCCGAATGGAAAAATTCGACTGTGTGCCGATTTTAAAGTATCGGTAAATTCTCAGCTGGAGGTTGATAGTTATCCAATCCCTCGTGTCGAAGAGCTATTTCTTAAGCTCTAGGCATGAAATTGATTCGTCAGGAATTTTGCCATCAGAAAAAAGCGGTCAAATTATATAAATCTTTCGTCAAAGGCGGCACCTCTCAACGACTTTAGGCGTAGTGATGTTGATTTCGTATGAACAGAGCACCAAAAAAAGGCATTTCAATAACTGAAAAAAACGATGGTCAATGCCGTTTGACTTGTTCATTATCAGGATGATCTACCCGTCATACTCGCTACAAATGCGTCAAAAGATGGAATCGGCGTAATATCTCATCGATATCCGCGGATGGGAGTGAAAAGCCGATGTCATTCGCAATAATAAACAATCGCTCAAAATGTGATTCTAGATTATTAGCAATCAAGTGACCTGATGAGACGTCTCGGAACTTTATATTTCAAATATTTTAAATGGGCAATTTACGAGCACAGAAAATAACATTTCAAAATTTTAAATTCGAATTAATTATTTTGAATAGGATATTTTCAAATTACATAATATAAAATTTAATATTATCCTGTTCATATGATAAATGGATGTTTTATGTCTGTTCAAAAATATGCTTTTCATAAAACTAGTCTGTTATCTGCTCATATACACACACATCCACACAATCTATTTCTAATAAATAATTCTGGCTAGGCATCACACATTCAACACATTCATAATGTATACCTAACAGTTTATGCTAAATAAAAACTATGCTGCTCTATTGTATGTACAATTTATGTATTTAATATTCTTTTTAAACTTTCCATAAAACACTAAATATATGTATGTACACAGCATTATACAGTTTCGGGGTGGTATTCGAAGTTTAATTCCCTAAATAATTAATTTTACACCCTCTAATACCTTATACATGTACTTTATAGACTAGTGTTAACCAAAATACATCTATCGTTATTCGATCGATTGAAAATATTAAATTTGAGTGAAATTGATATGTTGAATTATTAACGATTTTGAGTAGTAGAGTTAACATATTTATTAGAAATCATTTTTTAGTATTTCTATATTGAGTACCACTTGTTTTAACTTAAAATAAAAATTAACAGCTTTAACAGCAAGAAAAAGCATAAAAACTTTTGAGTGAAATTTTTGTTAGACATTTTTTGAGTGAAATTTATAATTTAAAAATTCTAGGTTTCATTTGTAAAATAAATAAATAATTTACGAATACGCATAAATGGTATAATAAAGCACGCCCATAAAACTATTAAGTTTTGAGTGAAAATCTAAAATCTTTAAATTTAATGAAATTTTTATTAGGTATTTTAACATTTACTTTAATTTTTATAAAATAGTTTTGGACTATTAAGCAAGAAAGTATGAACCAGAACATTTTTGAGTGGAATTACGGTAAGAAACAACTTGAGTGAAATATTAAAATATTTAAGCTACTACTCAATGAGTGACATGTAAAACAATATTATGTTTGTTTGTACGTTGTAGTTGTTTAGACCAACGAATGTTAGTTTAATTTAATTTTTGTTGTTAGTGTATCAGATGTAAATTGAGTGAAATTTAAATTTTCAAATCATGAGAATTTCGTGCTCTAAATCCACATGAGTGGAAATTTATTAATTACGTAGAACAATTTTAAAATGTCTAAACAATTTTTTAAATTAATATCGTTACCGAATTGTACATACATTTTTTTAATATTTGAGTGAAATTTTTACTGTATTTAAGTTAAATTGGTATGTTCAAATATTATGGATTTTAAGTATTAGTTATGGAGCAAATAAAATCACAAGGTACAAAATTGAAAAATTTTGTGCTTAGAGTTATAAAAGACCAGAACAATGGTTAAGTGCGGTTTGTAACGAACTCAGGTAAAATAAGAGTTAAAAGGCGAATCAAAAGTTTACGATGTGCAGATTATGTAGAGATCACCAAAATAATAACTCTCATTTATGTAACTTTTAACTTAATTAAGTGAAACTGAAATATTCAAATACTATGAGGTTTTGTGTAGAACCATCAAAATTGCAAGATTTAAAAGCTGCTTAGATTTAAATATTAATCTGAAATTAAAGTTGATTTGAGTGGAAATTTAATAAATATTTAGTAAAATTTTAAAATGTTTTAGTATTTTTAAATAAATGTTGTTACTAAATTGTAAATCGATTTTTTTTATTTGAGTGAAACTTGCACCGAACATTTTTTGAGTGAAATTTGTTATGAACAGTATTTGAGTGAAATTGGTAAGGATAAATTCAACAGAATTGTAGAGCTTCGCACTCAACTTCTTCCGAATCAAAAATAGGGACACTGGATAAAAAATAAAAAACGCTTTAATGTAGGTACTATCAATATCGCAACGTCTAAGTGTATATTTAGAGTACATACAACTATTTACTTGAACTGCTTCACTTATTTCCACTCGTTTTTCACAAAACTGGTTTAAAGTAGGTACATTTATTTTCATAGTTTGGTGTGCCCATTCATCTTTAGAACTACTGTCTAGTTAAAGGTTACTTTAGGTTACAAAACTGCAACTTTAACGAGTTGAGTAGATTAATCTGAAATTATATAGTTTTTTAAATTTTGAGTGGAAATTTAATAAATCACTAATATGATTTTAAAAAGTTTTAATCACTTTTTTAACGTTATTTTGGAAATAGAATATACTCTTTTTATTAGTAATGGTATTAGCAAGAGAAATGAAAATCTTTGAGTGAAATTGTTGTTAATGCCTAAATAAACTACTGTGGTTTTACAGATTATCGGGCTTATACAAAATTTTGCAATTTTCAAATTTAAACTTGGTACTCTGTGCATTCAAATATTTGTAAGTATTATTTGACAGTTCCCGGGCTCGGATCAAATTTTAAAAAATATTTTTACTTTTTTTCGGCCTTGGTATAAATTCTATTCTTATAAATTAATATTTATGTACTAGCACTGCACAATGGTGTGTTCCGAAATAATGCCCCAACAGGAAATTTACAACCAAAATAATGTCCAGATTGGACGAAATCCCTCTTGCATATATAGAGTGAACCCACTGGACTTCACAGAATGTGGCATTAAATCGAATACAGCCAATATGTGCGAAAATAATACTCGGATACAAGTTATTATGGAAAATAGACCATGCTATGGTAACGGGGACATGTCAAATTACAAATCTGGGTGCCAACCAAAACCATTTCAATATGGTAATGAGCTTTCAATCGATATATTGTGTATTCCAAAAGGTGGTGGTACATTTTTGCTTTCGCCAATTGTTCATGATCCCATCACAAATACTGGTGGTTCTAAAAATAAAAAAATGTGCCCTTGTTCGAAAAAAGAACCAAACTTATTTAAACGAAGCAGTTGTCGTGAACAAAAAATGGAGGCTGTCAAACGAATGTTTCAGTTGTTGGATGAAATTAAAGAATCTGTTTTGAGCGAACATAAAAATCGATTTGTTGGGAAAGTTGCAAAAAATGTGTATTGCACACCTATGGGTGGAAATAATTTTTTAATTTCGATGATGAAACCTATAGTAGATAATGGACAGTGCCCAGCAAAAACAAACTCGCCCCGGAGAATAGAACACTTAGAACGTTACATGAAAGAATTCGAAAGCTCTGACGATGAAAACAGAGTGATAACACCGAATCCACGAAGAAACATCGGGGAATCAAAACCAAATCCAAACGAGTACATAAATACTGATATATTATATGGTTCACTTAAAAGAGACCAACAGCTGGTATGTATTAATGACGACGACGAATTGACTGGTTGCTTTGAAGATGATCCACTAGAATCGAAAGTTGAAGAAGCTGAGCAATCACTCAAACCTGAAATTGAGCCAAATGATTTAAAACTAATCAAACCGAAAAGTTCTACCAATGAATTACCTGCTAAACATGTAGACAAAGACAAAGGGGATTCACTCGATTTTTATTTGAGTAATAATGAAGCGCATCCATTTTTCAATGATGTAACATGCAGTTCAACAGCTATTGCATCTGCATTCATGATCCAACCAAAACGCTGGTTTCTGGAAGATTACATTGATTGTAAAGAAATTGATTCAGCGTTCTCCCTACAGATGAAGAAATTTAAATATTCAAATGGGTCTGATCATTCAATAGGATTTTTTTACGAATGCGATAGTGACGATTCAGCACGTTTTGCTTCTCACACTTCCATTAATCTTGCAAGTACTTTTAATAACGGCAGAACTTTTTATATGAGTAGTTGAGAAGCCTAGCAAAATGATAATAAAAGTTTTAAATGCTGCTATTAAAACATTTTTAATTATTTGTTTTATTCTTTTGTCCAAAAAATTGTTAGTTACCATTTTTGACAGTTCTGGTCAATGGTATATTGACTTATAATATAGAATTTTTGCTATGCAACGTTAAGCTGATCTCGAGGAAAGCTTCCATTTCATTCAGATTCGAGAGAAACGAGGTTGGAAATAAAAGTGTTGGCTTATATCGTGCCAAAAATAACCTGCATCAATTCGAAATTTTTGGACAACCCTAATTTAATCTTATAAAAATATCCTCTAACATATCGAGCATTTGTGGTATATTCAGGGCAATACCGTACATGCAAAAAGAAGAATTCTTTCAAAGATTTTTGATTCCGCATTAGATGACTGGCACCTGTAATCATTCACTTTAATATCGTCTTATAGAGTTGTGGAGGAAGCCATTTGTTTTAGAAGTCATAAATCAAAAATTTATAAAATTGCAAAACACATGATGGTTAGCATATTAAAACTGTGAAATTTTTGCCACAAATCGAAAATTTCCAAAATCAAAAAAACGCATGATGGTTAGCTTATCAAAACGCATGATGGTTAGCCTATCAAAACTGTGAAATTTTTGCCACAAATCGAAAATTTCCAAATCGAAAAAACGCATGATGGTTAGCCTATCAAAAATGTGAAATTTTTGCCACAAATCGAAAATTTCCAAAATCAAAAAAATGGATGATGGTTAGCCTATCAAAACGCATGATGGTTAGCCTATCAAAACTGTGAAATTTTTGCCACAAATCGAAAATTTCCAAATTGAAAAAACGCATGATGGTTAGCCTATCAAAACGCATGATGGTTAGCCTATCAAAACTGTGAAATTTTTGCCACAAATCGAAAATTTCCAAAATCAAAAAAACGCATGATGGTTAGCCTATTAAAACGCATGATGGTTAGCCTATCAAAACTGTAAAATTTTTGCCACAAAACGAAAATTTCCAAATCGAAAAAACGCATGATGGTTAGCCTATCAAAAATGTGAAATTTTTGCCACAAATCGAAAATTTCCAAAATCAAAAAAATGGATGATGGTTAGCCTATCAAAACGCATGATGGTTAGCCTATCAAAACTGTGAAATTTTTGCCACAAATCGAAAATTTCCAAATCGAAAAAACGCATGATGGTTAGCCTATCAAAAATGTGAAATTTTTGCCACAGATCAAAAATTTCCAAAATCAAAAAAACGCATGATGGTTAGCCTATCAAAACTGTGACATTTTTGCCACAAATCGAAAATTTCCAAAATCAATAAAACGCATGATTCTCTGCGAAATGAAAGTCGTGGAAATGAAATAGGAGTTGCAGCGACAAAATTTACAAACTAATGGTAACGATTTTATGATGGTGGTCCGATTACGTGAAGCTAAGGAGAAAGAGTAGGTTAAATTCCGAAGAAACAAGCTCGAAATTGTCGAACAAAATGTGAAAAACGCACAGCCGTCGGAAAGTCCGATTAAACAGAACAATCCATTGTCTAAAAAGTAGTTAATGGACGTCAGGGTAAACGGAACACATCGCAGATAGTTCAACATTGATGATCAGTCAAATTAAAGCCGCCAACCTCTGACGGAACCACATCGTTTGACATTTTCAAGCTACAATTTGAAAAAGCAACCAACTGAAATTGTTGGAGTGAAAAAGATTGCACCGCATCGCTGAATGCAGAAAAGGGGCAGGTTACGACAGATTTATTAAACTAAAGCAAGTCAGTTTCAAGGAGCATACATTTACTCGCACAACTAAATGCTTCATAACCTTCATCCCAGAAAAGTAAACGAGGGCCAGCTAGTTCAAAGATTAAGGTTACAAACGGATATGGGTGAAAGTTCAGTAAACGAAGGCAAAAAATGAATTACATTACTGATTGGGAACAACAAGTTTCACCATGAATAGTTGTTATGGTAGGTAAGGTACTCTTTGGCATGGATTTCATTAGAGCGAACGGATTTGTTATGGATTTCTTAGGCTACTACCACATAAAATTTCGTCTGCAAATGAACGATGGAGTTTTAGTGATAAGTTGCCACCCACCGCAGAGACAGTTGATTGGAAGGGAAGATCGGAAGCAAGCTGATGAAGGGAATAAAGTTGGGAAAATTATCAATAGAAGAGGACTATCATCGGAAAATACGATGAGGTAACCACAATAGTAAAGTGCGAAAAATCGAATCCAAATGTACAGGCCAAGGAACAAAGGCAGCATAACAGTTGTAGATCTGACTTAGAAAGGGACAAAACACCTAACACTGAAACAGAACATGCAGTGAAAGGCAGAGAATAAAGGAAGAACAAACATGGTTAAACATCGAATCACCACAAGTTTAGAGATGCCAATACATCAGGCCGTGAAAACTACCTTTAGCAAAGCCGACAGAGGTGGATAGAATGGTAACTAGCATGGAGCTCGCCAGTTGCACTGATGGAAGAGAAAGATGACGATTTTGTGTCTATAATCATAGAAAAGTTAACGACGAAGGATAATTATCCCTTATTATGAACCCACGACACAATGGATACATATTGAGGGCACTTAAGGGTTTGCTCTGGAAGACATGCCTAGTGTATCTGGATGATATTATTTAGTAATGGAAAGATATTTCGATGAGCACTGGAAGAATTTGGAGAAAATATTCAGGAGGATTCAATCAAAGTAACAACACGGAAGGACAAGTATCGCGTTAGATCAAATGACTTCAAAGCAACGATTTTAAAATTGAACATCATATAAGGAAACCGTACATAGGAACGCTAATACCTTATTAAGATGGCAAGCCAAGTAGGTTGCAAGCATTGCGAGCATTGTGAGTTATACCACCAGAATAATGAACCCCTGGATGCAATAGGACAGTGTTCAGATTTGGCCGAGCTTAGATGGTCGCAATCGTTAAGTTAACGCAATCGTTAAGATCAATCATAAGATGCTCTACTGTATAGTGCCACAAATTTTAGATTGTCAATTTATAAAATAAAAAAGAAGCTTTTTCCAATGCAGAAAGTGTGCCAAATTTTATGACATCTAATCTTTCTATTTTTAAATTTTTTGTCACTTTTACTTAACGTTTTGCGGGACTTATAAAATAATTTTTATTTTTATTTTTTTTTGTATTAATTTCCGACTTACATAAGTCTAAATTCAAAATTTTCTAAGCTAAAAAGTACTGTGAAATGGTTTGTCACTGTACAGTCTTAAATATTATGGTCGAAGAGGAATTAGGCAGTCAAACTAATATTAAAAAAGAAAACGCTCATTTGCATAAGTGTAATTTGAGCGGCCACGAACATAAAAAATGTGGAAACAAATCGAATACACCTAAGGTGTTGGACCCACCAAATATTGGCATAAAAAAATTGTCGGAACCAAATTTGTGCACAACAAAATCGAAACGTCAATGTAAAAAATTTCTACCACGGAGTAGTCGGGACCAAAAACTTGCCACTGTCAAACACCTATTTAAAGTATTGAATGAGTTGCGGGCTTGTATTTTCCATGAAACCAACAATAATTGTCAAAAGGATGATTACAAGGATGATCAAATGGATGATCACAAGGATGATCACAAGGATGATTACAAGGATGATCACAAAGATGATCACAAGGATGATCACAAGGATGATCATAAGGATGATCACAAGGGTGATCGAAAGGATGATCAAACTAGAAAACTTAAGTTATATTGTACACCGATTGGTAAGGATATACATACTACATTTCGGTTAGTCCCATTAAAAAGGAACCATCAGATGACCATGACCAAGATACTACATCACAAGAATATGATACTAGTTCTGAGAAAGGTGAATGTGATTTAGGGGATAAGCCAATCAAATTTAAGCCCGAAAATATTTGTAAGGAATTAGAAGAATCATCGGAAGCGCCATGCAAATTGAATGATGAACCAGGTAATGTGGTTTGTGATAAATCGGAACCGTTGCAAGATCTCAATTTTCCTTTGGACCTTAGCTGCATTGACGACGATTCATTAAGTTCCGCACCACGTAAAGGTCATACATGTTCAGAAGAGTCCGTCGATTCAATCGGATGTATAAACGATCAATATAGTGATGATTCGGCTTTTTATTTCACTCCTGTTTTAACAGCTCACATGGATCATTTCTAATATGGTTGACTTTGGACATGTTAGGTTTAATAAGGAGATGGCAAATTTAATGTGAAATGTATCATTCCGCAATACCCGAATGATGTTGTTGTTGCAAATTAAAGAAATAAAACCATTTCGAAAGATTCAAACTGATGTGCGTTTTTAATGGCCACCCATAAATCCCCCCTTCTATACACTCGCATTGCTAAACATTTTTTTTAATTCTCTTCCACACTGTGTTCAGAGCCATCTGTTCATATGATTTCTCAAAATAACTACTCTATACACTTTACTAATCGAGTGCACATTTATTTTAAGCTCTAGTATGCTGAGCTTTAACATGTTGGTCACTATATTTTGTAGAAGCGTAAAGCATTTGTTTAAATATTTTTCGATTAATTTATTCTCAAAATTTAAAAATAAAAAAAATTCTAAATTTATTTAAATTGCACCAAAAATGTCGTGTTACGATGAAATGTCAAGTATGGAAAACGATTTCGAATGTCCAGCGGTTTATCAAAGCACAATGGATAGAGATTTATGTGATAGTATGAGTGTTACAAGCTCGAGTACCGACTCTGAGTGTGATGATGATCCATGTAACCAACGTATCCAATCCGAAACTGAAGCATCACAATCTTGCGATGATTATGGTGATTCAGGGAGCTACCAAAACGACAAAAGTGACTGCGATCAATCAGGTAGTTATTATATATTTTAGCCTTAAGCTTTTTATCAGCGGATAACTCTCCATATTACCCATATCTTTATTGTTACCCTATAGCTTACACTGACTATGATGAAACGGATGATGAATGTGGGTCAGGGCCACCGGATGCTTGTTCTACAATGGTGAGTTCTCAGGGACAAAGTGATGATTGCGATGAATCCACCGATACGTCTACCACAACTGATGACTCGTGTGAAGATGGAGGCGAAGATGATGGTTGTGAAGATGAATGTGAAGATCAATGTGAGGATGAAGACGAGGATGAATGTGATGATGGAACTGAAGCGGAATGTGACGAAGAAACTGAGGATGAATGTGACGAAGAAGAGGAAGATGAGTGTGAAGATGAATGCGAAGATGATAACGAAGATGAATGTGAAGATGACAATGAAGATGAATGTGAAGACGACAATGAAGATGAATGTGAGGATGACTATGAGGATGAAACATGCGATGATACTTATCAAAGTGAAAGTGAATGTCCACAGAGTTGCGGATGATGTAAATACTTTACGTGAAGTGTCCAAAAATATTTATATGTCAAAAAAAGGAATTTCAAAAAAATTGTCAACTTCATTGAGTCAACCAACATCTAGACATGAGTTTTGATCACTTCCTGGAAAAAGGCCTTTGACAAAAATGAGCACCGAGGAGAAACACAAAATTAGTATTTAATATGTTCAAATAAATTTGTTTGTTTTGAAGACCTATAATAATAATAACGCTATATTTTCAAGACGTTTTTTGCTTTAGTAGATCCATCAATTAATGTCTTATGTGTCACTTGTCTTATTATTTGACAGCTCTTCATTTGATTTGACGTAATTGCTACTTGGACATAACCATCACATTTTGAGTTTCCACAATATAGTAGAAATGACACAAAAAGAAAAACATTTGGAGTTCCAGAAGCTTTTGTAATCCTATCGGGTCTTCACGATAACCACATAACCAATGGCATCGGCACCAGAATGAGTGAGAACGATGTCATTCTTATTAAAATTCGACTTTTTAGACTTCCATTAGGGTCGTTGCTGCAGCATAGTGAGATAATCATCTCAAAAGTTTTCAGAAGCTCTTGCTGAATTAAATTTCGGATAAGAAAATGTCCCGGAGTTAACATCTCTTAATTTTCCAAAAATGTTGGATCATTTTATCTGGCTCAGTAGAGTAGTATATTCTTCAAAGGTCAGTACTGTTTCTCCAATTGTTTTTAAAAGATGCCTCTTCATTGGCATAACACCGGCCACCGTGGTTAAATCGGACTCTACTTCTATAAAAGGCTTGAACTCTCCCGGTTTTTAATTTCACATTTATGGGGCCCGCGAAATCAATACCAACCGTGGTGATAGTCTGGAAGTTGTTTTAGGTAAGTGCAAATTGTTTAGTCACAGGTAAGTGCAAATTGTTTGACTAGCTTTTTGGTACCAACAATACAATTATTTTCCCTGATGATGGAAAAATGTTCCACCTCGCTGAGATCAATTGGTGCATCTTGAGTTATAACGAAACGTCTTTTGCTTTGATGATGCTATACGTCCCGAAGAGACCCCATTTATATCAACTGCACTAAGATAAACAATGGCTACGTAGGCAGTTTCCGACGCATTAGATCAGTGCAATTCTAACTTAACGCGTGATATTGGTATATTTAAAATTAGTGGAGTACAACTCGTAATTGACAAGAATTTGCGTTTTACAGTCATCGATCTTTCAGAATCGTTCTTGCAATATTGACGGCTGAGGATCTAAGTTATCGTTGAGCGATACATCTGATGATTATTTTCAAGAACTGTTAAACTTGAATCTGTATAAGGATTCTTCAATGTCAGAAGAGTTGGATTTAAGTGGATTTAAGTAACCATACCACGTTTTCACCTGATTCCTAGTCCTTAATGTGTTTTCTTTTCCATGAGTCTCGCACCAGTATTAGGTTTAAATTGTAGTTGGACCGATATTTTATATGTTATGATAGAATATATGGACAAAACGGAAACATAATCAATTTTTAGCAAAGATTTACCGGATATAACATAACCGAGTCACGCGTTTTGTAATCGTTTCAAAAAAATGTCTAGTTAGCTGAACTTTTGATCAACAACTTCTAGAGGCAGCAGATTTTGATATATTGTTACCTCTACTGTGGTCGGAGAAAGGTCAGAAATAAAATTTCTCAATATGAGAGCTTCATAGACAAAGAGAGATTATTGCATGACAAAATATCCAATTGCACTGTTCCTTAGGTTCTACTAGTGCTAATAGAACTAAGCTCTTGATATTCTCACAGGAATCGTTACGCAACAGATTCAAAGATTAGATACATTTTTTAGAAAATAATAGATTTTTGCAGTTTGGTTAATTATTCGGTAAAAGTTGAATCACCAGATTAATGTCCTATCCACATTTCTATTGCAGTTGAAAACGAAGCATTGTGGAGACAAGTCCCAGAAGACTACAACTAGTCATACCAACAGCAGGCTAGTGCTCAACAAGAGCACGATGATCTATAGAAGTATATAGACTCTTGACCTATTTAAAAGGTGTATCTTCTTCATATAAAACTTTTGTCCCATAAAATTATTCTGATCATATAAAATGGTAGAGTGGATGAATCACCATATCAAATCATTATTCTCTAAGCTCAGAATTTTTGTTGTAATGTAGACACTTGATATGTTAATTTTTGAAAAACATTTTTAAATCAATCACTAAAATAATTTGTTGTGAATTGTGGTGTGGAACGTGTTGTGATACTATATAAACCACATCTGCCGCCCTTGTCAAAAGTTAATTTTCATTTTGATTTAATTAATTTTCCAGATAGAAACGATTTTGTCAATCATACGCATCTATATGATATGTACATGATAATGATATGTTATAAATTTTACATATCAAATATGTCAAAAGGTTATTGAAATACATTTCAAGTACTACTCTAAAACATATTTAAAGTTTAATGTTCAAAAGTTGTAGTGCATTAACAATGTTACGATTGTGTCAAATTTATAACAAGCTTTTAAATTTTTTCTAATATAATACAGAAACGAAATATTAGATTTTTTTTCTGCAAGCTTTTAATATAACCTTAACTGTATTGTAAATTCCTGCTTTTGGTATTTGCCTCTTGAAAGCTAAATGCTATTTGATATTAAAAAAAATTCTATTGTAAACCATAAAAATAGCCCATAACTAAAGTATATAGTTAGACGAAAAAAAAAAACATTTAACAAAAAAATGTTTATGCTTTCCAGCTAGACCAGAACAATGTAGTTAAACAAAATTATCCGTTTCCAAAGAAAACAAAAAAGCTTGTGGAAAACTTAAGACAAGAAATATTTTATTTTTTGTTTTTATATTAAATTCAAGGAGGAAATAAAAATCGTCTGCTTCCTTTTAGCAATTTTTTTTTATGTAATCAATTTTTTTATATTGCTTAACCACCCACTCTTCCATGCACTTGAGCAAAAGCATAAAGAATCAAAAAAGTTTGTCGTTACCTTTTATATTATAATATCTAGAATAATAGTTGCCACCTTAAAATATTTCAATTAAGTTTAATTTTGTTTAAACAATAGATTTATTATCTTCGTAAAACATTTGAAAGTGTTTTAATAGAATTCAGCTGTCAAATGTCCTGAATAATGTGACTGAAAGCTTGATAGTTTGAATAAAAATTACTCCAATGAAAATGGTTGCTGTAGTACATTAACTGTGCAACTAAACTGTTGCTAGAGGTTTTTTGGGCTTTTCAGTTAAATGGTCTATTTCTTATGAACCACTAGACATTTTCAGGTAGAAATAGTAACTAAAAACAGGTACGTATCGACCATTATGCTTATTTTAAAATTCAATTAAACTTTAGAGCTTTTTTAGAATAGCAATTATTTAAATAAATAGTAACGCTGTTATACAATAATCGAACTGTAAAGCTTTTGTTGTGAGATTTAAAAAATTGTTCATATGAGCTTTTGTTTAAACAATAGAACTTTTATCTCCGTAAAACATTTCGACGTGTTATAATAGAATTCAGCAGTCAAATATCGTGCATACTGTGACTGAAAGCTTGTCACTTGAAATAAAAATTAATCCAATGCAATTTGATACTGTAGTACAATAATTGTGCAGCTAGGCTTTAATTGAAAGCTTTTACTAGATTTATGTACAAAAGCTTTGTATGTGAACTTTTAGATTTTAAGACTTGTTTCACATCAATCACTAGATATTTTTAGGTAGAATTGGTAACTAAAACTAGGTAGGTTTCGACCGTTATGCTTTTCTTTAAATGCAACCAAGGTTTAGAGCTTTTTTAGAATTGAAATTATTTAAATAAATTTTAACGCTGTTATACAATAATTTTACTGTAAAGCTTTTGTTGTGAGCTTTACAAACTGTTTATATGAGTTTTTATTTAAGCAATAGATTTATTATCACCGTAAAACATTTGGGTGTTTTAATAGAATTCAGCTGCCAAATATTGTCCTGAATATTGTGACTGAAAGCTTGACATTATGAATGAAAATTATTCCTATGAAATTGGTTGCTGTAGTATATTTATTGTGTAGTTAGAAGCTTTTACTAAATATATGTACAAAATAATAAATTTAGTAAAAGCTTTTATGTGAGCTTTTGGGTTAAATTATTGGTTTCTTATGAACCACTAGACATTTTAAGGTAGAATTGGTAACTAAAAACATGTAGGTGTTGCCGTTACGCTTATTTTAAAATTCAATCAAGTTTAAAGCTTTTTTAGAATAGGAATTATTTAAATAACGCTTTTATACAATAATCGAACTGTAAAGCTTTTGTTGTGAGATTTAAAAATATGTTACCATGAGCTTTTGTGTAAACAATAGAATTATTATCTTCCTAAAACATTTCAAAGTGTTATAACAGAATTCAGCTGTCAACTGCCCTGAATATTGTGACTGAAAGCTTGGCAGTTTGAATGAAAATTATTCCAATGCAATTTGATGCTGTAGTACAATAATTGTGCAGCTAGACTTTTGTTGGAAGCCTTTACTAGAATTATGTACAAAAGCTTTGTATGTGAGCTTTTGAATTTAATGACTGGTTTCTCATCAATCACTAGGAGTTTGAGGTAGAATTGATAACTAAAAACAGGTAGGTGTCAGTATCCTTTTTTAAAATTCAATCATGCTTTAGAGCTTTTTTCGAATAGAATTAATTTAAATGAATATTAACGCTGTTGTACAATTTACCGAAAAACCAGCTACAAAAAAAGCACACTTATTACATTTTGGTGGGGAACAACTTCAAGACTTATTTAAAAATTTACCTATTGAGCCACATGGTTCATTTCGCAATGAACATATAAATGTCTACAGAGCTATTAATTGTTTAGACAAATACTTTTTGACGAAACGTAACGAAACGTTTGAGATGGATATGTTTTGGGGAATGAAGCAGAACACTGATGAGATTGTTGGGCATTTGTATTTGTGACTGTAGTCAGCAAGTAAAATATTAGTGGTTTGGTGAACAACAAAACTGAAACATCATGGCTAAATTGATCAATAAATGTACATTGATAGAATTACGTGAAAAACTTCTTAAAAAGTCGAGATCTTAGAGAAGGTTTTGGAAAAAGCCGTATCTTATGAGGCTATAAAAGAACAGACTAAAATACGTGCCATACTTCAATAAAAAGTTGGCCGTGTGAAAGGTCAAAGAGGTAAGACTTTGTGTTGATATGATGATATGAGAAGAGAACATTTAGCGATTAAGTTGGATGTCCGGAATGCATTTCATCGGGTAGAGATATCAAAAATAAAGTTTATTGGTCATAAATTGTCTGAACAAGGCATTAGCCCCAATTCTGAAAAATTAAATGCAATAGAACAGTTTAGAGAGCTAAATAATCAAGAAGTAGTAGTCTTTTGGAGTTGGTGAATTATGTCGGTCGATTTATTTACGATTTAATTGCTTTAACGTTCGATTTGAGGCTATTAGTGAAAAAAGATGAGCCATTTGTTTGAGGAAATAAGCAAAAAGAAGCATTAAAAAAATCAAGAATGTGATATCGGACGAAGGCAATTTTGGGATATTTTAATGTCCGACATGAAACCACAATTATTGCAGATGCATCACCAGTGGAACTGGGAGCTGTATTGGTACAAAGAGGAATTAACAGGCCACGTATTATTCCATAAGCAAGTAACAGTTTGTCAAAAGTTGAGAAAAAATACTGTCTAACTGAAAAAGAAGCCTTGGCTTTAGTTTGGGTAGTTGGACGGTTTCATTACTATGTGTTCGGGAAACATTTATATTTAATAACGGAATATCGAACATTGGAGTATTATTTGGACCGAAAAGCAAGCCATGTGCCCGAATTAAAAGGTGGTTCTTACGTCTACAATCATATAATTATACGATTAAATATTAACCAGGCAAAGTTAACATCGCAGACCCATTATCCAGACTATGTGAAGGCAAGAATTATATAAACAGTATCGTTCAATGGGCCAAACCTTCGGCGGTGACGTTGAACGAAATAGTGAATAGTTCAAAACTGGATGAGGAAATTCGATTGGTGGCAAAAGCTTTGTATAATGCGATTTATGGGAAATGTACCAGTAACGTAAACAAATTTTCAGAACGCAGACCCATTATCCAGACTATGTGAAGGCAAAAATTAAAAAAATTTAATTCTTGTGATCACATAGGTTGGAAAAATTCTGCTACGAAAGGATTGCTGTTCCAAAGATCTTACGTAGAAAAAAAATGCAATTAGACCACCATGGTAAGACTGTGATAAAAAATCGAATGCGAGCAAAACTTTGGTGGCCAAAAATGGGCGATGAAATTGAAAAATACATCAAATGTCGTGGTTGTTAGAGAGTGTCGGCCCCTGGTCCAACGGAACCATTGAAAACAAGTGAATTACCATCATGACAATGGTAATATTTGGAGCCAATCAACGGCCAATATCATTTGCTAGTAATTTTGGCTATTATAGTCGTTAAACATAGAAGTGGACATCATGACCAAGATTGATGCTCGAAGCACTATTGATCAAAAGGAAAGTATATTTACAAATTTGGTTTTCCAGAATCTTTGCGTAGCGACAATGGGACACAATTTGATTCAGTAGAATTCAAAATATATTTTAAAACAATAAACGTTAAATTGAGTTCAATTGTCCGGTATTGGCCTCAAATGAACGGTGAGGTCGAAAGATCGCTGTTGAAAAAAATGGCGGGTGAAATGGAGTAGATTAGAAAATTATAGTGCCCTTTTCCTATATAATCCCATAGTGTCCTTTGTAAATTGGTAGTGGCTATTCCAAACTATAAAAATTTAGAAAGCTTCACTGTGCCAATGTTAAAGCCAATACTCTTACAGAAATTTTGTTCAATCGAATATCAACTTGGCCTCACTTAAGACAAATAATTGCATTTTATATACGATTTATATACGCAATTATCGACATGTCAGGTCTAAATAACTGGGTATTTTTCCAGCTTCAGAAAAGTGTGCAGCGACCATTTACTTATACAGGTATTGATTTGGCAGGTTCAACGATGTTACATTTTAAACGAGGTAGAGGTGCAAAATTACACAAAGCACACATGTGCGTTTTTGTTTGATTGAAGGTAATATATGAAATCAGTTTTAATGCATTCATCACAGCATTTAAGAGATTCATTAGCAGACGAGGGCTTTTTTTCAGATTATATACATTGAAATAATTTTATTGGAGCTCACAACAATATCCAGTTATTTTGCGCTAAAAAAGCATATATTGGCATTTTTCACCTCCATGTGAACTGTTTTTGGGTCAAGTATCATAAAGAGTACCTTCACACCTTACAATAACGTAATAAATGGTAACCCGCAACAAAGAATTTACAAGTCGGCGACCCATTTAAGATAGCTTATCTGCTGCTTATTGGGGTCAAGTTCGTATAACCATAGTGCATCCTGAAAGTGATGGATAAGATAGTATCGAACTTGAATCTAAGTATTATAAAATAAAATTTTATCAAATTAAAATTATAAGTGCTAGACAGTAGATACAGAGCATCAATTTAAAAACAGTATCACAATTAACCCATAATTTACTAACTCTTAGCATAATGTTAGTCAATTTATGTTGCAAGCAACTAATGAACTTTAAAAGCTTTTATAATAGTTTTATTTGCACACAATAAAGTTTTTGTAACAACTAAAAGTTAAAAAAAAAAAACTTTCCATTTAATGATATGATACCATGTACTGAATTATAATTTCAACATAGTTATATGTTGCTCTCTTATTTTTTATGATTTTTTTAAATATGACATTTTACACTTGAGTGGTAAATACAAAAGAGCTTTATGCAATTGTAGTTAACAGCTAATGATCCTAGAACATAATTACCAGGCGATATATATATATATATATATATATATATATATATATATATATATATATATATATATATAACTATACATTATATAGAGTGACTCATTTAATATGATCACCCAAATATCATACACAATTGGATTTTTTTGGACGAACCGAAACTGCACTTGCTTTCCGACAACAGCTAAAATAACGTACCTGCTGCTTTTTCAGCATCAATTTGTATTTAACTTATCGTGAACGTAATAGACGTTTTACTGTTGAAATCAAAAAAATTTAACTGCTTTTTTGCACGAAGGAAATACTTCAGTGGATTCAGAGGTATTTAATTTCTCATAATTCAAATATGTAAAGCAAAAAATCTTGCTAAATTTTAGAGCATTCTTCATGTCGACAAGATTGCCGTCCATTTTTAAAAAAGTGTTAAAAAGTAAAAATACAAATGCTGTAAAAGTGTTAAAAGTGTTAAAAATACAAATGCTGTATTTGCACTCTATATAAAGGCACTTTGAAGACTTGTGCTTCGACTGCATATTTAACGCAGATATGGGCATTTTAATGTAAATAATATTTTTTTACATTGTCAGTGTAAAAAACGAAAAAAACTGTAAAATTACGTAAAAAACGTAAAACACTGTAAAATATTGTAAAAAATGTAAAAATGATAAAAAATGTCAAAGAGCGAGCCTTGCTATCGTCATCAACTTCAAAATATGAACCATCAAGTTCAAACGTTTCATCGCCGTCACCGGAATTGATCTATCCAAACTTTTCCACTGGGCTGCAAACTAATTTTTTTAATAAACCTTAACATAACCAAAACCTAAACATACATAAAAGCAAGAAGCATCATCTAATTTTGTTGATTTTTGTTCCGTAAAGGAGCGCGTGAAACTAGACAAAATCATCGCCTAATTTTTTTTATGGGGGTAGAATTCCATTAAACACAGTTGAGTCCCCCCACTTTAAAAAATTAATTAAGCATTTAAAACCATCTTATGCTCAACTAATCCTATACAGAAAAGACATTTCAAGTAGACTTTTAGGCAATACATTCCAAAATTGTTTAAATGAAGCGTCTTTAACTTTACCGCAGTTACTTATTCTGTCCTGATGACAGCTGGATGGAAAAATTCAGCCAATAATAGTAAAACTGTGGTTGCAATGGTACATAATGCGGATGGACGAAATGCTAGGGATTTGAGTGGAAAATCAGAGACATCCTCTAAACTGCCCGAAATTGTTTGCTAGTCAATAGATTTAGCAACAAAATTGTACAATACAAATGTGTATGCAGTTGATTCTGATAATACTAGCACTATGATTCGCATGGGAAAAGAGATAACTCATATCATTCGTTATACCACCTGTGACAGTCACACAGGAAACTGGCTGACTAACGATATCGTCGATCACTAACTCAAGCTAATATGGTATTAAAAGTATTTTAAAATACTTATTTTGAGCACATAATTGTAAATAAAGGGGGTAAAAAAAGAGAAACAAAGAGTTATCAAAAAGTAGCAATAATGCATAGCTATTGATTGCCATTTAACTATTGATTGCTTGTATTGGCATTCCATTTTCTTTTTGTAGATGTCTTTAGTCTCAAATGACAGCCACATAAATGCTGCGTCTACTAAAGAACAATCCGTATTTTGGCAGACATTTATTAATTTGCCAACGGGTTAAAATTATTTTTAAAAAAATGTGTAGAGGTCAATTTTGACATGTCTAATATGACGTGTCTTTTGTTTTTTACTTCTATGTGATAAACTAAAATCATGTACATTATCGAAATCATCAATTGCGACATACTTCATTTTAACTAAAATACATACACGTTTTTAAAAAAATATAGCAAACCATGAACGCGTAAAATAAAAAACCTAATGAAATGTCAAAATTTGTACCTTGCAAATAAATTGACGCGAAATATTGAAGACTTTATAGTAGTGCCATCTATTATACAATCCGATGAACTATAGTTTCTATTATTTTTTCACGTTAAGGTGCGTACCGGCGGGCCGAATTTTATGTCAAGATAGTATGGACAATTTATCTTAGCTCGAGCTGCGTACCGACTTTTAAGTTGGAAGACACTCGAAATTTTTTTTACATTTTTTACCTAATTTACGTTTTTTACGATTTTAATTTTAATGTAAAAAAGTAAGTGTAAAAAATGTAAAAAAACGTAAAAAATTGAAAGTAAAAAACTCCCGATTTAACGATTCTTTTAACTGCATGAAACGTTTGAGATTAAAGTGGATCAGTTGCATCGGATAAATAACACTTTTCACTATTCAATAGTTCTTCAGGGTCCACTTGAACGGCAAGCGTCTTTGTATTAGCGGCCCCATCTGTGGTTTGAGCTTCCAACTGTTTTGTATATTAAACTAAAACATTTTTCAGAAATGAGTACCATTTATCCGGAGAAGACCCAACAAATCTTAATTTTCTTGGAGAATTTTGGTGTGCATATAAATTGCGGTATGCCTATAATTTTGAAATGAAGACCACTCGCATAAGGTGAAGGTTCATTTTCCAATGCATTTTTTTTACCTTAAATTCGTTTAGTTTGCGTTGTATGTTTTCTGCTTAAATGACTAATCTTTTTTTTTTCCAAATAAATGACAGACAAAAATACAAAAAAGAAAGACAGAATCGTTTCATTTTTTTCATGTCCTTTTAAATACTTTGCACTGTTCAGGCAGTTTAGTAGCATTTACTTGAACCACTGGTTTGGTTCCGGTCAACTTCCAATTAAAGGGCCATAGTGTCATAACGATGGAGAACTACTGTATATACTATTATATGAACAATGGTTTCGAAAAATGCCTTTTCCCTCATCATTTTATAATGACACTATGGTTGATTGTTACCATCGGTCTGATCATCCATGTGTCATATTCGGCTTAATCTGCAAACTTCTGTGAGCAGAGCTATATGCTTGTAAACGTATGAGCATTTTCATAGTTTTGTCTGCTTTTTTGAAACTCGTGGAATACTGAAAACAGAAAATATTAAAGTTGTTGTTGTATTTGTGAGTTAAAAAAACTAAAAAAAATATCGGGATAGAGTGTGATTTTGGTTTTCTAATGATTTTTTTTCGTGCTGAAAGTCTTTTTACGGTGTTTAGTGAAGATAGTCACCATTATTTAAAAATACTTTTTTTCGGGATATTTTTCGCACTAACTTCACATACGTGAAGGTATAGGTGTCCTGTTAAGCTTGTCATTAACAAAACTCTATTCAAAATTATTGTTTTTTTTTTCATTAAAAAAAGTGAAACGACATTGAAATAACCTTTACAACCTTCAGTAGGTCACGTAAGGTTTCTTAAAATTATTTTTACATAAGTTTCGTCGTTTTAGGTATATTCGGTTGTCTCACTCTAAATGACTCACCTTGTATGTACGAATATATATATATATATATATATATATATATATATATATATATATATATATATATATATATATATATATATATATATATATATATATTATCTGCTTCATTCAGTTTAAACACACAAATCGTGTACAATGACACTAAACAGACAGAAAGACCAACTGGAATATGTGTATCGTCCAATTTTTAATCTTGTGGCTTATACTAATGGTAACAATAGACGAAGGATGTGATAAAAGAAGTCCACCAATAGTAAAATAATAAAATCTTTAAATAAATATTATAAGTTTTAAAATAACTTTACAATTGCTATAATCACTTTTTTGAGGTTATATATTTGTCTTATCACTCAATAATACGAGATCAAATGATGATACTTCAGTGATGTTTATTGTATAGATTTTCTTTCAATTTTTCATTGGAAAAATATGACAAAATGGTTGGTAAATAATTAAATATTTATTTCTATCAAATTGATTGGTCCCTGTGGCTGGAGGGCATTTGCCAGTTTCATAACGTAGCTTGTTATAAAGTAGCTTGTATACTGAATTATCTGACTTAATAAATAAAAGAACAACGATTTCGTCTTAATCTGCGTTTTGAACCTATTCAGATAATGGAGCTATTTTATAGGAAGATATGGGCCAGCAATGGCCTGTAAACTTCGTTTATTATTGTTATATCAAAATGAACAGAAAGTCGATTGAAGTTATGGGCGAAATGAAATGCATTTTCATTATTTACCAGGGATGAGTTGTTTTCGGATTTTTGATATGGATGATATTCATTATGGCCACAAAAATATATAATTCATAAGTGCCTTTGGTGACATAAGAAATAAGCAAAAATTGTTGATGATGCAGAAAGGAATTATTTGAAAATATTTGTTTAGTGTGCCATTCTGATGTTCTCAGCGTTATTCTCCTGGGACTTCCACTCACAAATAGTCACTTTTAGAAACCCAATATTGAAAACATGGCGAAAGCTGGTAATATCATATTGTCGATCAGTGGTTTTCTTCACGGTAATCAATTTTCGACATTCGATGCACCGTTTATTCCTTCCTGTCTTTTTTTCAGCCAACACTACTATATTCAACCTCAACGAACCGATTATATTATTGGTAGTTACAAAGATGTTGATGGATCAATAAAATCGTTTCGTGAATGGAAGTATATTTATGCTTTAGATTTGTAAATATGGTCTCTCCTGAATCGTTAAAAAAATTTGAGAAATAAGCTGGATATATTAGAAAGCGATTTTGAATGCAGATTACTCGTATCTGGCGATCAGGCCATCAAATGGCTTTATTGGTATCCGACCCAAAATATGAATTTGTAGCAGTCAAATTTAAATAGGCTTCATATAATCTAATTATATGTGCTATGTATATTCCATGTAACTCTGGTCCATCATTTGTTACCGAAACTCTAGCCAAATTCACTAATAAGGTTTTACCTCTTTGGACGAGGAAACTGACCTTATGCGGTTTATATAGTGATTTTAATTTCGCAGCGTTTTTCTGGAAGTTGGGTGGTGACAACGATAACATATTTATCCCGTTCAATACTAAGGACTCTTCTGCGTTGATTTGTGATTATATGGCTAATATTTGTGCGTTTCAAATAAACAATATTCCAAACAGTCGTGGTACCTTTTTAGATCTGAGTTTTTACACTAATAAACGCACGTATAAAATTGAAGCCTGTGATGATATTGCGGGATGCACTAAAATATCATGGTTTTTGACTACCGGCGTGCTGACGTCTGTTCAATAAATTCATTTTTAATTGATGGTAATTGAACTAATGTTCTGACAAATATCAATGTTGACCATGCACTTTTCCGGAGTTATTTAAGTAAGTCCAGGTTGATGTGGTTTATACAAACTTTGCTAAGGTTTTCGATAAACTACACGACCTTTTATTGTTAGATTAGCTTAGTAAGCTCAATTTCGACTTTATATCGCTTAATTGGATAAGTTCTTACTTGACTAAACGTTTAATGTATGCTAAAATTGATGACATTATATCCTCCGATAGCTTCTCAGTTTCCTCTGGTGTACCCCAAGGAAGCCATTTGTTACAAAATTATTGGAATTTGCAAAGTGTTTATTGTTCGTGGACGATCTAAAACATTTTTCTACCGATTATGCGAAGTGGATATATTTAGGTTCCAACAAAATTTGATTTGTTTTTTGGCTGATCGAAACTTAATATTTCTTAATGTGGATAAATGTCAAGTCATGACAATATCTAAATCTAAGCAGCGGTCGTTTTTATGAGTATTCTCTTACACATAAGATTTTAAAACGGGTTAAGTCAGTAACTGATTTGAGGGTAGTTTTTAGCTTCGACACGACGTTCAACTTCCATATTGATGCTATCATTGATAAGGCCTACTCACAGTTGGGTTTTATTAAGCGATATTCGAAAATTTTTTATGATTTGTTGACCTTTAAATCATTATATTCATCATTTGTGAGGTCGAATATACCAGCGGTATATCGTCTTCATTCTACGATATTCACACTAAGAGAGTAGATGGCATACAGAAACATTTCTTATTGTTATCTTTAAGGAAATTGCCATTCTTAGGAAGGGGTGATTTTAAACTGTTTCCTTATCATGATAGATGTGGTATTCTGAGTATACAGTTACTGTCGTCTAGGTGTAAATTTGCAAGTGCTACATTTGAGCGTGATATACTTTGGGGTAAGTTCAATTGCCCAGAGCTGCTATCTCTTCTTGAATATTTACACTCCTCAACTGATGAATTTTAAGCAAATGATGAGGACTAATTTGAGTTTCTTGCTACAAATGAATACTCTCATGCAGCTTTTAATCAACATTTCGAAATTACTGAACTTAAACTTGATATATGGTATGCAAATGACCTAACACAATATAAACTAGAGCTTTAACAATACTACAGATTCTAGCTATATTTACGCAACTATCTAGTATCTGCCAAGAGGAGAGGAGTGGTCAGTGTGTAATCTTTTTAGTTTACTGTCCACAGTTTACTATAGTAAATCAAAATGGGCAATTTGCAAATTACTTATCAGAACGTTGAAATCGCTGAGGTTCTAAAACTACATTTATCCAAATTTCTGACGAACCAACTACTAATTGCCTGCGTTTTAGAACCATAATAACCAAAGAGTGTTTTTTAAATACAATTTTTTAAATTGAAAGTTCGGGTTTAGGGAAGAACATGCGGATCGGTTGAGCAAGTTCTGGGTATCGGTAAATTTTCCAATGAAGGATGATATTAAGGGCTTTTACATAAAGTAAGAACGCTGCTATTACCGAGTTTTTACGCAATTATTAAAAGCTATTTGCTTGGCAATTCTTTGTGATATATTACTGTATAACCAGCATTTTATATGGGTAACCATGCAGGGTTTTTTGATCAATACAGCAGACCTACCAACATCAATACCAATAAAAAGACTTGCATATCTATAACTATATATACATAAATCTTTTTGGTGGGGTTAGCTTGGGGTTAGCCCACCACCAAAAACTAATAAATGTATGCTACTAATTGAAAGTATTCAAAATCTAGAAAAACTCACGATGGTTGGTTGGTTTATGAAAATTAAAAAATTATTATGACACTAATTACAAATTTGGAAAATTATGTATTTTTTAGAATTTCAAAATTTTCTGTTTAATGGGTTACTCCATTTAAACTAAAAAAACTAATGGTAAAAGGTTTTCGATCTTTAAAGAGTGTGACATAATTAGAGAGCATCCACATATTACAAAGCATCAGACATGATCATCAATAATTAAAATTTTCTTAATTCCGATAAACAACGAAAATTACCAAACCAAAATTTTAAAATGAACATTTTCCCATTATTAATTAAACAAATATTAAAAATTCTAATTTAAGATCCAAAATTTCGCGTTTATGTTTTAATTTAACGGAAAAAAAATATTTATTAACCAAAAAATATATTAACATCCCTAAAATTGGTGAAAAAAGGGTATATACATTATGCGGAATAAAATTATTTTCTTTCGATTCGAATATTTTTTTTTTGTTCGTTTCATTCCTGGATGAGATATAAAAATTATCCAAAGAAATTATTAATGGGGATTATAACAAAAATGAAACGGACGTAATTAAGTATATTTTAATTAAACCAATTTCCATTTTTTTCCAACAAAAAGGAAATTAACTTTTTAAGGTATTTAACGATATGGTAATATCGTATATATAAAAGGACGATTGTATCGAAATATTTATTTTTACACGCATTTATATCGTACTTGTGTTTATAAAGGATATATGAAAAAATATTCATATCACGCTGAATTATTATAAATTGTGTTTTGTATATAAATTTCCGGTCGGTTTAGTTATGTCATGCCATTTAATTATATGTTTATTAAAACGATGCGATTTATGCAAGTTATCTAAATGACTTCTCTATTTAATACTTGAATAAATCGTTTAATCTTAACATGACTCTTATGTTTAAACAGTTTACGTGACAGAAATGTTTTCTTCATTTTTTTATGTGTCCAACCATTTTTTTTAAAACTACTTTACCAATGGCTTTATTCTTGGAACTTGCTTCAAACTAACAAATAAAAATATATATGGTGTATTGTGGTTATAATTCGATTTAGTAGGATGTGAATTATCCAGCTTCGATATAGTTCCTAGGTCTGATGAATATGCATAATATATTTCCGGACAGATTTCGAAAAATGCGAATTAAAAAAATTAAGATCCTGTGATTTAAGTGGGTGTAGCATTAAGGTAGCGTCTATTACCAAAATCTTAGCTTGTGAAAATGTTGTAATTTATAATAAAATTACCCCTAAAAGTTGATTAAATATTATATTGAAGTGTATATTGATTGTTGTTGTTGTCAGTTTTATAAAATCGATTGTTGTTGTTGTCAAATTAAAATTACATTAAATTCCGCAAGTTTTATATTTTAAAAATCTTTTGATTTCGATCTTGGATCCCAATGAATTTAAATATGATACTTAAAATTGGTAGGCGTAACCACTACGTCAAAGGATGACTAGACTAGAGCATAACTTAATGTAGAGGTGGATACAAATTTAAAAGTGGGATTTTGTCAAGGTTTTTTGTTTTTATTCTGAATATTTTTGTTACAAGCTTATCTTATTAGAGTCGCGGTTTTGCAAAAACAGTAATATAATTTTATTAAATCGGGAGAGATATTGTTTAACAATAATATTGTGTTACAACCATACTTAACCCGTAATAGTATTTTCACACTGTATAGCAACGAAAATTAGAATTTTTCGAAAAACAATTTGCAATACAATACAGCTATATATTGCCGTTAAGTCTAATATGTTATAAAAGTCAGGCTAGCATTTTGGATGCCATATTTTGTAATCAATAAACCAGATCCTGAAACATAATAATTAAGAAAATTGAACCGTATATTGGTAGAACGTATATAGTATTTAAAAAGTATTATTAGAAATAAACAATGAAGAAAGCCATCTAACTATCATTTCAACAGTGTTTTCACTACATGGTTTTCACTGTACGGGAAAATTCGATAAGATAATCTAGAACCTATACGGCGATAAGTTACTGAATTTCTATAAGGCGTTACCACTGTAGTTTATTCTTACTATAAAAACAATTCATTTTCTTTACAAACCATTAACAATTCAACTTCATTCAAAAATAAAATAATTACCCAAAATAGCAAGAGTCTAACTAATTTATGAATATTAATTTTCTAAAACAATAGTTTATAAGGTTTTAGTTTGTAAAACCTGTGTATCAATTGGTATAAGTCTAAAATATACAATAAAAACATTACCCCTAAATGTTGGTTAAATAAACTCAATATGGGGTAGTTGTTGTTGTCACATTTTATATATCGTCGTTGTTGTTGTCAATAGTATATATTATAATTCGATTGTTGTTGTTGTCAAATTAAAAGTAAATTAAATTCGACTACTGTATTAAGGGTATCGAATCAATTTAAATAAAATTTAATTTGTAATTTCAACAAAAATTAAATGAAAATTAATTTATAATTTTATTTTTTTTTATTATTAATTCATATCATTTCGAATTTTTTTTCATGGAAATATAACAAGAGTATATTGTAAATGAAAGAGCTCATTTTTCATACTCATCTCGCGGGTATAAATCATGAATCAAATTTTGTGTATAAATATATAGATATTTCAATACGAAACGCTAAAAATATATAAAATTTGAGATTTGCAATTTAATAACAATGAATGTATATCGTTATATGGACATAATATGTATATAGTAAAGCTATTCTAATAATTAATCATAGTGGATAGTTTTAAAAATAAAAATCATAAAAAATCGATTTTGTACTATATGTATTTTATAATTTTATATAAATATACAACATGTTTTATACATGCATTGAACGATAAAAACTAAATCTGTTTGGATATAAATTTCATAAAAGCATATATAAAAAACAAACGATTTATACTGGATATATTTTATGATTTTGCATGATTAGTTTTGTATATGTCATATTTGTTAATTGGTATGGATATATAGTTCGAAAAAAGCTAACCTTTTTGTTGTTCATCTAAAGTTAAATGCCTATATCAGGATGAATTGTCCATTTATACAGATAATATAAGCTAAATTAATTTTAATATATATATATATATATATATATATATATATATATATATATATATATATATATATATAAATATATTGTAATAATTCCTTTATGGGTGACATTTAAATTCATGTTCGAAAAATTAAGTAAACAAACATATCTAATAGTTACTAAAGTATGGAACGAATACTTTTCGAAATAAATTGAGAAAATTAGTGTTTATTTTATATCCAAAGCTTTCTAGGAATTATAACAGAATACACGTCAAAAATGTAGGCCAGTGGAAATCGATGACTTGGTTATTTTTTGGAGTGATAATTGAAATTATTTGTGACACTCTCCACATTTGTTTAAACAATTTCTCATTCATTTGCCATCAGCAATATAGTATCTTTCTGGCAATTTAATTTTCTCTGCTCTAATTATGTCAGTATTTTAATTTTTTTTTGGTACCATGGAGTTCTAACATTCATTCTCTTTGGTTTCTATTATGTTACAAACAATCATACAATTTTAGCCATTTTTATTATTTAGTTCATCTTAAATGAATATTTCTTTTATTTCTTCCATAAAACCCACATCTATTTAAGGTCAATTTTATCCCCTTAAAATAATCGTTTAAAATAATTGGTGTGCAAAGGAAGCACTAGTTTTAATTTGGGAAATTACGCAAAGATGTATCTGACAATCGTGAGTCATAAAAGAAATTAAACGGTGAGTTAAATTTTAAAATGTCATAAGGCGGAGAACCAAAGCTCACTGTTGGTATAATACATTGATGTTGTGAATGCTATATACTGTTTTTTATCCGCAGGCTAGACAAGTTGTCAATTAGTTAACCTTTTTGTTTAAAGTTATATTATCACGATAACGTTATATCATGAATCTGTTATAATCAATTTCTTTTATAATCAATTTTTTTAAGGTGGTCTGCAAGATTTCAGAAGGTTCACATAAAAATGTGCTTTTGTTTAAATGATTTTTCTTTGTTGGTTTTTTATTACCAAAATCTTAAGTGGTTCTGTAATGGAGAAAATGCGTCGAAATTGCCAAAATCGACATACACTATCATATGTTTTATCGCACATATTGCAAAAATATCTGTCAGTTTCACGTTTTTGTAACCAAATACGATTATGTTATATATATATATATATATATATATATATATATATATATATATATATATATATATTTATTTATTTATTTTTTATTTTATATCGTCAGAAAAGCTCATTGTGATGTTGATGCTCGCGTCATAAATTCAAAACGATAAAATTTAATAATTTTTTATTCAGCAGAATCCAAATTCACTGGAGAATGAATTTAACTGCTAATTTATTATTTTAACATTGTGTGCTGACGATAAGCACAAAGTAATTTTTTCATAAACTAAGTTGTTGATGTTTCACCATGTTATATTCGTGATGCACTAAATTCGTACACAAAACAACAAAAGTAATGCAAATGGTATAAAAAATTGTAATAAATACAAAGAAGAATGATAATAAATATATTCCAAAAAAGTAATCTTATAAGTATATAAAAGATAATGTATTACATTTGTAACATGATATATATATATATATATATATATATATATATATATATATATATATATATATATATATATATATATATATTATTCATTTTTAATTTTTTTTATTTGAATTGTGTTAACAGCATAACTATAATTTAACATTGGGTTATAGAAAATATTTTTTAGCAAACCTTACATGTTTTGATGTTTTGGTACTGGGCATTTCTAGTGTAAGCTTTTCAAAATTGTTGAAAGTTTTTACTCAGCAAGATATATAAAAGCTTCAAAATTGAGACAATCTTATTTGTAATTACTGCTGAATACATGTCTGATAAATAAAAGTTCGAATAATAAAAAATACAATTTTTTAGGAGCTTTTGACATGATCTTAAATAAATGAATACCGATGAAAGTTTAGTTAAAAGTTGCATTCTGATAAATGATCAGAAAGACAAACGATTAAGAGAATTTAAAATTCTGTTCAATATAAACATCAAAATGATGAAATAAGCTTTACATAAGAGCTTTGGAATAACAAATTGTGTTAGCACTTTCCTGTTAAATACAGATAAGTTTTCCTCAATTAGTTTTTAAAATGAATCTAATCACTTAAATACTTTAATTTAGTAATAGGTAGTAGTTCCAGTAGTTAAAAATAAGTAAGCTTTAGTATTTCTCAACTATTTTTCAAAAATGTGAACAGTTTGGTTTAAGTAAGTTCAACTGAAAAAGTTTATTTTTAACAAAAACGACCTGCTTTGATTATTTTCTATTCAGTCTTTCATAATTCAGATTTTCGTTACAGAATCCTCGGATAATATTTTATAAGGAACCAAAGAAGTTGCAGTAAATATTCAAAAATATTGTAGCGAAATGGACACAATCCACTCTGCTAATACATCGGATGACTATTTCATTCATTTTTCAGAAAGACCTCTGAATTACTACAGACATCAATTACTTCTTAAACTTTCAAACGTAGATGTAATAATTACAGAAAATATATTTCCAAATTTTAATAGAATAATAGCTTTAAGAAACTTATTCGAAAAGAAAGATATAACTGACTTTTTAAAAAAATACCACAACGGAAAACAATCTGCAATCTTTGTACATGAAATCTTATACGGTAAAATTATTCAGGAATATTTTAGACGAGAATTCTCCCAAAATGGTCATATGGTTTTTTTCACTAAAATGGCCAAAAATGTGAGAAGTTCAGACCGGCAAAACGCCATTATAGTAAAAGAACACGAACGATGCCTACAGAGGCATAAAAGAGGTTGAAAACCAAATTAAAAGATCATATTTTTTTCCTAATTTGACCAATAGAATCAAAAGCCATGTTAACGAATGAAACGTGTGTAACATGTATAAATGTGATCACCGGCCCTATAACATAAACATTTCACTGAGGCAAATTACAAAAAAACCTCTAGAAAGAGTGCACATCGATATTTTTAGTATTTCAATAACAGATGCATTTTCAAAGCATCTTCAAATGATTCAAATCAAAACTAAAAATTTAGTGGATGTAACATCTGCACTCACAAAATATTTCACACTATTTGGAATACCAAACAATATCGTTTCTGATCACGACACAACATTCCAATCGGTATACAATTCAAGGAATACCTAAGCAGACTTAATATTAAGTTGTAACGACCATAGAACTCTCTGTGGCACTTTACAATAATGTCGTGCATTCATCCACTGGCTCCACGCCAAGCGAGGTTATTTTTACCCAAAACAATCTTATGTCTTCAAAGGAATAATATAATATTTGCCTGTGCTTGAAAGGCAAATATTATATGCAAGAATGTAGTTGATAAGTTAGAATTAACAAAAAATAAAATAATAAAAAGGAATAGTTCAAAGGAATAACCCCCTATTTTAACAGATAATCCATCCGTTTAAATAATTTGTATAATTCGATAACGCCTAAACTCATACTTGATGTTAAATAAAATCAAATTAGTACTTTTAATTTTATTTTTGCCGCAAACACAGCTTGAAAAAAACCATTAGTTTGCAGCGACCAGTTTGTTGCTTTTTTAAAGCTTTTTAAAAAAGCAACATACTTTTTAGAAATAATAAATTAAAAACTATTTTTGAATGTAAAAATTAAATTATCAATACACCTTGAATCTTGGTGCACCCCAGTTTTAAAATCGTTCTTAAGAGGTTCATAAAAAGTTTAATAACCTGAGCTAAAATTTTGGAGCTTTTTTATGACTCAAATTATGATTTTAGTTTAGAGAGCAAAGTTAGAGCCACATAATTAAATATTTTTTAGGGCAATGTAAGCTCTTCAAATAAAGCTTTTGGCTTAAGTTCTTGAAATAAGCTTGAAGTTAGTCATTCATTTTATATTTTTGAACCAACTATGTTTTTATTAAAATTTTTAAAAGAACTTTTAACAGTTTAAGTGTTTTACCACCCGAATAAAAAGTTGCAAGTATCTAAGCTTAAAGCTTTTTGTATAATATATCGTTTAGTTACTAATCGCTTTGATATAAAAAGTTTCCCTTTGCAATAAACTTCTAAAGTCCAAATTTAAAAACAATTTGGACAGATATATTTAGAATGCTAGAGCTTAGTTCTAAAGCTCACAAAAGCCTATATAAAATATAAATATCAATAAAGCTTTATTTCACGAGCTTACATTTCTATACTTAAAAGCTTTAAATTATTTGGACTCAAAACACAACTTTCCTCTCTTAATTAAAATCTTTCTTAAATAAATATTAAACAATTTTAAAATATTCTAGGCTAGAAATATACTATGGGGTGCAAAAGATTAAAGATTGCTTGCTAATTTAATTTTTCCTTTCAAACATAACTAAGGCTTCATTTTTAACACACAAGTTTAATGCAATGATACAAATTTCTTTTTATTATAGAGGACAATTCCACATTTCGAAACTTAAAAGTTGTGCTTGTAAGAGCATTAAACCAAATATAAAACTACAGAAAATTTCATTCCTTTGTTTGTACAAGCTTAAATAATAATTGGGTTAAACCAATTGTTTTAGCTCTATTGAAATAAAAAAGAAATTAATAATTACAGTAAAAACTTGAGCTTTTAAAATCATTTGTGTTTTTTAAACTATACACCTGCATCGCAACTAAGCTTTTATCATAATTTTGATAAAATTGAATTTGCTTCAGTACAGTAGATAGAGGTATTAAAAATTTAAAAAAAAAACCAAAAAAAAGCTTTTCAAAATTATTTATTTTTAACAACAGTAACACCAAGTTTTTTTACTTTCTTTCAAAAATTTCTTTCAAGAAACTAAGCTCAAAAATTCAAAAAGCACATTTTTGTTAATAACAAATTTTTTAAGTTAAACAAACTTAATTGCAACTTTGGGATTAGAAACGAATAAAACCAGTGGAAGTAAAAATATGTCTGATCTAAAAGTATTTAGCTAACTTAAACTTAAGCTTTTAAGTAATTTCAACTGGCTCAAGAAATCACGATTTAATGAACTTTTTTTGTATTGCTATTTAATTCATTTAACAATAGCTCATCTGTTCTCAGAAGGTTTTGGCATTACTACAGATTTTTTGACATAGCTTAAAATAAATGAAAAACGGTATATGAATTAGATTTTCGGCGATTGTATGACGTACAACATGGTAAAATTCTCTTTTATTCATCAACATAAAATAATCTAGGGGTACGTTTCTTAATACTCTGAAGAATGAAAGGAGAGTCTACGTGACCCAAAAGTACATTTCCTAATAGACTTGCGCATTGCTGTAGCCTGCGTCTTTCTAACGTTGCAATTTTATACGCATTACAACGTATAGTGTAAGGTGGTAAAAAGGACAGATTCTTATGATATGGTAAATTGTAGTTGTAGATCCAGTTGGTTTTTTTCATAATATAGAGCAAAACTCGCTTTTGTACACCTTCAATTCTATGAATGGGGCCAGTGTTATGGGGGCACCAAAATGCTACTGCATATTCTAGATTTTATTAATGCTAAGTATAGATCAAAAAATAGATTTTGATCTCAGTGTTCCATCGGCGAATAGAGCCAAACATTTTCCGATGTATTTTCGAATACTAAATTTTAACTGGTTCACTTCTCAAAAAGTACAAATCTTGTCAATATCCTCTTGAAGCTTGTAAGTGTCGTTTGCATCGTTACTTCATCAGAATATTGTAAGATCATCAGCAAATAAAAGCACACAGGAGTATTGAATTATATTAGTAATATCGTCAAAAAATATCAGGAAGAAATTGGGACCGATATTAGAACCCTGAGGAGCACCAAAATTTGCCAAAATAGGACTCGACTTTTTCGTATCTTTCCGTTAAGTACGATTGGAAATAAGTTTCCTATTTTTTGGGTTCTGATACACTGAAGAAAAATTTTAAAATTAATTATGCATTTCTTGAAGCAATCATCATAATAAAAATAAAATTGTTTCTTAATTGCGATGAATTTTAGGTTATCTTCGTCTGAATAGGTGCATCTCATTGTTTACTCATACGCATGGTTTTTTCTATTTTGCAAATTATTTTTCTCATCGTACCATGGCTTATGAATGGTAGATGTAGCTTTAATTAGTGGTGCAAATTGATCGAATCCATTTAATAATATATCATAGTAATTGTCAATATTAGAGTTAACATCAGTTAATCCACTTATTTCCTCGTTCCAATTTGTATTATTTGGGAAGCTTTTAAGTCCTTCAATGTTACCTTTAGCCAAGTTAGCCAAGTTATGATGGAAATTGTAGTGTTCGTTAATTTCTGAGATATTAAATCTAATTTCCATGGATTTGTGATGAATTTCATTGAATATGAATGGTGATAGTGGTTCGTTTACTTTAAAGATATCCACTTTGTTTTCGAGGAATAAATCAAGAAAGTTACCATTAAACGTTTGGAAGATGATTTTTTTTAGATCAATGTAACAAAAGGCATCAATGAATCATCACTCAATATCTGATAGAGTAGAGGATGAAAGTGTGCATTTCAGATCCTCGTCATAAGACATACCAGGTCTCTTTGATAAGGTTAAAAGCCTCGGTTTAATAATTGTAATTTTAATCATTAGATTTTGATTTCCGAACGAGGCGGTACATGAATTTTTGTTGGTAAATATGGAGATGGTATTGAGATTGGCTAAACAATAGTAGTCGACAAAATATGATCTATAACGTCAATTCAAACGGATTCTTAAATTCAAGATTAGCATTGAGTATGGTTAATTCGGCTTTCTTAATGGCTTTCAAAGAGCTGTCCTGTTTACTTTGATATTCCCGCAACTAGTCAAAACATTCAGGACATAATTATTGAAAACCACTTAACCCATCCATTATATTATATTTAATCCTTTTCTTGATGCCACTGAAGTATTTGCTTATCTCAACTATCTCGAGCTTTAATTTTTTGATCTTTTATTACGATTAAGACTTGCTAGATTTTTTCGTGAGTCACTGCTTGATTTGGACGATATTCATTCCACCGATAAATGGTTGATTTTGGTCACGAAATGTGCGTGCCTTAATGTTTACAAAATAAGTGGTATCAGGTCGTATAGTGATGGTTAAGGTGTTGGCTTAAACAAACGGTGCTAAATTAGATCTACGCCCCATTAACTTTGATCTTTAACGTCTTTGATTTTATTTAGATTTTAAATTGTCTGAATTTAAATTGTTTAGGAAAATGTTAAAAAGCTCATGGAAGTATAATTTAATTTTTTTAATCATTTATATTAATCATTTAATTATATGATTACTAGGTAGCAGCAAAATTTTTAATAAGGTTGTCTTGATTTTTGGAAATCTTAGTTGTATTTTCAAAGTATTTTGATAGCTTCACACTTTACCTCTATTATACTCCTAGCTGTTTAGTTTCTGTGTTAGTTATTTGGTATGAAAGCTCATTAATAAGTTTTTGACTACTATTTAGCTTATTGAATCATTGTAATATCAGATTCAAATCATTCTCATATCTAATTATTTTCCTAAAAATCGGAAGAAAGCTTTTAGCCTTATGAAACCTCTATGACATGAATCTGGATATGATCCCAAAACTAATTAGTTTATAACATAATCTATCAAATAACTTTGTTTGATCTTTTACCCGTACAAGAGACTACCTAACTTCAAAAATGAAGAATTAACATAATTGCTTTTCTAATAAAATTTTCAAAATTTTCTGTTCTTCATTTTCCAATGATATTTTATAAAATCAAGATGAAACATGAATGTATTAAGTAATCTGTATATCAACCCCGCCTTTTATTACTGCAGTTAAAATTAAAATCATAGTTTTGTAAAAGTTTAATTGAAGTTGAATTTAAATTTATATCTTTCGATAGTAACCCAACATATCTGTGTTCGAAATAATTAAAACTATAAATTAAAATTTTTTTTTTGTTTTAATTTTATTTATAGTTTTAGATAGTTTTTACCAGATATAAATTAATTTAAACTAATTTCTTTGTATGTACATACATATAATGATCTCAAGGCTATAACTTATCACGTTCATTTTATTTGCACAGCTAAATAAATCCTCAAGTATAACACAAGCCGAACAATAACACACACAAAAGTTTTTTCCTGTTTCAAAAGTAATGAGATTGCATATATATGGAACTTGTTGCTTATGGTAAGAAAAAAAAAAAGGTGTGATAAAAAAAAAACACACAAAAGCTGTACAGTAATAAAAAAGCCTCGAAGCTAAGTTCTGTGCTTGAATATTTTTTGTATGCTTTTATAATTAATAATTCGTAATTAAAAAGTTTGGTTACAATAAAAAAATTTCCAAAATCTTGTTTGTTTGTGTTTTGGAAATTAAAAAGAAATTCACAAAACAAACAACATGGAGGAATTTTGTTTTGTTTGTGTGAGTGAGTGTATTTATATGACGATACTGTTAAAGCTTAGTATACTCCCATTTTGAAGTTGCTATATGTTTGCATTTGAGAAAAATATGAAGAAAAAGCTTCATAATTTAAATTATTTGTTAAAAGTTTTTAATTAGCATTTTTTTTTTAATTTTGTTAATTATTATAGCTTTAAGGAGTTGATGTAATCTGTTCTTTAAGTTAGTCTTTATGGAGTCGTACTTTTATAATAAAATAATGAAAGAAACCGAATGGAATTGCTTTTATCTGTAATTCATGGCCACATCAACTGTTAAAGTGGATCAAATATTTCACAATTTGGTTATACTATACATCAAAACCTCAAAACCAGTTATCGTCAATATTAATGTATTGCAATTAAAGCACAAACACTGGATTTGGTCGCTATGTTAGAGTTTTGGCCAAAACTATTTAATTTTTTTTATATGATTTTAATCCATGACATTTTTTTTTGATGCCGAAGCTCTCCAAACTGTTTCGCGATTATTTTAACGTCCTACGCTTTAGCCTGCCACATCAAGAATTCACTAATACATGTTCGCTTTAAATATTCATCTTTACATTGCATAAACTCCAGCCAGCCTACTATTACTTTCCGCATGGGTAAAGGTAAGTATGGACAAAATATTGCGGTTGAGGTCACTAAGTGGCTTTTTTTGGTTGTTCAAGTAAAAAATAATTTTAGTTTGCCATCCTTATTTTAAAGATCGATTATGTTTTTCCGGTCTGGAAAGGTAATCTGCTAAAACGTTAGACCCGAATTTTTTAAACTTCGTCAAATAGTTAAGCTCAAATATTCCAAAAGAACTTGAAAACTACCATAAGGACTGCAGTCGTTATTACTTTTCTTTTTGATAACCGCAGAGGTACACAAACCGATGAACAAGATAGTTGACAAATTTCTTAATTTTTGAAATTGCAAAATTCAGTAATTTGAATGAATTAAAGATCTCACAATTCGTAATAGTTTGGGGTTGGAAGTGGGATTCAAACCCACGTTCCCATAGTGGTCTGCGAATAGAATGATTGTTTTTCCCTTATGCAAAAACTTGGTCTTTTTATCAGGAATTCTAAAAAAAAAAAGGAACAGGTTATACAATGAAGCAGCGTGTCATTCGCGAAAAATAACCGAAGATATTGCGGTCAAATAGCACTGTTCTAGTGCTTGTAGGAATCATGTACTTTCACAATGGATACTGTACTGCCAAATCGGTTATAATTCCTGATATAGTATCTCAAGAGCAAATGGGAATATTTTCGGTTACAGCCTGAGGACGGTTATTGGTGAAGATGCAATACCAAAATGAAAGTGTTACCTCTTTTAGGAACAATCAGAGAAATACGTTTTGAACATCGATGTATCATTGCATCGATCAATGGAACTTGGGTCTAGATTTAATGACAAAACACCAGATGTCTCTAGCTGGTTTAAAATATGGAACGTTATAGGATAATAAAGCAATCGAATACCCCATGGAATTCACCAGTTGTACTTGTTAAAAAGGAGGTTGCAATTTTGACGGTCGATAAAGAGAAGACGATTTTTACTTCAGGGAATCTTATACCAATTTCGAGTAATGCCCTTTGGAATATGTGACGCCTATGCTACATTTAAATGGTTAAAAGAGCACGTTCTACGAGGTCTTAATTGGAGAATTTGTTTGGTGTAACTGGATGAGATTTTCTGGATGAGAAGGGAAATTTAATGAACATGTAAGCAATTTTCAACAAGTCCTAGGAACTGTTAAAGCTGCCAGATTAAAGTTGTGCACATAAAACTGTCACCTTTTTAAGAAGAAAGAATACAAGCGGGCCTCAAGAAGCTAGCAGTTGTAAAAAGACATCAATGGCTCGAACCAAGTAATGTCCGCATGAGTTGAGAAGTTTTCTAGGACTTTGCTCATAATCGAAATTTTTTACTCAGCTTTGTAGATGTTGTACGCTGTCTACAACGATTAAAAGTTCCACTGGATAAAGAATCAAAAAGCATTCATACAACTAAAAAAAAGTGCTGCAGCTCTCCACTTTTGGCGTTTATACGAGCATGCTATTTTTTGTAGAAAAAAATATTGCATAACCCGAAGAGAACTGCTGTATCGGCAATTGTTACTTCTTCGAACAGACTATGCTCTTAAATAGTTAATGCAAGGGGGGTTTTTCACAACAATGCGCTGTTCGAAAGAGCAGCTAGTGGAATTATAGATAAGCAGAATCAAGGACGAAACTTCAAGCCATCTGTATTCCGAGAATCAGTACCAAATCTTCATCATCAAGAAAACAAAGGCTATGCACTATTGCACTCACAGTCATACAAAAATGGTGGAAAAAATCAACAGAACATTGAAAGAGCATGTACAAAAATAAATTACCAGTCACCAGGATCGATGCATCTTCCTGTTTATAATAGGGTATCATAGTGCAATGGTCACCTTTTCCAAAAAACTTCAATCGCATTGCAATATCAAATTTGGATCGCCTGAACCAGAACCAGTTGCCAAACCGGATTACGCCATCATTCTAAGACGAAAGATGATAAATGTTTTATTTCAAAAACGAAGGAAAAGGAAAATTCAAAGCAATTAAGAGGATAAATGAAGTGGTATACCGGAATCGACATAGCCCCAGGATACAAATAAAAATAGTCCACATCGATAGGTTATCACGTTACAACGTTGGAGGATAAGATGACAAAGCAAGGATGCGTATTCTCTCCAATTGAACATAAACGAAAAAAGCTTTCATTAAATTTCAACTTTTTATTTTCAAAGTGTTTTTTGCGTCATAATCCCAAAAGTTCATCGACCAAAATAATTTAAATTAATCGATATAAATCTCAAAGATACGTCAATAAGTGTAATTCAAAAAAAAAAAAAGCTCCTCGATGGTAAAAAAGGTATATAAATGAAAAAACGCGACTTAATTATCTTGCCATTAAAATCTCATTAATTTTCACTTTCCCCATCGAACGACTTGAATAAAAAACGACAAATATTTTTTAATAAAATTAATTATTTTTAGAGCTTTTTTATATTGTGATTTAATTAAATTTTTTTTTTCTGTTTTCCAAAATAGATTTTTCATAATATACATTTATTAAATTCTCATACACCTGTGATCGAACTTTATATTAGAAAAACGATTGGTTTGCCGTTTATAATCAGTGTACCAATTTTTTTTTGTGTATGATTGACACTCGATATCAATTGGACAAATTGGAAAATGTAGAAAAATTTTATGCTGATTGATAAAATATGAGCGTTACGTGATGGATGTATAAACAATATTTTTGCTACTGGAAAAAATTCGACCAATTAGACCGATTCTTATTCCAATCGCTTGGTAATTTTGAAACCTTCTCTTAATGTGTTTATACCATTCAAATACGTTGTTAGCCAATCATAAACTCACTCCAAACAATGACAAGGTTCAATAAGCTTGAATATGACCTTCACAAACCAAATTCAATATCGATATGAAAAATATTTTCTCGAATTTCCCTCATCAAAATTGAATTGGTATGTAATTTCCTTTTTTTGTTTCGGCCATAAATTTATCCAAATAAATAAATAAATAAATAAAAAAATTGTGAAATCGGAATTTATACCTAAATTACAAAATTGATTGGTTTGTCAATGTTCAATAGAAGAAAATTTATTTATCTTAAAACGAGAAAAATTTTCACTTTACAATTTCATAAATCAAAGATATTTTCATCTTAGTTCTCGATAAATAAAATATCTACATATATTTTAAATGTACATATAGTTTCTAGACAACACATAACATATCTTTTCTAATATCTAAATATTATTTTTATTTATATATTTTAGATAAACATAAATATGTCAATACCGGATCGATTTTCTTTATTCATTTCTTGATATCGATGTACGATAGAAGATAAAATTTACGATTTATCCTAAAAATTAAAAAAAAAAACAAAAAAAAAAAACATAAAAAATTGGGTAGATTATGGGAAAAAGAGGTTTGCTACCATCTATGTAAGGATACGTAAATACAAGGGTTAAAACATTTACGACGTATAATCGAGGCTATACTTCAAAAGCATTTCCGCGTTTAAAATATTTGCATACATTAATTTATATACCAAATCCATCATCGCATCAAACTTATGGGTATAATTAAAATGAACCCTTTACTGCGTATATAAATAATCGCGCACACACACAATAATAATCATAACTTCGAACGAACCGCATAAAAAAGGATTAAGAAAATGGGTAAAATACCGTATTTCCCGTTTTGTTGTTCCGTTAAAGCGTATATAGCATAAAACTCAATTTTAAATTCAAAACCATCCAGTTTTCCAGTTCTATCCGTGAGAAAGTAAAGTAATTTTATTAAAGTTTTGTCCAGCTGCATTGATTTGACAAAATATAGCATTTAAGAAAAACTAGGAAATAAAGTTGGATTACGATAAAGCTTTAAAATATTTTTAACTGTTCCAATAACAACAAAAACCATAGATTTTGAGCAAGTTAATAAGATTTGATTAGGTGTGATCAAATTTGATAAGATTTGAATACATTTGATTAGAATTAGGTTTGATTTGATTTGATTAGATTTGATTAGATTTGATTAGATTTGATTAGATTTGATTAGATTTGATTAGATTTGATTAGATTTGATTAGATTTGATTAGATTTGATTAGATTTGATTAGATTTGATTAGATTTGATTAGATTTGATTAGATTTGATTAGATTTGATTAGATTTGATTAGATTTGATTAGATTTGATTAGATTTGATTAGATTTGATTAGATTTGATTAGATTTGATTAGATTTGATTAGATTTGATTAGATTTGATTAGATTTGATTAGATTTGATTAGATTTGATTAGATTTGATTAGGTGTGATCAAATTTGATAAGATTTGATTAGATTTGATTAGATTTGATTAGATTTGATTAGATTTGATTAGATTTGATTAGATTTGATTAGATTTGATTAGATTTGATTAGATTTGATTAGATTTGATTAGATTTGATTAGATTTGATTAGATTTGATTAGATTTGATTAGATTTGATTAGATTTGATTAGATTTGATTAGATTTGATTAGATTTGATTAGATTTGATTAGATTTGATTAGATTTGATTTGATTAGATTTGATTAGATTTGATTAGATTTAATGAGATTTGATTAGATTTGAATAGATTTGATTAGATTTGATTAGATTTGATTAGATTTGATTAGATTTGATTAGATTTGATTAGATTTGATTAGATTTGATTAGATTTGATTAGATTTGATTAGATTTGATTAGATTTGATTAGATTTGATTAGATTTGATTAGATTTGATTAGATTTGATTAGATTTGATTAGATTTGATTAGATTTGATTAGATTTAATTAGATTTGATTAGATTTGATTAGATTTGATTAGATTTGATTAGATTTGATTAGATTTAATTAGATTTGATTAGATTTGATTAGATTTGATTAGATTTGATTAGATTTGATTAGATTTGATTAGATTTGATTAGATTTGATTAGATTTGATTACTTTTGATTAGATTTGATTAGATTTGATTAGATTTGATTAGATTTGATTAGATTTGATTAGATTTGATTAGATTTGATTAGATTTGATTAGATTTGATTAGATTTGATTAGATTTGATTAGATTTGATTAGATTTGATTAGATTTGATTAGATTTGATTAGATTTGATTAGATTTGATTAGATTTGATTAGATTTGATTAGATTTGATTAGATTTGATTAGATCTGATTAGATTTGATTAGATTTGATTAGATTTGATTAGATTTGATTAGATTTGATTAGATTTGATTAGATTTGATTAGATTTGATTAGATTTGATTAGATTTGATTAGATTTGATTAGATTTGATTAGATTTGATTAGATTTGATTAGATTTGATTAGATTTGATTAGATTTGATTAGATTTGATTAGATTTGATTAGATTTGATTAGATTTGATTAGATTTGATTAGATTTGATTATAATTATGTTTGATTAGATTTGATGGGGTTATGCAATGTAGCGCGGCAAGTCTGGCCGAAACTGGATTTAAAGATCTCCAAAACACTAATATCCCCATGTAGACTTAAGTATAGTCGTGGAGGTGCTCACAGGATACTGCCTCATTGGGGAGCATGCGAGGAGGCTTGTGTCAATGGCAAATGACTTCTGTAGAAGCTGTATGGATGAGGAGGAGGAAGAGACTGTGAGTGACTACTTCCTCTGCTCTTAACAAAAATTGCATCGATTAAAAAGTATGGTTTACAAGAAAGTATTATTCTGCGGCATTTTCAGACATTGACTAAGTTTTTGATAAAGTGAAACATCAAGTGTAGCAATCCTTACGGTTTGACTAAGGATCAGTAAAAGAATATTAGCTGGAATAAAATATACTCACTTGTTCAAAACACTGTACGTTAGTTTCAACAAGTCTTTATGTAAAACAGTGGCAACCAGAAGAAAATGGAAAACCAATGAGTATTATTTATTGAAATAATATATAACTTTGGTTTGAAGAACCAACGCAAAGTGAAATTTGGCCATTAAGCCTGAAATTGAGTATTTAAGGCCATAAACACGCGCCTAAAAATTGAATATACGCACTTTATAGTCTTTCATAGTTTTTTCTATATCCTTTACATCCATTAAAGATAAACTAATACCAACTTTTCAATTTCCTTACCTTTATTATCGCCAATCTATTCATTCTATTGTGTGACAAAGTAATAAAAAACAAAATTCTGTTTGTGTAACAAATCACAAAATTTTTTGTTTTTTATGGCCAGAGTAAATATTATTTTTCAGAAAAAGTTTTATTTTTTATTATTGTGCCCAAACTTTTGGAACAATAAAGTTATCCTTTTTACCGTTTATATATATAGGAAAACGGAAGTCAAATAGAAAATATTTTTTATTAGGTATGGGATTTGTATGTATATACACGTTAGGATATTATGTTCGGCTGCAAGTCTGTACGAATACATTTTTAGGCCAACCATAAACCACAAACAATTTCCATTAACAATTTGATTAAAACCAAAACAGGCAAAACGACAATAACGACAACACAATAAATAAAAAAAAAATACTTGCCCTGAAGCGATTAAAACGTACAGATACGATATAAACAATAAAACGGATAACCTTTTTGAATTTGTTTTTGCTGTTTGTATAAAAATCAATTTGTCTGATTGAACTCTGTCTCACATGTATTGGATTTGGTAGACATGCATGTTGGTGATGACCAAAGTTTGAACTAACTTAACCTCATGACTTTGTTGAACGACCATTAATTTAAATTCATCGTTAAAATTGGATACGTTGGAGCTTTTGAATTATTCCTATAGTTTAAAAAGTGTTTAAATCATTCTACATACAGTAAGCATCGTTAAAGCTTTAAAAGGTAATATATTTGATTAGAATCAGGTTTGACAAGATTAAATTTGATTAGATTTGATTAGATTTGATTAGATTTAATTAGATTTGATTAGATTTGAGTAGATTTGATTGTATTTGATTGTATTTGATTAGATTTGATTAGATTTGATTAGATTTGATTAGATTTGATTAGATTTGATTAGATTTGATTAGATTTGATTAGATTTGATTAGATTTGATTAGATTTGATTAGATTTGATTAGATTTAATTAGATTTGATTAGATTTGATTAGATTAGATTTGATTAGATTTGATTAGATTTGATTAGATTTAATTAGATTTGATTAGATTTGATAAGATTTGATTAGATTTGATTAGATTTGATTAGATTTGATTAGATTTGATTAGATTTGATTAGATTTGATTAGATTTGAATAGATTTGATTAGATTTGATTAGATTTGATTAGATTTGATTAGATTTGATTAGATTTGATTAGATTTGATTAGATTTGACTAGATTTGATTAGATTTAATTAGATTTGATTAGATTTGATTAGATTTGAAGAGATTTGATTAGATTTGATTAGATTTGATTAGATTTGATTAGATTTGATTAGATTTGATTAGATTTGATTAGATTTGATTAGATTTGATTAGATTTGATTGGATTTGATTAGATTTGATTAGACTTGATTAGATTTGATTAGATTTGATTAGATTTGATTAGATTTGATTAGATTTGATTAGACTTGATTAGATTTGATTAGATTTGATTAGACTTGATTAGATTTGATTAGATTTGATTAGATTTGATTAGATTTGATTAGATTTGATTAGATTTAATTAGATTTGATTAGATTTGATTGGATTTGATTAGATTTGATTAGATTTGATTAGATTTGATTAGATTTGATTAGATTTGATTAGATTTGATTAGATTTGATTAGATTTGATTAGATTTGATTAGATTTGATTAGATTTGATTAGATTTGATTAGATTTGATTAGATTTGATTAGATATGATTAGATTCGATTAGATTTGATTAGATTTGATTAGATTTGATTAGATTTGATCAGATTTGATTAGATTTGATTAGATTTGATTAGATTTGATTAGATTTGATTAGATTTGATTAGATTTGATTAGATTTGATTAGATTTGATTAGATTTGATTAGATTTGATTAGATTTGATTAGATTTGATTAGATTTGATTAGATTTAATTAGATTTGATTAGATTTGATTAGATTTGATTAGATTTGATTAGATTTGATTAGATTTGATTAGATTTGATTAGATTTGATTAGATTTGATTAGATTTGATTAGATTTGATTAGATTTGATTAGATTTGATTAGATTTGATTAGATTTGATTAGATTTGATTAGATTTGATTAGATTTGATTAGATTTGATTAGATTTGATTAGATTTGATTAGATTTGATTAGATTTGATTAGATTTGATTAGATTTGATTAGATTTGATTAGATTTGATTAGATTTGATTAGATTTGATTAGATTTGATTAGATTTGATTAGATTTGATTAGATTTGATTAGATTTGATTAGATTTTATTAGATTTGATTAAATTTGATTAAATTTGAATAGATTTGATTAGATTTGATTAGATTTGGCTAGTAACTGTCGAACAATTCATTCAATTGTTATTTTAACGGAAAGCTTTGGTTCCAAAACCAATGGAAAATATAAACAAATATATAATTTTCTGGACATTTTATCATAAATGAAATTGAATTCAAATTGAAAAATATTTGAATGAATGCAAAATATGATTTAATTTTAAGCCCGAAGCATGAAAAACATAGACAAAAATCACAAGTAATTGAATTATGGATTCAAATAGATTTTAAGATTTGATTCTTGATTTTACAAAGTCGTTGAGTTGTTATATTGAAAAAAATCTTTGTTCAATGTACTAAAAAATTATCTAGGCCCTAACCTTAAACATACACATGTATACAAGATTTTGGATTAAAAATTAAATTTCATTTTCATACATCCCCATATCACTTTAAAAATTACGAATAAAATGAAATTACCATCATATCCATGCGCTCATAATTTTATAACCCTTAATGTTATGTTCCCTAACCAGCGACTTTATATAGCATTTTAAAATGATAATACTGAAACACACTAAAAAATTATTATAATAACATTAATTAATCCTTAAGAATCCATTAACGTTTATTTAATTACACGCAATTAGAAATGTATAATTACACGAATTACGAAGATTTTGTATATTCGGTTATAACTCTCGCTCAGCTAAAACTCTTTACATTTCGAGAAGCAAAAAAAAAAAAAATGTCATCGTTGTTGTTTTTTTTTTTTGGTTGTCGTCTCTGTCGTTTTGTTGCTTCGCCTTGGCATCGCATAATCGTGACAAACATTTCTTAAACATAATTTGTATAATTTTAATAATTTTTTTTTTTAATTTTATTGTGCCTAAAATATCCGTACCTTTAGCGTAAGCAAAATAAATGATTTTAATTATTATGATAATTAATTGTCGTTGATATTTTTATGTAAATCTTAAAGTGTGACATAGAATCGGTATGACGACAGTGTTTTATCCTGTTTAAACTTTTTTATCTTATAAAGTCCGATAATTCAAATAGGAAAGTATCTTTTCTACTTGAATGGTTAGTTTGGGACAAAAGCTTTGGGTAACTATTGAAAATAGTTAGCCATTGAAAAGTAAAGCAACATACCGTACATTTATATTTTAAAATGATTAAAGAAGTTGTGCAATATATCAAAACCCAGGCTAGACAAAGCGCCACTTACAAGAGTTCATGGCCAGCTATGAACGTTTTTATTGAAAAGATGCGCTAGAATCCAATCTTTCAAAAAGTTATATAATGGCTTTATCTTGACTACAATGTCTTGAAAAGAAGCTGCGGTTCTGGACCTACGATCTAGGGATTAAGCAGCAAATGCAACTGATGGTATCTAGCGATGTTTGCTGTAGAAAATCCAAATAAACATTTTTCGAGTTGTCTGGGATTCAAGTTTTTAAATCAATGGTATTTCGCCAAACGCTTGCTGTTATAAAGTCCGGATATGGTAAAGGCATTTTCCTTTATTTAAGTTCTGTGAGTGGAAAGTTTCGGGTAATTGAACGTCTTCTAGAATTTGAGATGTTAAGAGAACGTCTCCTAGAATCCGAGTTTGTCTTAGATTTTAATCATTTACTGATTCATTTGCTTCATGTGAGTTTATTTCTTTAAAATCGTTATTTGGCCTTCCGCCACCACAGTCGTTTTACCTTGTTTGTAAACAATGTCATAGTCGAAGTTCATAAGGTCCAGACGCAATCGTAGGATTTTCGAATTTTTTTCTGATGTTTTAATAAAATTGAGTGGCTTATGATCTGTGAGAGTATTTTTTTAATGCTCAAATTTTGGTTAGTGCTTTTTGTCCATTTGTGTTCATTCTGGACGTGAAGGTATTTTAACCTTTTTGTGCATTTGGGAAAGAACAGCCCCTATAGTGTAAACTCGGATGCATTTGTGGTTCAGATGAAAGGTTTTGAGAAATCCGGATTGGCAAGAATTTGATCAGTGGATATAATCTTCTTAATGGTTTCGAAAGCTTTAACTTAGTCTGGATCCTTGACGTTAATTGCAGTGATCTGAGAATAATTCGGAATGAACCCATGATAATAACCTGATAGCGCTAGAAATTGCTTGATTTGTTTTTGGGTGACTGTGGTAGTGGCCATTTAAGTGTTTTTTCGATATTTTTCGGGTTTGGTTTTACCTCTTCTTGGTTATTACATGTTTAAGGGATTCTGTCTTTTTTTTCAGAAATTTGCATTTATCGAGCTGAATTTTTAAATTAAAGTACGAAAGTCGTATATAGTAAATTTTCCCGATTAATTCGTGCTGGACATTATTCATAGCTCGTTGAAAAGTTGCCGGACCGTTTTAAAATCCAAATGGCATTCGCGTAAACTCTAAAAGCCCTTTTTCAGTTGAAAATACAGTTTTCTGTTGAGATTTTTGATCCATTGGGATCTGATGGAACCTTAACTGCAAGTCTAATGTAGCAAAATAAGTGGACTTGCTCAGACCAGCTAAAATATCTTCTATTTGTGGTAATGGAAATTTATAATCTACGGTTTTATCACTTAGCTTCCTAAATCGATCAATACTCTGGTCTTTCGGAGACCCGTCACTGGTTTTTGGTACTATACCGATAGTGGTCAAGAATGGGGACTAATGGAATTTCTTATGATTCCATACTGTTCAACATATCTTGTATGTGCTTCTCCATTTTACAGTAATGGGGATATCTATTCAATTTTGTGTTTACGGGATTTTCGTCCTTTGTAATTTAAATTTTTACTGTCGACTAAGTGTTTGGTCCTAATTAAGCTTTAAATTATTTGTTTGTCTATGGGTATGCTCCCATAACCTTCAATTAGTTTAATGACTTTAAAATTATTTATTTCAAAGTTTAATTTAGGTAAGTTTTTTGGCCGATTTGGATCATTCGTTATAATTTTTATAGCAGATTGAAAGTTTGTCCGTCCTTGATATTTATGTTGTCGATTTATTTTTTTTCTTTGCATTATTCGAAAAAAATTAATTGCTAGCGAATTTACAAAGAAAAGCGTATGCCCCTTCTATATTTAAAGTTCTAAGTTTTCTAAGTTTTCTCCTTTTAAGTTTTGCGTAAGTCAGATATAAAGACGGCAAGGGAGTTCTTTACAATAAAGGCACAAATTGCTGCCACCATCCGTTATACAGTAGATTTTGCTTAGCTATTGACTTTATTGATTTAGTAAAATTTCTTTTTTGTTTTTTGGTCGAAGATGTGCATTGACAGAGATTTGTCTGGTGAATTTTGGTGACAGTTTTGCAGCTTTGGTTATTGATTCCCGCATTATTTCCCAATAAAGTTGTAATATAAATTAATTATGCTGTATACACGACTTATATTTCAAAATTTTTTAATTAAAATTTTAATTGCAATGGCTGGATTACAACATATAATTTTAACAATAGCACTGATTACTAAACTGTAGATAAACATAGTTAATTTGGTATTTAAAAAAAATTTATTTCATTTTTAATAAATTATATTATTTACTAAAAATAAACATAAATGAATAAAACCCTGGGGGCCCAATTAATTTTCAATTAAATAAATCATTTGCATAATATTTTGATAAATAATTACCTAACATTTAAACGTGATAAGTGATGAAAATATAATTTATTCTGTACACCATCAAGAGGTACTACATGGTTAATTATTTAAAAAAATAGTTTTTAATTATTTTATTTATAGAAATAAAAATGTCTGAGCATAAAGTAATATAATGAAAGCTTTTCACCAAAGCCACTTGAACCAACCATTTATATTTAAAAAATTTAACATTTTCAGCCATATAATAATAAAACTTTTTTTTTTAGTTTATAAAACTTAAATTTTCAATAATTTTTTTTTTATGTTTTATGTTGTTTAAATGAAAAAAAAATCAGTATTTTGTTCTTTTATGTAAAAGTTATGTTTCACAGTCGTGTGCATTTTTAATTGAAATTTAATTTGATGTTTGAACAATTAATAAAGTGTTGAAATTTTTAGGCTTGCAAAATATTCAAAAAACTATAAATAACACAACAGCTATAAATTGCGACCTAACAAAGCTTTCAGGATAAAGAATTAAGCCCTATTGTACTTATTGTTTACTTATGATATACCATAAGTAAACAATAAGTACAATAGGGCTTAATTCTTTATCCTGAAAGCTTTGTTAGGTTGCAATTTATAGCTCAAACCTTTTTGCCATTACCCCTTCTAGATTACACTGTCCTGGAGCACTCTAAGTTCAGTCTTTGGCTTTTTCCGAAGCATAAATCTAAGCACTGTAATAGGCCTTCCTACAATTACTCTTTTCAATTTCAGTTGGAGAATCGTACCTCCTCTTGCAAGTTCATCTGCTTTGCAGTTCCTCTTAACGCCCGAATGACCAGTGATGATCGGATTCATAAGGCCATCTTTAGAGTCCTAGAAATTGGTTCCAGACACCTTATTGTGACTTGACTGTCCGCATATATTATCATTCACAATATAATTCGTGAATATATTACATTGCTTCAACCAAATCAAGACTTTCTCTATCGTTACCATTTCAGTTTGGTACATGCTGCAGGAGTCAGAGACGGTAGTTGCAATATGTTCATTGTTTAGTGCAGTAGTACCAATATGGAATAAACTCTAAAGAAATAATTTTTGAAAGACCCTCCTCAAAGGCATATTTAGTGCGAGACACACATGTGAGTTCTGTTTACCAAAGATATCAACTGAAAACTGTGGAACTTCACGGTTAAGGCATGCTTTGGTTATTTCGTATAAGTGCCCCACTTAAAAGAAAACAGATCATTCAATGCTCACCTCGTACGTATATAACGGGTTCTACTCCGGTAGTAAAGAGCAAATATATCGGCTCCAGTTTGAGACCTTATCTATTACCAAACAATGCTCAGTCAAAAAGGCACATCTAATGCTATTTACGGTAGATGGGACAACCACTTAATTTTTTTTGTTTCTTAGTGAAGGGTACCAGTTCTCTTTTAAATGGGTGGGTTCTCAGTGCACCCTGGACAACCCACTCTGTAATAATCAGGAGCAAATTCTACATTACCTTCATAAGTGTGTAAAAATATTTCAGTTCCAGAAATAGTCTATCATTAATCACAGATTATATGCGACAGGCCGCCTCCCAATGGGAACAAGACTCTATATTAGACAGCCATCTACTTATAATGAATTATTTTTACAAAACACCTGTCAAGACACTGCCCAATTACTGGGTTCCAGACAATTGTAAAAGAAACGATGATAGTGTAATAGGTCTAGGACCCTTTAGGTAGTTTTGCAAGTCTTTTCCAGGTTTCGTGAAAAAGACAACGTTTGTTTTCGAGGATTATAAACTAACTATAATATCCCTTAAAGATCACCTATAGCCATGAGAGAAAAATTTCCGAGTTGTTCTTGCTTTCTGCCGGTCTGGGCCAATCGATTTAAAAGGGTTGTTTCTTTTTAATCGATATCAGAGTTCGTTTTTCTGATAATATGTGCTGTTCACTACGAATGTGCGTTTAAAACTTCATCAAGTTGTTGAAGCTCCATGCCAAGTTGGATTCAATGAGAAAATTCAAAAATGTTTCACTAGAAGCTGTGTGTTAGTTTTCCACAAAAAATGGCTCCAGCATCCGGAGACTTTTTATTTTAAGATGTTTTATTAAAGGCTGTCATGCATGCCTTCCAATCGGTTTCTTAATTTTTGGACCACCATACTGATTTCTACATTCCACTTTAAAGGCAAATGGCATTCAAGGATAAATTGGATTGTGATAAATTCAAATTCTCAACTTTCAGTGGGGCCTATAGACTATATCCCAAAAGTCCACCAATACTCAATATACTTGATTTAGATTATTCTTCTAGGGTTTCTGAAAAGTTTCTAGGAAATAGGGCAAATATTAAAGTTGTAAATTATTATTAAACGGTGGCAAAAAAAGGAGCGCTTTGTCACCGCTCTTATTTCCCAATCATGGAAAGATTAATTCTCGAAGTGAAGGTCATATCTAGAACCTCCCTTCGTTTTCTTGTGAATAATTTAGGTTCTCGTCCAATATTGCGAACATTAAGGTTCAATTTTAGCAAGTAATTAAATAATGACTTACCCCTTTTGATAATATTGATGCCCGAAAGTTCGTTGACATCACATCTAGGCATTACAACAATCTTCCAATTTAAGGACCAGTTCTCTTAGATTATCCAGAAAAATCGTCTTAACCAGGTTTTATTGTTGCCGACCTCCTGTAACGAGATAAAAGGAACAAAGTTAGCTTACTTGTCACTAATCTAATTTTATTTTGGCTAAAAGACACTAAATAATAAGGGAACTAAAGATTCCTGACTATTTCATGTGAACTTTTAAACAATCACTATAGCCATTGATAATTTATGTTTGGAAAACCAGACTTCCAAAAAAGAAAATCCCAACATAATTACATTAAAAATCGAATCGATTTATTTTCGATTTAAATTACTAAACGAAAGGCTATATAGTAGACCAATTCCAAAACACATTTAAAATCCATGTATCATCAATACTCGAACTATTTATGTGAATCCTTAAAAATGTGCTTATATACCGATTAAATTAATTTGCAATTCGTTCAATAAAATCAAAAACGAAAAAAAAAATTTAAATTGCAAATCCGATATCGTTTATCCAATAAATTATCCAGTGATAAATGTTACTCGACATAATACAAAAAAATGGAAAATTATCAAATAAAACTACTTTGTTTTTCCTACCCTCCTCCTATATAGAACGGAAGTTACATCGATTTACATTTTTTCAAAAACAAAAAACCAATACAAAAAATACAGTAAAATTCAATAACATTTTATCGAATTTTCCGTACACACTTATATATGACGGTATATACAGGAAAATGATTTTCAATTAAATAACATCGACATTTTTAAAATTCATCAAAATGTTGTTTTGACAAGATACACGTTGCACGATGAACTTAAAAACGATGACATGTGTGGTGGTTCTTCATTATAGACGTTCGATGTATCTATACCTTCGAGTATGTTTACAGAATGGGAAAATGTCGTAAAAATTGGTAGAAAATCTAATTTTAATATAAATAACAACAATCCATTATTCGATTAAAAATCATTTTAATGTATCAGGTACTCGTACCTCGATGTATGTAATATAAATAGGTGTATCGTTGCTATATTGAAACGAAATCAAGCCAATAATATAAGTATAAATTGATATAAGACACCGAACCACAATTTTATGTACCTATACATATACATAAACAATCATAAATCGTTGCAAATTTATTCAAACATCTTGATATGCTATCTTTATACCGTCATTATGTCTGTTCTATGTACACTGCTAGTCAAAAAAAATACAGACAGTATTTAGGTTTATTGCAAGCTGTCTGGTAAATTATTTGCAGAAAGTTACGTGTTAGTCAACAAAACATTTCTACTCTTCTAACCTATATAAAGATTGTAAAAAACATCTTATTTACAATCTTTATATAGTTTCCGCCACCAGGTTGCGCTTTCCTTAAAGAAAAGCTACACAAATTATCTGTCATGAAACAGTAATCCACTAGGTTAATTATGTAAACTTAACATTTTTGATTCCCCAAAGTTTAAATGTACTACTAAATACTCCAGTGACTAATTTATTGATTAATTTAGAATGTACGACCGAACATTAAGCATTATATCCCGAAAAGCGCCGGACACACCATACACCCGGACACACCAATGATTCTCTGATTAAAAATCTATTAATGGGCTAATTTCTTAAAGCCGTAAGCTAAATTTTTGCCTGAAATTTACAATTAACTAATATATTGCATTACTAAAAATATAAAATTATAAAAATTATAACACAAATTAACAAATTGATTAAACATTACAAATCAATTTAATTAACCGTTTTATGACCGAAAATCTAATTTATATACACTTTATTTGACACAAAACTTTAAAATTAATACAAATTAAATTTAAAAAAAGGATTAAATAGTACGAATCTATTGAATTGACCGTTAACAAGAAAAGAAAATAGACATCGAGGTCCAGGAACAGTGCAAAAACGAGAGTAGGATACAAATTGGATCAAAGACACTTATGGAAGTGCTGTCATTTGGGCTTGCGGTATATATATTATTTCAAAAAATTTGCTGGAATTATGATCTTGTGTTCATCAGAGTTAAAATCGAAGATATCGAACCTGTGCTTATCGCCAAGCTAATTTATTGGGACAGAGGAATGACAATTGATATGCTTTCTCTGAAAAACTTCCATTAAAAGGCACCTAGGTCTAAATTTCGATAAAATATTAATCCGACCCGTATCCCAACAATTTGCTAGGAAGTAGTATATGAACGACAGGTAAAAAGAAAAGTGGCTAGAAGTAGATTGCCAACTTGAGGATTTAGCTTGAATAAATGCACTATAATATTTGCTAAATACTGCCGATAACCACTTCAGTGACAACTGAAAATTAGTTGACCTAATTTTTTTAGAATATAATTTATTGATAAGGACTCTGATATTGAGCCTCTTATAAAATTTTGAAGATATTTAAAAAACGATTTAGTTTTATTACAATCGGAAACTTAACTGCAGTTCCCAAGAAAATATTTACATATCCATACATATATACTCCGGTATCACTAACGAACGGTACACTTCGAAATTAGTTTTTCATTTGCCTATATTTTTCATTATACAAACCGTAACTTAGACATGCCACTAGGACATAATATAAGAAATAATTCTTAAATTACAAAAAAACATAAACTAAAAAATACAATTAACACTTAAAAATTATACAGAAAATTAAGAGATCAAGCAAAACACGTCCGACCTAATCGACGATCAGCGACCGAATGATGATTAGTGATAGCATATTTATAGATGACAAAACATTTGAATTGCTCTTAAATTTGCCATGGCTTACTGTTTCAAAATATTTAATTTACAGATTGCCTATATTATGAAACAAACGAAATTTGATTTAAATTTGAAATACGTAATGACGTGTAAAACTCAAAGCCAGCTAATATTGTTGCTTGGTATTGTCTAACGAACTTGTATTCTTTATTTCGAATGTATATCGGCATATACAGTTTTAGTGCATAGATCAATTTTGTTGACGATTGGCATGCTGAAAAAAATATTTATAATCTTTAGAAGTAACAGTGACGAGAAATTTAAGACTTTTGAAACCATAGACAACATGTCAGTGACAAAGTTCCAGATATATACACCAAACAGATATAAACACTCCAACGGAAGGTCATAGTTGTGTAGTTGTATTCATCGCCATTACCGATCGTAATCAGGTGAAAAAAAAAGTAAATTTATTCTCCAGATCACATTTCTGACCAGGGTTTTAAAAGATTACATAAAACCCTATATAGTAATGAAAAGCTGTAGGATAAAGCAGAAAACTTTCTAAAAGCTGTTTGTAAAATCAAGTTAAGCATTACAGTGCATATACCCAAGGTAAATGTCTATATTTTGTTGACAAGCAGTGTATATATTATAATAATATGTACTGTGTGCGATGGAGGAAAAATGAAAAATTATGTCATCATGCACGAGAGGCGGCAATAATAACAATAAAACCAACAAGAACATTGTTGAAAATGGAAAAAATTATTATTATTTTTATATCGACGAATAATTTTGATTTTCCAACCCAAGTATTGACAACATCAATCTTATGTTTTATTGAATATAAATAAAAAAATATTATTACAGATATGAAAGCACCTGATACGTCTATCATCTTTAGATTACATGATGTCTTTTTTTATATTTTATTTATGTATTAGAAGACGAAGGTATATTGATAGATTGCCTCTTCTCTAGTCGATCGAATAAATTTCAAATTAAATTAATTTTAAGTGAAGCTCGATTTTGGTAAAATTTGATTTGGAAAATAATACAATAAAGAATAGTAAGAGTGAATTGTAAATGGATAAATCGACTGACTGGTAATTTCAAATTAGGTTTATACTGTAAATAGAGGTTTGATTGGAATTTTTGATATCTTAAGCAAAAGAGGTGAGATCAGAGCAAAACTGATAAAACTTAACTGTTGCAAAAACTTACGTTTGTTTGTATGTTTGTGTCTGAACTCTGCGATGTTTTCTGGGGCCGAAGTTCTCCTAACTCTTTCGCGGTTAATTTTTAACATCCTACCTTACGCCGTCACCAGCCAATTCGAGGACGCACGAATACAGGTTCAGTTTTAAATCCATCTGCGTATTGCATTGCTCCAGCCAGCCTGTACTGACATGGACGATGGTTCGCGGCCCATGGAGTCTGCACTCCAACACCGATCGTCATCACCGATCGTAATCAGATGATGAAAAATCCCTTTCGCAACCCTCCCCCATTGGGATTCAAACCCGGTACCTCCCGTCCCAAACACCGCAGCTTTAACCACTGCGCCAATTACTCGGTCAAAAAAAAAAACGAAGTGGCTGTGTCATCTGCACGGCCATAGTGATACGTGATAACGTAAATATGTAGTGTGAGAAATGATAGACTGTATGGATTTATTAAAATCAATTTATTTATTACTAGCAACCGCGCCATCGGCGGTGTACAAACGATTAAGTATTGGTCGATGGTACGAGAAATACCTTGTGGTGAATGTGATATCGAGGCAAGTGCCTCCCAAAGTCGTCGGGTTTAGTGTGTTGAAAACGCAATTTAGATTGAAGGCGTCCTTTATGAAGCATAGGAATTCAGTTTTAGCGATGACATTGATGTTGAAGTCGCCGCAGAGTACAAGGGCTATGTCAGAATCATTGCTAATATAAGGCATTGAGGGGTTATTTATGTATGGGAGGAGAGTCTGGTACAGAAGCAAGCAATGTTCTGCATTGTTGCCCCGGGATAAATATAGACGGATCCTAATACAAAAGTAAGGTTGATGTCGTCAGTGTCCAAGAAAACTTTAGCAAAACAAATATCACCAAATGTGCGGGTATGCATATCCTACTCGTCACGCTGATATCAAGTCGCTTTCAAGATGATTTGGTGAAGATAAATTATAGATGGCCACTCCACCAGCTGCATTAGTGGTCGTTGAGCTCCTTATCGTCACGCATCCAAGTCTCGCTTTTTGCCAGATAGTCGCATCGCTGATTAACTGAATCAGTTTCAATTTCGCTTGCGTGAGCTCTGAGACTCTGTACATTAAGGTTGAGGATGAGTATTTGAGTGGACGCAGCAGTGTTGTTGCAAAAGCTTTGCGCCAACGTTGTATCTGTGGGAAGTATGTGGCGCTTGTGTCGCCTGAACTCGTCGTTGATCTCGCGCATTGCCGGCACATAACATCCTCTCCTTCCGTGTAAGAACCGGAGTGGCACATCATTTTCGGTGGTTATATTCAAATCTTGTAATCTGGTAACTCTGCTGAGTGCCACAAAGACGAGCTGCTGTTGCTGCTGAGTCGAATACTTATAAACGAGCTCATTAAATGTGCCACCCTTAGACTTGTGAATTGTAATGGTGCAGGCGGGCATAAGTGGAAACTGCTTGGGTTTGCACTTCACAGTTTTGGTGAGCGATATGTTCACTATCCGTTGCTAGATCGGGACCCAAGTCAGTGAGAGATCGTCCGGCTTGCTAAGCACATGAGGGCGATATTTTATTCTCGTGTGTGTGCCGATGGACTCGTGTGGGAACTCGAACATTTTTGTTTTTGTCTCTCCATGGTTTATGTTACCCCCACTGTAATCCCATTCCATGATGCTATATAATAAATTAATTAATTTTAACAGACACTATTTGGTATTTAACTTAATTTTTTTACTGCTAATTTTACTATCTTTACCTTTCTTATTTATTATTTTTACTAAATTTTTATTTATTTTATTATTATTTTTAATTGCAAATAAATATAAATGGCATTGAATCGAAGGTAGTTTTTTTGTTTTTTTTTGAATTTGGCTACTGTTCTGTCATAGTAATAAAGAGCGTCATAGAGAACGATTCATGTATTTCAGTGAAACTACACTGAAGAAGTAAAGTGACATCTATTAGTATTAATATGTACTACTTTATATTGTTTCATTTCACACATATTTTTATGTAGTTCGCCTCAATGTATGCATTATTGTAATACTAACTTTCATTTGCAAACAAATAATTGCACTAATTATTGCAATTATTTGTTTGCAAGAGACATTCAGACTGTATAATTTGAAATTTATGTTTTTTTTCTTAATTATAATTAATGTGGATATTAATGATTTTAGTTTTAAATTAATTAAATCGCATTGTTCTTTACGCAAATTTTGACCCCAAAATTGATTCGATGCATTCTCTCGCTATCACGGTAAATCGCTCTAATCAGAGGTGCGCGGTGTACACTCCCCCGCCTCCTGTTGACCACAATGTGTAAATACAAAGAATGATGCATTGAGATTAAAGATGAACCTACGCAATGATATATTTAGAATGAAGTAATACCTTATACTTAATGAGTAGTTTCCATGCAAACAAGGACAAATTTCATTCGATTTTCTGAACATGCTAGCCTTAGTTCTGAGTTTCAAAACGTTATCACGTTAAAAATAACATACACAAATTATTATATATCATATAATATATGAGATAGCTTTTAAAATAAAACTTTCATATAATTAATTTTAAGGTTATGTAGAAACATCAACATACTACTTTTTATTCATTTGTATAAAAATGACAAAACTCGCGACATTTGTAATTCGTCTTATTCTAACTGAATTAAAATATTTAAATAAAATATTGACATATTTAAATTAATGAATATTGAATATTTGAATTCTGTTTGAAAAAAGACGAATTACAAATGTCATGACACTTAGTGTATAGACACTTAGGTTATTTCAACCAATCACAGGACAAATTTGTGTTGAAATTAATAGTTAAGGTAACGCTTAATCTAAATAAATATAACAGTTTAGGGTTTTTAGTAATTTCTAAACTTTAATTTGAGTACGCAAAGTTTATTTATATTCAAACTTCGTGTTTGGTGTGCATATTCGTATATCCATGAAAACGTCAAAAGTTGACAACACAATCGGTGTTTTATACTAGTGTAAGTCAGACAGCCAATATTATTGTCTTTTTCATTCATATCAATAAGCGATGTGCAATAATTCATCCATAAAGCGAACGCATTAAGTACAGACTATTTCACTTTATCACAATTTATATCACCAAATGTGATATAGCACCACACAATGACCACCCAGTTCATCAATTTGGAATCTAAAATCAGCATGAAAGTCCACATGGTTGACAATGTAGTGAAACAAGATTAAGAGGAAATTTTTCTAATCTCTTGTTGGATATTGTAGAAGCCTTCGACAAACTTTGGCATAAAGCATTAATATATAAAGTCGAAATAAATTTTCAGAATCAGTTTCATGTAGTTTTAAAAACATTCTCCTTCAAATACAACTATTGGTTGTTTAAATGATATTAGCACACGCATTCTACAAGGAAGTATCCTATCCATCATATCCTATATGCTTTTTCAGGATCTAGAAATTTGCATAAAAGAGATCTGTAAGGAGTAGAGTATGAATAACGATAGTGCTTTGTACTTTGACTCCTATTAAAAAACCACCACTCACCTCTAACCAGTGGGTTTTCATATCTATTTATTGAACTTATTGATTTTAGATTGGATATCCTCCATAGAAAAACGAAACGATTCACATAATGCTTCAATTGTTTCAGGATTGGCCACACTTGGTGATACTGGAATAAAAGGGCATCAACGTTTTGCAAGTTGCTTTGGTTTATTTAAAATAAGTTATTTAAAATTCGGTAATTCACTTCAATGACAATGGTTGTTATTATGCCTTTTTTAGAAATACATTTTAAACATGACACATCATTGCATATTCCACATTACCTCATCTAAAACTGATCATAATAATAATTAATCTGATGGCGGAGCATAGGTATTCTATTTGGCACACCCTACATTTCAATTCCTTTAAAATACTTCTATTTATTAAAAATATCTTTATTCAGTTGGAATTACCTAAACTATCTACAACTTTTGGAACCAGTTCCAATATCTGGATTTAAATTTAACTGTAAATGCCAAATGTGGATGGTAATGAAGCAAGAAAGTAACTTATGCGCCATAGATATATATTGACTAATAAGCTCGGTTAGTAAAGTATTTGAATGTCTTTTCAAAAATAGACTCAATGACTTTATTGAAGAAAACCTATTGCGAAAAATTCGACTGTCCACCAAATCCGAATCTCATAATTAAACATCTGTTCAAATTCAATGAGACTTGAAAAAATCTACTAGTGTGGTTCTTCTTGACCTAAAAGTCTTTTGCATATAAACTTGGTATTATTTCCTGCGATTCAAACTCTCAAACCATTGAAATCTTACTTCGAAACTCTAATTCTACTCTAATAAGCACTGACTTTGTCATTATTACTTATCTCAATAACATTAGAAGGGCTTTTAATTTTCCTTTAGCAAATTGGGTCTTAAATGAAATTCTAACAAACCACAAGATACGATTTTCAACGATAAAAGATGACAACTAAATTACCTTAAACAAAATGGTTTTTGCACGGTCAACAATATTGTCCTTGAGAAAACTGTTCAAATATCTTTCATTTTTCTAGAACCAAAAGCAACATTGTAAAATAGTTAAAATTGTTGCATTATGTGCCAAAGGAGCATAACGGTATTTTAAATAGTTGTAAGATAGAACTAGGATATGTGTTGCGTTTATGAAAGAATCATAAGTAATTGGGATCCTTTTAAGACATGAACTTCCAATTTCTTGTAAAATATAATAATTTTTTGTAGTATTAAATCATTTAGATCAAATCATCATTTAAGTATCCTTAAACTACACTGATATATATATATATATATATATATATATATATATATATATATATATATATATATATATATATATATATATATATATATATATATATATATATATATATATATATATATATATATATATATATATATATATATATATATATATATATATATATATATATATATATATATGTGTATATATATATATACAAATGGGTAAGTTCATTCATAAATTTAAAGCTCATTAAAAGAATAAAAAGTTAAAAACTGTCACATATATATGAGCTTTTGTTGTTTTTAATTGATTATCCATTGTATATAGTAACTGCTTTCTAATTAACTGCGTGCGGCCTAATAAGACAATATACTACATATTATAAAGATTTCTATACATTGGGATGTGGTTAAGACTGAGAAAGATAAATGACAAAACCCCTTGGGATATATGTTTTTGTGTTTAATTTTTTTTCTTCTAATTATTAATTTTTATTGTGATTTGGCGGTAATATGAACTAATAAAAATACATCATAAACAGAGGCCAATTTAGCTAATTTCTTATCTTCCTTGAGGACAAAACATCATGATTGATGAATTAATTTCGAAAAGCAACAACATTTAGGCGGAAATAATGTTTTGCCAGCTCTTGTTGTTTTTATATGTTACTGTATACATTAAATGATGATTGTGTAGATTTTCGCATCCCCTCTAGAAAATGGTATATAGGTATCACTTAAATTTCATGATAGCGAAAATATTTAAAATTTTCTACTTTTGGTATTTTGCGGTTAATTTTTTTTTAATATATTTTTTAAATTAAATCACAACCAAAAAAAATAATTAGTTTTTTTTATCAAGTTTATATATATATATATATATATATATATATATATATATATATATATATATATATATATATTAATATATATGTAAATTATACATTTCGAATTGTTTATTTTTATCGTTTTAAATATGCATAATATTATAAAAAATGCTAAGCGGATTAAAAATTATAAAAAGTGCGCGAATACTCTTAAAATAAAATTTGTAAATAAAGCTAGACTATTTAAAAAAAATTGTAATGTGTTTATTTTCGAAATACGTACGTAATGATGGTAAATAAAAACATTAGCAAGGCTTCACGTAATGGTTGGTAAGGTAACTAAGCATAAGAACGTAAATTTTTAAATTTATTTAAATAACAAAAAAATTACGCTATTTAAATATTATTATATAAATACAACAATTTATAAATACAAAATGTGAATGATAAGCTAAAATTTTACTTTTTATCATTTAACAGTGTATACAAAAACGAAAATATTAATTTAATTATCTTATCGCAACCGACAACCACACAATCAATCCCTAATCATGATTTCCTGGAAAATGAGGCACAGTAACTCTTGAATTCAATACATTTAAATTTAAGCTTTTTCTAAATGTATCGAGAGTTTTCTAAAATTAATTTATGTTAATACCCTACGAATATGAAAGTTTTGTGAAGACCATTGCAAAAAACAGCTTTTAATAAGTTTTATTAGTGGCAAAATAAAGATCATAGTTTAAAAGCTTCACTTAAAGCTTTAATATTAAACTAGTAGATCATAAACAAATCAAAAAAAAACTTATTTAATTCGTCTCTGATAATAATATAATAATATAATAATATAATAATATAATAATATAATAATATAATAATATAATAATATAATAATATAATAATATAATAATATAATAATATAATAATATAATAATATAATAATATAATAATATAATAATATAATAATATAATAATATAATAATATAATAATATAATAATATAATAATATAATAATACAATAATATAATAATATAATAATATAATAATATAATAATATAATAATATAATAATATAATAATATAATAATATAATAATATAATAATATAATAATATAATAATATAATAATATAATAATATAATAATATAATAATATAATAATATAATAATATAATAATATAATAATATAATAATATAATAATATAATAATATAATAATATAATAATATAATAATATAATAATATAATAATATAATAATATAATAATATAATAATATAATAATATAATAATATAATAATATAATAATATAATAATATAATAATATAATAATATAATAATATAATAATATAATAATATAATAATATAATAATATAATAATATAATAATATAATAATATAATAATATAATAATATAATAATATAATAATATAATAATATAATAATATAATAATATAATAATATAATAATATAATAATATAATAATATAATAATATAATAATATAATAATATAATAATATAATAATATAATAATATAATAATATAATAATATAATAATATAATAATATAATAATATAATAATATAATAATATAATAATATAATAATATAATAATATAATAATATAATAATATAATAATATAATAATATAATAATATAATAATATAATAATATAATAATATAATAATATAATAATATAATAATATAATAATATAATAATATAATAATATAATAATATAATAATATAATAATATAATAATATAATAATATAATAATATAATAATATAATAATATAATAATATAATAATATAATAATATAATAATATAATAATATAATAATATAATAATATAATAATATAATAATATAATAATATAATAATATAATAATATAACTTTGTATGCCATAAATAAGTAATTTCTAAAATTAATGAATTGCACTTTTTTCAACAATTTACATAATTAAAAGTAATAGAACTTAAAAGCTTAAATAAAGTGAGCTTTTTTATATATTTAAATTTTTTCACGGAAGCACGTGCGTTACTGAGTTTCTACATTTTCAGCAAGTGATTAAATGTTGTTGTTTTAACAACTTGTACATCGTAAATTGTGTGTCGTCGTGTGTAACCGCAAGTTTCGTTATGCCTTGACAATATCTAGTTTTTAGTTGTTTATATGATACAATTTTTTATTATACTTATCAAAGTGGGTGGTCCTTATCAGTAGCTATAACACAATGAAACTAATCATAGCAATACACAATATTTCTATATAAAGATAACTCTCCTGGCCATCGTTGCCAAACAATCAAAAACTCTATTCAACTGTAAAGTTTTATTTTATATTTTATGTCGTTATGGAATTGTCACCTGAACAATAATCAATAAATAGTAAATGTACCAACAGGTTGAATTATTAATTCAACGTATAAATTTTCATTTTTAACAATTGAGTGAGAAAAACCAATTGAAAATTATTATTTTTCATATCGTTCATATGTCTAGTACATAAATTGGAAATGAAAATTTAGTTTTCGGTTGAATAGCCAATAAGTAGTTTTGTGTATTTGGAATGTGATGACCTGTCTGATGAATTTTATCTTGAAATCGAATTTTTTACGATGATTTTTCTATACAAACGATTTTGGAGTGGCTTTTTGCCTTGGTTTATCTATGATCATAGGGCTGATATCTTTTTTTTGTATATCATGCATCGAATTCGTATTATTTTCGTATTTATTCGTTATATTTTTGTTGAAGTTTAGAGAATATTTCTAAGAGATTCAAAAATCTCCCATTAAAACATCTACGAAGAGAAAATAAGAAGAGCTTGGTAACAAATACCTTGGTATTTGAGAGCTTGGTAACAAATACCTTACCCAAGAAACTTACAAAAATGTGCAGCATAATTGGTATATAATCACGTTGTTAGGTTCATTTCAATGTATGCATGAATGTATGTTATTGATAATTGCAAGTGCTTGGAATATTTTCTAGATAAAGCAATATTTTTAGATCTAATATAAGTTAATAATGAATTTGCACTTCCCACAGTTTTACGTTGCCTAAACTAAAGAGATACAACTATCAATCAAAATAAAAAATGGTGGATCCTCTGTTCCACATTACTCAAATAATAGATATCCCCATAGGAGCTAACATCTTTTGGAATTATTAAGAATTGTTCAGATTACATTAGATGATAGCTTTACAATGCTTCAAAACATATATTACTTGGTTAGATTATTTCTGGTTTTTTTTTTTTTTTTTTTAATTTTTAATCCCTACAATTTTTCTGGGGCCGAAGCTCACCCAACTCTTTCGCGGTTATTTTAACGTCCTTACTTTACGCCAACTAGGGCCAAATCGAGGACGCACGAATACAGGTTCGCGATTGTTGAATATCCCATCTGCGCAATGCATTGCTCCATGCCAGCCTGTACTGACATGGACGATGGTTCGGCCCATAGACTCTGCACTCCAACAGGGGGTCATAGTTGTGTTCATCGTCATCACCGATCGAAATCAGGTGATGAAAAATCCCTTTTGCAACCCTCCCCTGTTGGGATTCGAACCCGGTACCTCCCGCCCCAAACACCGCAGCTTTAACCACTGCGCCAATTGCTCGGTATTATTTCTGGTTATTTTAAAGTTAAGAGTGATTATTTTTAAACGACGATACCTAATGGCGATAGCCTAGAGACTATTATATAGAAATTTTGGGAGCTTGAAACAATCGATTCTACAAATGCTATACATATACAATGATATCGACGCAAACATGTGAGGACCACTTCCTTAAAACATAAAAACGCGACGAGCAATGCAGATTTCAAGTCAATTTACCTTTTAAGGAAATAGCGTCATCATTGGAAAGTTCGAGAACAATGCGGTTATAAATCGATTCTTCGAATCAAGAAAATGACTTGCTGTAGGGTTAGGAGTAATACAAGTGGCTTTCCCATACTAAAAACTCAAGACCTAGAAATCACACTCAGTGGTGGATACTGAGATTCAATCTTAAGAGAAGCCTGCAGTAGGTAACCAGACTACAGTTTTCTCAAAAGCTATTCAAAATAAAATAAAGGATGCTTGACCGAGAATTGGACTATGTTTGAAGGCAAGCTACTTTAGAATCTACGGTGCTTTGCAAAATATATCGCCTCTCCCATTACTGGTATTACTGCAACCAAGTAAAGCTGACATGTTTATGGTTCAAACAGAAGGAAGAAATATTTCCAATCTGCAAAATAAAATAATGCTACAAGTATGGAGCAACGTCAATTAGTAGAAGAGGAAAAACGAACAGTTCATACATTTTTCTGCTCTACCACACTATAAGCGATAGAGAAGACCATACGAGAAAAAATCTCGCAACCAAAAACTAGAGCTTAAAGTGACACTCTTGAATGTAAATAAGAAGGAAGGAATCGAATTGCACTCGTTAAGCTGCTCAAATAGGACCAATGTTTTAATGGATGCCTTTCAAACTGAAATATCTGAGACTCGATGTTTCACATGTTTTGAGTATGGTGGTAATCAATCAAATCACAGAGCAACAGACAGAAGAGCACAAAGAATTGTGCAGACATTGTGGCTTCATGAAACTTTTACTCGAACACCTTATAATTGATCTCAAAGAGAATCTCCTAATATTCAATCAACGAGTAGTTTGGTGGAAAAAGCAAGACGAGTTGGTACTCGAATACTCTAGACGTACTACATACTATCGATTCCAAATACCTGTTGTATTTTATTAGCAAACATGGGATAAGATGCCGAATTTGTTTGTCTGAGGATCAGTCAATTTTCATTTTTCAGTTGCAGTCTTACTTCAAATGAGGGTATTGATCTATATTTCAGCAGAAGTTAGACGCTCTGGAAGTAAGCGGTCCAAAGAACAAATGGTGCCATCATAGTACCAGGATGTTTTAATGCTAGGACACTTAAGTGGGGTATTCCTTCTCCTAACGAGATTAGAGGGCTGAACATAATAAACGGGGATAATCGTGACATTTAGATGACCACAAAATATTGGCCCCATACCTATCCAAAATTTTAAAATTCTTAAATATATATAACCGAATTTAGCCATGTGTCGGACTTTTCTAACAATGATCCATCCTGATTTACTTTAACTCCAATTTTAAATTATTGCAAATCCATCATTGCAATGTCGGATAGGTTGGTCGTAAAAAATAAAATAAACGGAGTTCAAAGTACTTGAAAAAACCCAGCATATTGTTATACGATTAAGATGATCCATAACTGGATTTAAATCGTAGTCAGACCGGACTCAAACTCATCAATTTACGATTATATCACATTTATTCTGCGTGGTCATACTGTATCATCAAACTATTTATTTGTCAATATTGTTGTCATATAGTACATAGATAGTATATATGCTTATAGTATTTCGTATTCGAAAATAGTATTACATAAACAAAGTAGATTTATTTTCTCATAAATACAAAATGTTTATTTATCTACTTTACATTTTCATTTTTATTTTTCCAATTTAGTTGGAAAATAGGAAAATCTTATTATTTACATAACAATGCATAATATCTATTTGTATATATAAGACCACAATACGAGTGATACTTGTTTGTTATTCTTTGAATGGCATGTTAAGTATATGACCAGTTTTGTGGTATACTCTTTCCATATATTACTGTATAGATTGGATTTTGTTTTGTTCTTGTTTCTCTTTTGGTAACATGATTCAAGTTTAATGAAGGGTTCTTGATACTTGAAATGGAGATGAGTTGGGAATGTTCATATTAGCATGACAATCCCTTTCTTATGAGCAACGAATCGTATTTAAGAATCGACAAACGTAGTACATGAAGTCTAAAATTAAGTAGATCAATGGCAGCGGTGTAACACATTTTTAAACTCAGATTTCGAATTATTATTGAACAAGCAATATTAACCAACAACTTACTGAAAGAAGGTTTCGATGACTATACACAATAGCACAAATGTTGACAGTCGAATGGAAATTAAAACGTGTTTAAAATTTAGAGACCAATTCCAAGAATTCTAATCGAAATAGATACTTTACTGCGTAGTTCATTTCAACTACACAACAAATTATGTGCTCCGGAGAGCATCCATATCTAAGCTTCGGAGAATATTTGCTTTAGATAAACCTTACTCAAATATATTTTTTTTTTCTATTTTTTTTTTTTTTTTGGAGTTGTTATAAAATGGTACGGAACTTCAAAACTGAGGAGTGCTCTTTGCTTATTGGCATTTTTAGGTCAACTATAACCGTGTCAGTGAATTTACAAAAAAAGAATTTGACAAAGTTTGGAATGATGGAATGATGGACTGATAAACCAAATTAAAAAGCTCCTTCTAAATCATTTTCACTCAGTTTTGCGAAACTTCCTTCTACAGTTATGTAAAATGGGAAACCTGCTAGTTTAAACTGTATTAACGTAGTGGTCTTTCCAGGCAACGTTCTTGAACCAATTTTTAAGTATTTTAGCTTAAGACCTTTTGTCAATATCTTCCGCATTTAAAAAAAAAAAAAAGATTTACTGCGGTATTTTGTGAAACCGAAATTTTAAATCGAGAATGGAGAAGTAAATACATTTCGAAAATTGGTCAGAACCTTAGCTCATTGACCTTTATGATTTTGTGTAAGCATGCTTTTATTTTATGTTTTTAATTTGAAATCACCCAGCCAACATACTAGACTCTTTTTTTAAATATTTTGTAAACTACTTTTAAAGTAAAAAAATTGGTATATTTGAATCTGCATCAAAAAACAAAAAGCTTTTAAAGTTGAGCTTTTTCAATTTCTTTTATACTTGCCACTCATTCAATTGGACTAAATTTTTGCAATCGTAATGAAAGAAAAATAAAATATTAACAGTTCATAACTATCGTATAGAAATAAAGCTTATTGGAAAATAAAAAAGCTTTTCAAATAAAATATTTCTGTAGTCGGGAGAACAATAAGCTATGTTAAAAAAATTTTGCAATATTTAAAATCGTTCATCGGAAAACGTATACTGATTATTTGTTGCGCACTAAACTGGTTCTACAATGTATTTTGCAACAGACGAGGAAAATCTTAAAAACATAAAAGCTCTTAAATTATAACTTTTTTTTATTGGATTCCTTTGCAATAAAAATAATGAGAAGTTTATCTCAAGCTATGTAGATATATAAGTTTAGAACATATTGTATAAAAAATACTAACTACATGCGATTACGAACATAAAAATATCACATAAAATTGTTGTAAACCATAAAGTCGAACTCAATAACTTTAAAGTTAATTATAATGAATGGTAAAATGTAGTGATTTTTTTATATGCTATAATGGACTTTGAGGTAGATCTCGTCGAGAATATATTGTTGCGGTTTTAGTATCGAGTTTCCTTGTTAAAAGTTTTGAGACGAACATTTATGATTGCACTATTTTATGTGGTTAGTTTATTGTTTATTGGTTAAGTACCTGCAATATATGAAAGACTTAACCTATTTTAAAATTTTATGTTCCTTGAGTATAAGAAAAATTAAGAGACCGACCAAAAAAATACCCATAAATAATATTGGTGACCATTGAACACCGATCTGCCAAAACTTTATATGTCTTTTGATAAAGTCAATCAAAATAATTAGCCAGGTTCCGTGACTGGCGATGATAACAACTGAAAAACATATACATTAAAACTTTGTGAAAAACAAGATTTAAGAGCTACCACTACTTACCATCTAGGTACTAAAAATTAACCATCGTCAGCGCAAAGTAAGGCATAAAAGGTGACCAAGCTTAGGATTTGAAATCAAATTTTGCATTGCAAATCGATCTTGCTCTGGGAAAAAACTGGCCAAATTGGCTTAACTGTCTATAGGAATGCAAAATGCTCGGGTTGTGAGATTCTCAGTTTCAAAAAACATTTAATATTTTAGATTTCGGGAATATCTGCCTATATAGGTAAATTTATATAGGTAAACCAAGGTGGTACTTATTTTTCCAGTTCCTGCAAATTCTGGTAGGCCTTTCACCTTATTTGTCACTCAAATAGGATTCTGTTGAAACAAAAAACAAATGTATTTGTAAAAGCTTTGAAAAATAGTAAAAACTATTTTATAACAACCAAAAAGTATAACAGAATTGCCAAAACATGCACAAGAACTGGCGAACAAGATATACAAAATGTAGCTCAGTTTTGCTCAATATTTTTGTAACATTGTAAACGTTAACAATTATAATATAATTAAAAAAATGATTTCTTGATTTCACAATATATATCAAAAAGTTTATTAAAAGCTCAATATTTGCTCAGTTTTTTTAATATTTCTGCTAAGAGGATACAAATTATACTAAAATACCAAAATAGATTATAAATAACTAATGGAATCTAGAATGTTCAAATTTTCAATTAGATGGACCATTTAATTTGATTAGCTCTGTTTTGCTCAGATTAATTTTATAACACCATAAAAACTAACAGTTTTGATTAGTTTTTTTAGTTCAAGTGTTTCAAATACTTTTTGTGTGTAAAAAACCGTTCATAAAAACCTTTTCGTTTGTACAAAACCGTTTGTACAAGTTGCTGGGAAATGTAGCATGTATAGTTAAATGTTGCTCAAAATTTAGACAGCATTATTTTGATTAGCTCAGTATTGCTCAAAATATTTTAATAATTGTATCTTAAATAATTGATATTTTGTTAAAATTCTAATGTCTCATGTAACACTATAATGAATTGGAAGTTGCAAAATTCGATTAGCTTATTTATCTTAGTACATTGCTCAGTGTATTAATATCATCATTAAATTTACTGAATAGCCCTAATAGATTGCGAATAAGCTGCAAGGCCTAAAATGATCAAATGTACAAAATATAGCTCATGCAAATAGAAGACATAGCTTGATTAGCTTGATTTTGCTTATTATGTTATAACACCGTAAGTAGTAATTTAATGTTAAAAGCGTCAACATAGAATGACATTAAGCTACTAAACATAAAATGATCAATTGTATGTCTATATCAAATAGTTCAGTTTTTTATAAAACTATCTTGACTAGCTTACTTTTGCTCAATATATAAATACAACTTTAAAAGGTCACAAATTGTCCAACAAAATAAGTTTGATGAGCTCAGTTTTGATGATAATTTTTTTTTAAATCACCATAAATAGTTTTTTGTTTTGTTAAAACTTAAAACCCCTATGTGATTTAATACTAAAACGAATCGACTCAATTTTGCTTAAAATATGTCTAAAGGGAAACCATTTAGATTTATTTTTTTAATAATTGTATTCTCATTTACAAACCAGAAGTTCTTCAAGTCGATTAACTTAATTAGCTAAGTATTGTTTAATTTATTGATATGATCATACAAGTTAAGAAACATTCGCAATTGATTGTATATAAACTACAAGGTAAATGGAATAAAGCATGATAAACTCGATTTGCTCAATATGTTTTTAACATGTTTTTAAGTAGTAATTAAATGTTAAAACTGTTGCAATAGATTGACAATAAGCTACAAAAACCTGAACTAATTTTACAGGTGGAATATAATAGATATTTAATTTAATTAGCTCAATATTGATTACAGTATTTTAACGTTTTTAAAAAGGATAGCTTAAGTTAAGTATGACTAGCTCAGTTTTCCGTAAATTACTAAAACAAACACAATAAACTGAAAATATGCTTTAAAATCGAGAATGATCGATGGTGCCAAGTTGATCGAAAATTCAGTTTGACTAATTTAGTTTTGCTCAATGAATTTATGACACCAAAAATAGTAATAGTTTTGGACTATTTAATAAATAATAACATTTTTTCATTACATTCTTTTTTGTGAGAGCTCAACAGGTTTAAGTGATCTTGCACTTCCAAGAACTAGATTTAGTTAAAATCAATGAAAGAAAATGTTTGATTAGCTAAGTGTTGCTCAATCTGATTATTACACCAGGAGTGCTAACATATTGCCCAAAATGGACACTAAGAAATCTAGAGAGACTGTCTAAGCAAGTCAGTTGAAAGTTAGCTTCATTTGCTTAGTTTTGCTCAACATGTAGATGTCATCATCTAATGTAACAGTTTCAGTTTAGTGTCTTACATAATTTATATTTTGTAAAAATCTCAAAAACCTTATTGACTTACAAAGTCAACGGTAAATTTAGCTTGATTTGCTCAGTTTCGCATTATAAAATTATAACAGCAAAAAAGGTAAAAAATGTATTCAAATAAGCATAAAAATTGCAAGAGATTGCAAGATTCTTTTGTAAGAATTTCAAAGGGCGAGTTTGATGTAATCTTATCAAGAATTGGAATTATTTTGAGTAGCTCAGTTTTGCTCAAAAATTTTGTTACACTTTAGCATACATTTAAATTTCCGTATAATGGTTTAAAAAAGTTTATTTAAGATAAATCATACATATTGTAAAAGCATTTGACCTTTTTAATTTGTTGTAGCTTAAAATCTATATTTATACAGTTCAAATTTTATAAATTTTAATCGGACGACTGAGAATAATTTCAAGCTGAATGATGTATATTTAAATAGTTTATATGACTACTGTAACATTCTGAAATGAAAAGCTCAAAATTCATAAATTGTCTGTGATTTTTTGAAAGATGAAGTTTTTATCGTATGTACATACGTACATATATGTATTTATGTATTATGCATATACAAATACGAAGCATTACAAATTTTAATTCAAATTTGATTATTTTTTGGAATGTTTTATATTTTTGTATAATATAAGTCGGTCTTATCTTAAAGTTGAAAACTTTTTATTGTTGCATTTTTTAGTAATTTATGTTCGTTTTTTATTTTATTTTTTTTTATTATTTTGACTGTGTTACCAGAAGGCATTGATTATAATTAACAAAAGTTTTATGTACTTTTTGAATGGGTAATTAAAAGTTTTTTTAAATATAAAAACCAACAACAACATAAATCGAAAAAGTTTCCTTTTTTTGTATGTAGATTAACAACATTTATGTGAGCTATTTGGTAAATTTTGATGAACTTTAAATGATTCGATAGAGATTTTTACTGAAGTTAATGGTTCCTTACAGTGTAATTAAATTTTAAACCTTTAAAAAAGACTAGACAGTTTTAAAATTATTGATTTACAAATTTAAAGTTTGTTAAACTTGGTTATTATGAATAATTCAGGAGCGTATTTTCAGTCAAGTTGGTAGACTATGACATTTTGCTCACTAAGCTTCAATGAAAATTTGGTAGTTCAAGTTGTACCTCAACTCTCGTCATCAGGTTGTGGCTCTTAATCAGACGTAGAGTGAATCTCGCAATGCTCCTGTTATTTTCCAGTATGGCGCATTTTGTCTGTGCAATTCGACCGACGCTTTAGATTATCCTGTCCAAACAAACAATCGAGAAAGTTTTACTTGCGAATTTTTTTAATCAAAATAAATGTGGATTGACTTCATTCCAAGATATAAGAAAAGTAAACGGTCAAATAAGTGCTATTTACCGTAAAGCTTTCAAATATTTAAATTTTCTTGCAAACGATACATATTGGAACACTTCACTCGCTGATCATCGAGTACTGCAAATACGCACGTTTTTAGCAATTATTTTGAACAAATGCTTTCTATCCCAACCAAAAAGTTTGGGCTACAATATTAACAATGCAAGAGTGAAAAGTGAAGTCATGCTACATGAATTGCGTGCAACGAATCAAAACCTATATATATTCAATTTACACAAGACGTGGTTAACCCTTTTGTGTACTGTCTACACAAATGTGTAGGTAAATTTTGATTGTTTTAGTGAGAGATGTCAATAAGTATTTATACATGAAATTAAAACCAACTTACACATTTGTGTTTCTATTTCAGACCAACTGACACATTTGTGTAAGAAGTCACTTTTCGTTAGGTGCAAATAAATGTTATTTTATCACAGTAGTTGTGACATTCTAGATTTTACCAATTATTTAAATTTATTATTAAAATAAAACATTTAAATATTATATCATACTTCCAACGGGTTACACAATTGTGTATGTTACGATGACATTTTTGTTACGATGATGTTTTATTTGTGTGGGTTGGGTTTACGATAAAATTATTATTTTTTCTAGTGGATTCGAAAGGGTTAACGAGGTAATGGTTTCGATCGAGCACATATGTTTGGCAATTGCTTAAAAAGCTTATTGGGAATGGGTGCTTCAAATCGATGCGTAAATGACATTTTTGAGCAATCTTCACAAATCTTCCGAAATTGGTTCCAAAACAACGCAAAGCGTATATGACAGAATTATGCATGTAATTGGAAGCGATATGGGTGAATGATATTTTCTGGATGAGCCTAAATGTACAGGAAAATTTTTTCTTATTTTACTTATTCTGGCAGCCGCAAATATGGTCACGAAAAAGATGTAACTGGCTATTGCATCATCTAAAATTGTAGCAAATTTTTTGGAGGATAACCAAACACCATATTCAGCCCTGAAATTTCCAGAAATACTCAAATCACTAAGACAGCAACATGCAATATCAACAAAAAAATTGGAATGGGCCAATTATTTTAAAAAAGTCAAAATATTATTTTTAAATGTCAAAAAAGACTTTTTTCAAAAAATGTCAAATGTCAAAATGATTCCGGGATTCTGGTACGACACCCATTTGCAACGGCATAAATTTGTAAAAGCTTTTTAAAACTATTAAATTTTGACATAAAAATGACACTAAATTTGCAAATGCACGAAGTACTGTAATTAATGCCCACAACAACTGCGGAGTCAGGACATACATTTTCAACTGTATAAATAATAGAGACGAACACGATTATATGTTAGGGCCAGTTTTCAATTTAATAAATTTCCAAGAAACACTTTTCACTATAGTAACCCTTCTTAAATATGTAATCTTATCGTTGGACTTATAAAAAAAAAAAAACGGGCGTACGAAAAAACGGGGGTATCATGGGTGAAGGTAATAAATGTTTTTATAAATTAAAATTAATCTTACGACTAAGAATTTGATTTTTACTCCGTTTATAAATTGCTGTTTTTGTTGTGTGCCGTTTGTTGTTGTTTTCGCTACTGGGTTGGCTGTTTTTGTTGTTGTGCTTTTTTCTATTGAGCTTTTTTCGATCAGAAACGTGGTGCGAATAATGAAATAATTTTCGACATACACAAATAATTGAGGATGTTCCGCTAACATTAAATTTAAGTTTTTTTTACCAATTTTCTTCTTAATACCTTATTTATTTTTATTTGTTGTTGTTGTTGTTAACATAAATATATTTCGAGACGAAGAAATTTATACTTTCTAAGATTTTAAGAAATTGTATGGGTTATTAGGTACATTCACAGAATTATAATGTATTTATACGAACTAAATTTGATTGTGTTGAAATGTTTTCAAACTAAGTTGGAGATTTGATGTTACAAACATTTATGTTTTATTCATGTCATTGAGGCGGTTGAATTGTCTATCATTTTTATTCAATGACCAGTAAATTTATACGGTGAGGTTCAAAGTTTTTTGAAATTTAAACGTTTTGTTACCCATTGAACCTTAAAATTTTATAAGCGAGCCATAAAGGTAGATGACATTTTCAGATGCTGGAAAGTTTGGGAAGTACAAAATTTTAGGCCATACCTCTATGGACGTAAATTTATCGTTATCACAGATCATAAACCACTATAGTAGGTAACATCTCAAGAAAAACGGATAAACGAAGTTGTAAATACGGCAATACCGGGCGAAACACTTAACGACACCAGTACCCAAAGTTGATAAAGAAACCCAAAGTTGATAAAGAAACCCAAAAACCCCAAGTTGATAACACACCAAATACAGGAAACTCTGGAAGAGTTTCACAATGCACCTTGCGGTAGTCATTCAGGAATATATATTTAAGAGATTTCGAATGTTATATTTTGTTATAAACAATACGCTTCGGTGACAAATTTCCTTACTGAACCGAAGCCACCGCCTAACTGTTCATTAAGTCCTAATCAACTACATCGTTTGTGCGATTGCCACAAGTTTATTCAACTAAAGTTCCAAAATCGTAGACAACACTAAGCCGACAGTTGCAAGTATTGCAACTTCTTGGCAGAAGGGCACAGTGCATTTAAATGTAGATCGAAGAAACGTTGCTTCCAATGCAGAAATTAATATGTAAGGCAACGTCACATCTACCTCCCAAACCTTTTAACTGCGAGCAATTGAGGTATTTAAGTAAACTGCCGTTAGCTGATCCTGAATCCAATGTGCCACGTCTCATACATCTTTTGAATGGGTTCGACAAGTTCCTGACACTTTTATGTGATGGTCACATAATAAGAGGTCGAGACTAGCCAGTCGCACAATAGACAAAATTAGAATGGATCGTAGAAGAAATTTATGAACCAAATGGCGCACCTCAGCAAACAATTACCTGTCTGTCGAAGAAGAAATTAACATCGATCAAACGTTGGGGAAATTCTGGGAGGTAGAAGAATTACCAGCTGTCGAGCGGTACAGAGAAGAAGAGAAACTGTATATTGAACACTTCGTCAGGCATTTGAAGATCAAAAGTTCGGGCAGGTTCAGGAAACAACTATCAGTCAAGCCCAAAAAACCTAAATTGGAAGATTCGCTAAACCAAACCATTTATCCGCTTGCTGGGACAAAAACTAATGAAGAACCCCGAACTCCAGCACAATTACGTCAAGTTTATGAAAAAATATGAAGCGCTCGGTTACTTGGAGCAAATACTACCAGAGTAAGTCTAAATTTCACCTGAGAAAATGTATTACTTGCCGCACTACCCAGTATTCAAGGAAGCAAGCGCAACCACCAAGTTGCAAGTGGTGTTTGACGCGTCGGCAAAGACAACCTCGGTAAATGATTTATTTATGGTCGGACCAACTATTTAACAAACCCTTCTAGGGATACTAATCCGGAAACATTAAAACATTATTACAGCAGACATTGCGAAGATGTTCCGTCAGTTGTTAATTGAAAAACCATACACAGACTATCAACGTATCGTTTGGTGTAATTCACCAGCATCAACAGTAAATCATTATCAGCTTCTGACAAAAACCTACGACACTGCATCAGCATCATTTTTGGCAATCCAAGCTCTTTGCAAATTAGCACATATACACCGAGAAAACCGCACAATGTGTGCGAAGACACTATGAGAGACTTTTATATGGACGACCTTACGTCCGGAGCAAGTATACTATCGATGAATGCATAAGAAGATAAACTCAATTAAAAGCCCTTTTGAGGCTCGGTGGGTAAAATTACGCAAATGGACAGCCAACAATGTAAAACTTTTGGAGAAGATACCAGCACAAGACTGAGAGATTTAAATTTGAGAAATCACCGAAGGAGCAAAGCTAGTCTCAGTTCTGGGAATTATGTTTGATCCGAGCTTGTTCAATTCCCAAAAGTACCGAAAATAACCAAGAGAGATAAGCGACCAAAAATGCATGTTATCAATCCAACAATCGCTGCAGAACTTATCGAGAAATGTTCAAGCATAACCAAAGCTATTCAAAAATCTTTGTCTGGGTGAGACGAACAGGGTATAATTTTCGTAATTTCACGCTTCGACTCTTCAGCGAGCTTCGCTAATGAAATAAATAGCTTGAGCAATAATTTGCCATTAAACAAATCTAACATCTTCTTTTTACTACCATTCCTAGACAACCGTGGCATTTTACTACGAGTTGGAGGTCACCTGGAGGCGACAATCGAGCAATATGATCTAAAGAAACCGATCATTTTCAGGAAGTCATACTATGGCAATAAGAATAGTGCAAGAATCACACGAAAAGAACCAGGTCCATCATTATTAAGGTCTATCATTAAGCAGCAGTATACTATCGTCCGGTGCAAAGACCTGGTTCGACGAGTGAAACACCACTGTGTCAAATGTTTCCGATAAACGAAGTTAACCCAGGAGCAGCCCATGGGAAAATTATCCCCAGCGCGGGAATCTAATAAGCGCGTTTCTGCAGTCAAGCATAGATTAAGCTGGTCCGTATGTAAGTAAGACTAGTCAAAAACGAAAAGTCACTACCTATAAGGTCACCACATGTAGGGCCACCATTCGGTTCCAGATCTGCCGAAGAATTTGCACTGACGTCTACAGTATAACGGGATGAAGTTAGTAGGCGCCGCCAATGCATTAAAATATTTTCATGAAATAATGTCCAAAAAGAAGAACCAAATCATCAACTGGGCCGCATCTAACAACACAAAGTGGCATTTTATACCATCGGCATCACCACATTTCAACGGGCTTTGTTAAGCCACTGTTAAGTCGGTTAGGTTCCACCTTAGACGCGTGCATTAAGAGTCTACTGAATTCTCGACCTTTATGTGAGTCACAGGGCACGTTCAAGCACTAACACCGGCGCATTTTATTATATGACAACTGATAACAACATTATACCGGAACCTGATATCACAATTTTGAGAGTAAATCGGCTATCTCGTTGGCAACTGATGCAGCAAATGTTCCAGCATTTCGCTAGAAGATGGCAAGCGGAATATCTCAACACGTTGGTACACGTTTATAACATTATATATACATAAAATAAATGATTATGCTTTAGTAAAAAAAAAGTTTCAATCGAATATCATTTCGTACCAATCGAAAAAGTGATATAAATTGTCTACAAAAGGAGGCTAATTAAAGTAAAAGAAGAAGATTTTGTGTCTAAAATTAATTACCAAACTGTAAATTTGCTAAAGTGTATAATTGAAATAATTTATGATAGCTATTTCACCTAAATATTATAAAGATACCGAACAAAGGACCTTCAAAACTAATTTAACTTGTTGTTATACGTCAAGTCAACAGATCATCCGTCCAATGTGAAAGGAATAATGGAACTAAAATTAATAATTAAATTATAATTAAATAAATACCAAACAAACAGCAAATTTTTAATGAATAATTAAATACAATAACACAAAAAGTCTGTATACATTATTTAGTACCACCAATACAACATAAAACATATAAATATGGATTATAAAACCACTAAACAGCATTCAAAACCCACAGTACAACCACCCCAAAAAAACACTATACAAATTATTTGTTGCGAGGTTTGAAAAATTAATTTATGATTTTATTTATGTTACAAGCTCGTGCACATCTCGTAACAAAAAATTTGTGTGACACAAAAACCCCTAAAATCGAAATAAATTATTATTATTTTTTTTTTGCAAGCACAAATTATATATATATATATATATATATATATATATATATATATATATATATATATATATATATATATATATATATAAATTAAAAACTAGATAATTAACAAAAAATTTAACACTCTATTAAATTCATAATGTTGATGTTAAAAATTTGCGAAAAACTCTTCATACCACTGTATAGGCGGCCTGGACACCGCACATATATAGTTTTATGTGATATTATTATATAAATATTAAAAATGGTTGGAATTTGTTAATAATTGAATTTAGTTTCGTAAAATGAACGAAAAACCATCCATGTGTATCGTTACCGAACACATATACCTAAAACTGTTTCGTGCACTGTACACACGCTAAATAATTAATATTTTTATCAGCCAAATAATTATCATATTTAAGCGGTGGCAGAATATCTATGCGAAATTATTTAAAATGTGGTAAAAAACTGTGAAAATAATGCGAGATTAGAACAGCGTACCAATGTACGTATTTATGATAATAAATAAAAATTGATTGCAAAGGCCATTGCTGTACCAAACTCCAACAATAATACGTCGTTATTTTTGATTTCTACGGAGTCCAATATGTCAAAATTAAAATTATTCGGACCATGCATACTTAACTTGAAGAGAAGTACATTCAGAAGAATGCTAATCGAAATTTTCACAAGAAAGATGAGATCTACTAGCAGTACCCCACTGAAATGCTAAAAACGTGTCATTTGTCTGGAATGCGATCAACTTGAAACCGTATGTGGTTTTTTTAAAAATAGCGTTCCTTGACTTGTATCAAATCGGCACTTGTATCAATTGATTGATTGCAACAAGTTTAAGGAACTGTCCGTTCCAACTTATGCGAAAACATAACGCGTTTTGATGCATGTTACTATCGATCGTTTCCAGTATCACAGCAGTCTGTGAACTAGGCTCTAACAATGCAGATGCATCCATACATAAGAAAAACTTAACCAGATTACCAACAGAAGTATAGTGTATACAATCGACGGCAATGGTATTCGCAGATCGTGCAAATAGCTTTGTTGTATAAGGCGTCTCAGGCTTTTTTTTGTGACAGAAACTTTAATGCAGAAATTGGACATAGCACGTTCTAACTGAAGAACCTTTATCGCCGGAATTAAGCAAACGAGTGCACGAGCAAATTACTTGGAATGATTAAAATCAAATCTAGATGGAGACGACAAACCAGTGGCATCGATAAATATCATTATAATTTCGAATGTAACATCGCTTTTATCCTCAAGGACAATTAGTATCAATCAATTACCAGCGTTGGCCGGAATCAAAACTAACAGATCCCAACTTTCACAAATTAGCAACGATTGATATTCTTCTATAAAAAATTGAAGCCAATAACATCATTGCTTAGAATACGAAACTAGGGTGGATTATTAGCGGTATATATCAAGGTTCAAGTTGAGAGCCAATCCAGCATTCAAGAGGATCAATTATGCGAGCAATTTTTCCAGTCTATACAACATCCAGAACAAGCAGGATAGATTTGTCACCAGGCTCTTATTTAAAGAAAACCTGAAAGAAGCAAGTGAGTCTAACTTACAACGTATATCATTGTCTGGACTATTGACCATGGAAAAAATATTTCGAAGTGACTCAGAATTCCTAGAACTATACGGGACTCCTTCATATGAATTACCAGAACCTGGGGCATGTCATAATCGAACAAAATTTATTAAGATTAAGAAGTTGTATTAAGATGACAGCACCGTCAACGTATGTACTTGCGGTGATTTGGAAAAGATGTATCGACAGGTTCACACATTCACAAGGAAGATTCGAAGCACCAAATAATATTATGGCAAGATCGGCAACAACCTATCAAACTATGTGCGTTAATTACAGTGACGTATGGCATGGCTTCTGCGTCATTTATGGCTACCATCTGAAAGTTGAATTTGCTGAATTACGCTACGTTATCATGGTGAATTTGAGTAGATATTAGAATGAAGGATCAATTAAATTATTGGAAATAGCATGAATAGCAATCCACGACCGATCAATTTATCTTCCAATCTGAAATAAATCAGCTAACAATCCATACGAAAAGCCCTCTTCTGTCGAAGTATGTCATATTTTCGACCACTTGGCCCTTAGGATCAAGAATTACCAATTGACATAAAAACGAAATGAACTAAGCTAAGAGATGAGTTGAAGGGTAGATCGAAAATTGAAGTTTCAAGATGAATAGCCACTACCACAACGGTCAGTCAACCATGACGATAGTCGTAGTCCACATTTATAGCATAATTGATGTAGGCGAGATCATAAGGGATGAACTCTTGTGGGACGGCCCTAAGTAGTTGAGTGAAGCCGAAGTAAAATAACCAAATCAACAAAACTTTTCTCCCGCATGATTGAAGAATGCAGTTCTTTCGTAATCTGATCTTCAAAATTTCCAACCCCTGCAAACTGCAAAAAATACTCGTTTATATTCTCCATTGTATTAATAATTGTATAGGTCACTAAAACGAAGCAAACTACGAGCATTAAATCCATTTCTTGATGGGCACCAAGTTATGCATGTTGGTAGAAGATTAGATAATTTATTATTGCCATACGATACAAAGCATCCCGCAATCATATTAAACAGAAGTCAACTCTTCGTTTTAATTGCCCGGCATACTCAACCAAAATCAACAGCCTGGCATCAAGCCTGGCAAGCTTAGTTCGTCAAAGCTACTGAGTAATAGGAGGCAAAGGCGATGCAAAAAGGAAATTCCAACAATGTGTTAAATACTCGAGGTAACAACCAAAGATGGCTCAATAGCTAATGAGATCGCTTCCTCGAGACCGAGTCCAACCAGGATTTCTATTCGCCGATCCGAAGTCGAGAAGCCATTCCCAGCAAAGCATACTTATGTATCTTTATGTGTTTCTGAACACACGCCATAAATACAGAAGTCTGTATGAACTTTACAACTGAATCGTTCATTAGCGTTTAAAGTAATTCGTGAGTCACAGTGGTTTATGCAACACGATTTATTGTGACAACGGAATGAATTTTGTCGGAGCAAAAAATCACCTATAAGCAATTTTCGATTTCTTACATCTTTTAAAGCAATAAATTAAGAAGAAATTCAAATCACCAACGAACCATCGGAGAGGCATAAATTGTCAATTCAAGCCCCTTGAAATATAGTCAAGTGAATCCATGAGTATTTTTGGAAGCGCTGGAAAGTTGAATATTTGGTATCTCTACAAACTCAGTCCAAATGGCAGAAAAAACATCAACATTTGAAGATAATTGACGTTGTAATCATTCCACCAACGCAATGGTTACTGTGCAGAATCATACAAGTTAGTTATGGATATGATGGCAACACTCGTGTAGCACAAGTATATGTATAAATGGTACACTAAAGAGATCGGAATACCATCTACGTTTTATCGTTTGGAGTTGCTTTTTAGAATTGTTGCTTCAATGAAGTTGTTCATCAGTTTCTTCACCGCAAGCCCGGTGCAATTACAAAGACGTGCGCATAATATGGACATTGCCCACTATCCTGAGTCACTCATCACAGTAATCAGTATGATATGCACAGACTTATTAGCACAGAATTATTAGCAAAGTTCCAATAACGACTTAAACAAACTGTAGGTATAGTTGACGTTAACTTAGGGAATATAAACGTTTAGTGAAATGAACTCAGCCTTGCATAAAAATATTTATTTAATTTTTAATCACAGAAATACAGAACCCACAGCCATGCCACTACTTCGATCATACACCGGTACATCAAACGTATTACGGCAGATAAAATAAATCGTTGCTTCACATGAAACAATGTTCCACGCCAATTTAAGCAATGGTGAATAATAAATACATGGCTTCTTCTTATCAATGTTAGGTTGCGATGTATTCCAGTTCATGTACAATATTTCATGTCTTGTGGTATCCCAATAGAAATTATTTTGACCATCTATCCCTAAACTTGTGCCACTGGTCCAACATTCAAGTCCTCCTTTATATTTATCATCGGTTTGATTAATCACCGAGTGAATTCGACGATTTTATTCATCGGACCGCACATCAATCAAATACATTCCTTGATAGGTACAAAACCGTTTAGCTTGATACCAAGTTTTCTGTTTGGTAATCTCACAATTTTTAGCAGAACTTGAAACCGATTAGGGTTTTATATATTACGCAACTAAAATAAATAATCGAGTATAAAATATTTTATTTATCAATTTTAACATGAATTTCATTACCTGAAAAATAATTAAGTCACCGCTGATTTTGCACAATTCAATTATTTAATAGTTGACAGGTAATTTATTTAAGAAACCATTCTACTGTTACTAAAATTGGTACTAAATTTTAGATACTTAACGCTCAGTTTGTAAAACAAATTTGTTTTGTCTAGCGAAATCTATAGTTCGATAGCATAAATATCTATTGGACTGAGATTACGTTGACTAAGAAATCGGTCAGCGTCGACCAAATCAGTTAACAAAGAAATCATAGAAGTTTGAGCAACCTAAGAAAAACACTTCACAACATTTCACAGACGACTCTTGTTTTTAGCTTTTGCTAGCTAAATCTAGCACGAACCATATGAGCACTCCGCGACTACATGAGCCACAAAAAACTCATATGCACATTATCTAGTTTTTAAAATATAGAATATTAGATAAGGGATTATATTCCATATGGAATTTGAATACATTTTCATCGCGATTTTCAATTATTTTATCAAATTTGGATTACAAACAACAAAATATCCATTAAATATATAATCAACCAATTGTGAACATAAATACATAAAAATATGTATACATTTTGTAACCGTTAAATATAGTAAATTGTATTTTTATGTGAAAACCATAAATGCAATAATTTGTCAGCAAATCATTTTCATTTTAATGACATTTAGACAATAAGTGTTGGGGGTCACCAATACGTTTTTTTAATTGTAAATGTAAACAGTTGAATTGGTAGCATATGGTTGAAGATTAATCAGTTCGTTAACCAATTTTTACAAAAATGTCACTTTTTCATAAAATTTCATCCCACTTAGATATATTATGCTGGCAGGGCCAAGTCGATTAATGTTTTGTTGTTTGTTTTGGTGGCTGTTAAGAGAACTGTGGTACCAAATAAGATATCATGATTTTTAAGTTATGCAAATTTACTTCGTGTCAAATATTTTGATTTCAAATTTGATAGCTAGGCACACATGGATTGTTAATATTGGACGTATTTTTTCATTAAACGGTTATTCCTATTGATTATAGTGTATAATCCATTTTTTTAAATCTAATTTACACACATTTTAAAGTTTTGTCTCGTTTAAAATGTATATAAGTTAAATTTTTGTGTAATTCAATAACAAATTGGGTCAGTTCAACGGTTTTTTCTATTGATTTCATGTTGGGTAATTTTTTATTTTTTTTTTAGTTTATTTATCTTTTTAATTTTTTTTTTAACATTACGGATCATAAAAAACTGATAGCTAAATGCCCGATATGATTGAAGTAAAATAAAATATGTATATAGAAGTTTGGAGATATTATTTGGAGAATTTCGCAAAATAACTACGTTTTCAGCTACCAACCTTTTGTCTATAACTAGTAAAAATCTTGACATAATTGGAGGTTTATATTCATGTGTATATTTTATTTTATGTGGGAAAAAATATGAGGCATTTCTACTATGTAAATACTTTCGACGCTATGATTCCCTTAGACAGTCGTCTTTGCATTTGCGTCGCAATATAGTTTCAACATGGCATGCATCCGTCCACCACGCTTTTTTCAGAATGAAACATTACTTCCACAATAGTTTAAAATAGTGAAAAATGGTGTGACATGCAGTATTTGGCTTTCCTCCAATGAACCCTCAATTTTCCTATTCTGTGTGAGTTTGTTATAAAATGTCCATGCCTTGTCAATAACTGGCACATGAAAACATCCATTTTCTCGAGGTGACACTCTATCCAACACTGGCTCTCACTTATCAATCTATACGTCAAACGCGTTCGGTTCTTCTTTACCTCCTAATAGCATCAGTCCATATATCTGCTCAGTAGAGCAGGATTTAGTTATTATTGACACGAAGAGTCTCGTCTACTAGGGCAAAAACCACTTATATTAGCACTCAGTCTACTAAGTGATAATAAAGCTGCCTTCTCTTGCGAGTATGTTCAGAAAAGGAGAATTTGGTATCTAGGGTTACTCTTAAATACTTTGTTGGTCTCTTTGTTTGAACCGACTATTTACCAATAATAGTCATGAAGATAATAGCTAGTATTCTTCGTCTAGTAAGCATGACGATCTCCGTGTTTGTAGTCGCCCATTGCAACTCGTGTTGAACCATCCAAGTGTGAACTCTCACAACCGCATCCACTACCTATTTAATGACATTTATAGTCCAGTGAGCCTTTCGGAAGCCATGTTGTCGTAGATACAGGTCCCCAGTAACCAGAATTACCGAGCGCAATCTTGTCTTCAACATTTTCTCTAGAAGTTTTCCTATCGAATCGAGTATGCAGAGAGGGTTGTTTGTCGGAGGCGAATCTGGATCATCACCTTTTCCTTTGTTGATCAGTACAAACCGAGCATGGGGGAACACTTCTGCTGCCAAAAACATATTGTCGTGTTTAGTAACAGATGCGGTCGACTGCAAACCACCACTTTTAGCGCTTCCACAGTGTTGCCATCATACCAAGTACTGTACCTCTTTACTTTTTATATACACCACAGCGTTTACCAATTCTTCCTTCATAAATGCAGTGGTGACTCCAACATGTTCTGGTATGTTTTCTTCTCTCTTTAACATGTGTGAAGGGTAAAGTATCACCTCTTTATTCATCGTTTTACACGCAGCCATGAAGCCGCAAGCAGGTGAGTGACAAGCTGGAGAGTGGTATAGAGGAGTCGCAAGCAGGCTATATAATTCAAATTTTATCGTCAATGACAGCATCAGTATCAACTTTGGTTAGGTACTCCTGCATAGCTGGTGAAATGCAAGTCAAACCATTTTCCAAATACTCGGACAGTTTTGCGTCATCCATTCTGGACATATTCAAGCCGTGTAAGGCTCCGGTTCTTACATGCTGATAATGTGATCCACTATTCAGCTGAAAGGGAATGTAATTTTGTAACATGTTTACTCCTAAATTCGGTATGGAAATTCGTTATATCCGGTATGGAAATTCCAAAACTTGGTCATCGGTAAGCGGTCGTGGATCGTTTCTTTCAATGATAGGTATACGTAAAAATTGTATTATCTTGACTTCTTATCCAGACGTAGCCCCTTGCGGAACTATGGCACTAAATGAGGATGTTATGAGTGTCAACCACTCATATCGCCGTATTGCTAAAAAGGTCCGAGATCCACGACTAGGGGTTTATTACCTAATATTGCTTGCTTACCATGTACTATTTAAGTTTCCATCTCACAAACCAGCTCCGTCAGAAGGTCAGCTATAACCGTGCAACCATTTCCTTGCAGAAACTTAATCACTTTGGTCTGTTTTTTTTTCTAAACCAGAAGTGCCTTTTTAAAAGCCTCAAAGGCACCTGTTCCTGGCGTATGATCGATTTACCTAGCACTGGGTAGTTGTTCACATAATGTGCATTTCGACTGCTTCTTGCTGCAGCTTTATTTCCTACCTGATAGCATCCATAATACAGGTCATATCCCAGGGACTTGTAGCATCGTGAGATTTTGATCCTATTCTGATCCGGCGATAGTCACAGCTGATTATAAGTCTCCCCATATCTACAAGTTTTAAACTACAAACTACAAGTTGCGCCTGTTGTTCGGACACTAGGTAGACGCTGATGTCTCTAACCTCATCCCCGAGATTACCTTGGAGTGCCGCCTTGATCTCATTGTCAGTCGGGATGCAATCAAAATTTAGGATTTTCCATTCTTTCGAGGGCTGATCCCTTAAATTGGCCAATCGTTGCTCGTAAACACTCCTAGAGCTTAAGGAGAGCTCTGTAACGATTCAGTTCAAGGAGAATTCCTCCATCTGTTTTTTCACTTATGCGTCAAATTCCTGTCTCCGAATCCACCGAATCGTACTTAGAACCTTAGCATAATTTTTTCGCATAAGTTGTCCTATCCCTAGGAATGCCTTCTCAATTTCATCTTCATAGATGGGTCCAACGCTTTTCTTTGTAAATCCTCCTATATAATTCTATTTACTCCTATATCAGTTGCATTTGTTTTGTTTACCAAAGAATTTTACCAAGTGTTGAAATTGTATAGAATGCATAATTTACTACTCCTTCTACAAGTCAACAAAGTATCCTAATACAATATTAATTTTAATTTTAAAATTAATCAAAATAATTAAGAAAACTTTACCGTCAATTTGTATATAAAACACTAGACACTCGTTCTTAATCCTGAAATTATTATTATTGCAGCAATTTGATTTAATTACACCAATACAATTTAATATTCTTGCAATTGAAAAAAAAAATCGATTAATTTAATTATCATGTGACTATTAAATTATCCATACTATCCATTTAATTTTTAATTACTGTTACAGATTGTAAATATATCTAAAGGGTGAACCGAATGGGATTTTACTCTATTATTTCCATTGTTAGGATAATGATATATAAACTCTTTAGTTTAACACTCGTTTATTACAAAAATACAGTAGCCCACAATGTAATGGGTTGCCACTGTACAATACCCATTTATTCGAAACGACGAGATAATTGAAATAAATTGGATATGGAATGGTTCGGGTAGCATATGGTTTTATCAAGAAAATTTAAAATTTTATTTTTCTTAGGAAAATGTGAATGTTGTTGGAGGTAAAAAATTTGATTCCATTTAGGGCAAGGTTATTCGGTCCATACATATACCTAAAGTATTATAATATATATTGTAAAACTTAATTGGTTTTCGAATAAATTCTACTTGAAATCAGATTAAAAATAATTATGGTACATGTGTACATCACATAATCCTTATGTACAATATATGCATTACATTAGAATTAGAACGATTTGAGGACAAAAATCAATAATCCATTTACGAAGCGACTCAAACCACGCGGATCTAATTATGTTTATGTACAATACGATAAAGCAACATAACTTATGAATTATACAAATCGGAGTAATCAAAACCATGTACATAAATTGTTGTTGTGTGCTTCAATATTTTATGACCGATATACATAAACATAAATCGAAATATGTAATTAATATTCATAAATAATTAAATAAGGATATTGTTTTGACATAAAATCTATAATCATAAATACGAGCATGTCAGATGTTAAGTATGATAATGTGTTGTTTATTTCCGTTAATAATGGTAAAGTGTTTAACGAACGATTTGATTATAGAGGGTCGATTATATACCACTTAATAGTTTTGTCGGTGCAGTGGGAACAAATTAGAAAGGGTGTGAAATTTCAATAAACCAATTGTTTTTTCTGGAACCTAATCTATACTATACTAAATAGAAATTGTTTGTCCTCAATTCAAGTTGCATTAAAATAATTGTACGCAATTACGTCCTAATCGAAAATTAACGTGTGGAACCTAAATTATTCAAACTATGTAGAGCTCACGTATTCACATATCAAATTGTTTTGACAGTGTGGTACAAGAATTAACTTCCACAAAGTCATTTTAAATCACATAAACAAAAAATTTAAAATTGATCAAATAAAGTAAAATTATGCATTGAATATATAGAGGGTTTTTGTGATGTGGAGCTTATTCAGTGTACTCTACAAAATTAAATTTTTGTTTCAATTCAAGTGGAATATCGCATCAAACGCGATTTTATTTGTGGGACCTAATTTATTTAAATAAGTGTATAAAATTAAATGTTCTCCTTTTTTCAGTGATGGGAAATAGTAGTCTCATCAGGCTACTTATTTGAAAAACACATACTTCACAAATCCCTATTTGTCCGTTATTAGAAAAGAGCATACGTAACAAACTATTTTAATAAATCGGTCTAATAAATATCTCCCATAAAAGAACAATAAAAGTAGTACAAATAATTATAATTAAGTATCCTAAATTAAAAATTAAGGACATCAAGTGGATTTTTGTAATAATGTTAAAGTGATTTTTCAAACGATGTAATTATAGACAGTCGATTATATACCACGTAGTAGTTTTTTAATGCAGTGAGAAAAATTAGATTTAGGACGGTTTGGAAAAAAAATCAATAATTCATTTACGAAGGGTGTGAAATTTTAATAAACCAATTGAAATTATAATTTTTGTCGAACTTAATCATTATACTCTACTAAATAAAACTGTTTGCTTTCAACTCAAGCTGTATTAAAATAATTGTAACATATTCCACAATTACGTTACAATCGAAAACTATGTGGAATTTACTTGTTCACTTATCAAGTTCTACAAATAATCATTTTGAAACCCATAAACAAAAAAATAAAAATTGCATAATTGAAAGCATCGAGTGCTTAAAAAAATCTCGTTCTTTAGAATCTATTCAGTGTACTCTTCAAAATTAAGTTTATTTAAATTTTGGCTTCAAATCAAATTGAAAGAAGACACGAGATCTTATTTGTGGGACCTAATTTTATAAATAAATATAATTAAAGATTTTTCTTTTTAGAAACGTTATAAAAACATATGTTCCACAAATAAGGATCCATTGTTAGAAAAAAGCCTACCTAACAAGTTATTGTAATAAATTGGTAAAATAATTAACTTCTACAAAAAACAAATAAAAAACATTAAAAGTAACACAAATTATTATAATTATAAATTAAAAGTTAAGACCTACAAAGTAGATTTTTACTAAGGTTAGAGTTTTTTTCAATTATGTAATTATAGAAAGTCAATTATATATCACTTAATAGTTTTGTTGATCCAGTGGCAAAAAATCAGAAAGGGTGTGAAATTTCAATAAACCAATTAAAATATACATTTTTGTAGAACTTAATCTTTTTTACTCTACTAAGTAAAATTGTTGTCTTTCAATTTAAGTGGCATTCAAATAACTTTAACATATTTGACAATTAAGTCCCAATCGAAAATTAATATGTGGAACCTAAATTGAATCAATACAAAGCATCGAAAGCTTAAAGCAATCTTGTTCTATAGAACCTTTTCAGTGTATACTCTTCAAAATAAAGTTTATGCAAATTTTTGTTTCAATTCAAATGAGAAGACAATAAGACATCATAATTGATCTTTTTTGTGGGTCCTAATTTATTTAAATAAGCATATCAAATTAAAGATTTTTGCTTTCTTCAATGATGGGTAATAGTAATTTCATCAGGATTCTTATTTAAAAAATTATGTCCCACACATCAAAAGAGCCTAGGAAATAAATTATTTTAACAAATCGGTGCAATAATTAACTTTCACAAAAAATAATGAAAGTATAACAAATTATTATAATTAAGTATCCTAAATTAAAATTTAAGGTACACAAAGTGGATTTTCAATAATATTAGGATGTTTTAATGTTAGGACAAACGATGTAATTATAGAAGGTTGATTTATATAACACGTAATAGCTTTGTTGATGCAGTGGGAAATAACCAAAACAGTGCGAAATTTAAATAAACTAATTAAACTATTCATTTTTGTGGAACTTAATCATTATATTCTACTAAATAAAATTGTTTTCTTTTAATTAAAATTGCATTAAAGTAACTCTAACATATGTCAAAATTAAATTCTAATGAAAAATTAATATGTGAAACTTAAATTATTCAAACGATGTGGAACTCGTTTATCCACATACCTTATTTTGACAGGATGGTACAAGAATTAAGTTCTACAAACAATCATTTATAACTACATCAACAAAAAAAATTTTACTTCTATTCAAGTGACAAGAAAATGTCTGGAATATCAGATACAATATTACGTGAATCAAATTCACAATTTTTTTTTTCAAGGATTAGTAATAGTCATCTTACCAGGATACTTGTAAGAAAAACTTGTGTTCCACAAATTAGTATCCGTTGTTAGAAAACAGTCTTTTTAACAAATTATTTTAACAGATCGGTATACAATAATTGAGCTCCCCTAAAAATAAATTAATTCTAGATTAAAAGTTAAGCTTCACAAAGTAGATATGTTAATAATGTTAGTGTTTTTTAAATGATGTAATTATGGAGGGTCAAATATATACCACTTAGCAGTTTTATTAAAGTGTTGAAAAATTAGTTGAGAAGATGTGAATATTTATAAATCAATTAAAATAAACTTTTTTGTGAAGGCTAATCATAATACTCAATTCAAGTGGTTAATAAATAAAATTTATTTGTAGAACCTAAATTATTCAAATAAATGTATATTTAAAAAATCATTTTGATTTTGTAACTTTATATGGAACATTTTTGCTCACAGTTTTTATTGAATCAACACCGGCCATTGGGCAATTACAAAATAGTTACATACATTTTTTTTTCTTGAAATTTGAATCGTGAAATATCTCTAAAAACCTGAATTAATCAAATTTAAGAAGACTCGTTTATTTGAAGCAGTTACCTTTAAACTGGTTATCTTGAAGTGTCCTTTGGATGATATTAAAATGCACGACTTAAATTGCATTTTGAACACGTGGATCCATCAGATTTTATTGTTACCGTTTACTTAACTTTGTTAAGTTGTAACATTAATTTGTGTTTTTCTGTTTACCTGCTCAAACTACCAAACATTTCGATTCCTTGAAACATCCCAAAATAATAAAGAGTATGCTTAAAAGTTTTTCCAATTTACATTGCAAAAAAAAAAAAAAAAAATAGGTAATAGAACATAACTATAAGGTGCTGCTATAATATACTACATATGCACAAACAACAATCATTTCAGATTCTTATTACCTTACGAAGGACCCTGTAAGTAAATAAAATTAAATTCCTCTGCTCAAAAAACTATAAAAATTATTTAATTTTGTGGTAAAAACATTGAAATGTAAAAAATAAAAATTTAGATATTGGAAAATTCATTAAATTTTTTTAGTTATAGGAAAATGGAAATTTTATATTTTTAGTTTGTTTGTACAAAGGAAATATTTTCATTTTAACTACATGTAAAAAGAAAATAATTTTAAAATAATTACAACACAAACATTTGTATATCGTATAACGAAAACATGCTTTTGATAAAATCGTTTTAAATTGTCTGGATCGAATGACAAAGTGGAAAATTTTATAATATCGGTACAAAAATCGACTATGATCTTCACTTTTATGCCATATATGACAATAGGCATCTATAATAAGGCATTCTTCACTGAGTTACAACAGGCCATGTCAGCGAACTGCTACAATTCATACAAAATTCTAAAATGTATATGAGTTACAAAACAAAATTATTTAACACGAAATTTAAATAAAATAACCATTAAACAGATAAAACACGTCACAAAATCAGATTTCGACCTTTATCAAAGTATGAAATGATATATTCTTACCAAAATCGCAGGAACCTTGATTTAATTGTATTAAGTTGAAGCCCAGCTAAATACTTGGTTTCTGATATAAAAATGGAAAACCTACAGTCGTTTAAACTCAAACGTCACATCGGTGAGAATAATGGGAATACGTGGAATCAACCCATTTTCGCTCTCGCTATTTAAAGCGAGCCTGGGTATATTGCAAAATTTTGGTAGCATGGTACAATGGCTTAAAATGACCAATATTACAAAAAGTATACGCAATTTACCACTTTGTCGTCAATTTGTAGTTGTCATACAATACAGATCTATATGTGTACCTACATGGTAGCAAAACTTGTTGCAAACGTCTTCGAGTTATCGAGATATGTTTTATATATTATAGCACCAAAACGAAACCAACAAATAAGATATCTTAACAATATAAATAACAATCAAATGGATATTAAGATAAATGTGTAATAAACAACTAAATGAAAATCCAAAACAATCGATTCAAGAACTTTTTTCTATCAAAACGTCATAAATAATTCGGTGTGCTATATCTTCTCCGTGGATATATATATATATATATATATATATATATATATATATATATATATATATAAAGTCACTCGAATCTCGAAATGTATAAATATGTCATGAAAATTTGTCTCTTTATAGATATGTTGGTGGGTGGTAGAGCTTTAATATGTATGGTGGTATAATGGCATTAATGTATATTTTATGTGTACATGAAGTAGATTTGATTTTTTATGTGTGTATATGTTTCTTAAGTACGGTTAACTTTAAGTACTGTACGGATTTGGTTATGGCTTATTGTAAGTTGTGTGGAAGATATCTTTCTTAGCAAACATAATAGATTAATTATCGTTTTTGCTTAAGAAAAAATCAAACCCTGCTAGGACACTAAAGTGGAGCCCAAATAATTGACATATAGAAGTTAATAAAGCGTATAATCGCAAAAAAACTGAGTTTTGGATCAAATATCCTTAATGTTCGTAATGTTTTATTGTTGCAGGACATCCAAAATTATAAACTATTAAAAAGGTAGTATAGGTTGATGAGTATAGGATAGGTTGATGGACGGTAATGTTCAGTAACATTTTTAGTATTTTACTCTACTTTAGTAGCCACTGTTTATCGCAGAGGGCCTGAAACCTAGGTGCTTGTTAGTAGGTCACATTTTAATTTTCAACTTTTTTACTAGCACAATAAATGTAGATCTATATGAAACAGCGAAGAATTTACACTTCAGAAGTTCGAGACCCTTTGTTAGTGCAAAACCAGCAAGCATTTGACATTTGAGTGAAAAAATATTCACCGCTCCAGACTAGTCATCAGTTGGGCAAAAAGAAACGGAAAACAACAAATTCGCATGACTCTAATAAATCTAGAGCCAGTATTAGAATCAGAAAGAAAATGCAGCAAGAAGTGATAGAAGATAAATCAGAACGGCAAAAAAGTAACACCAAAAAGACAGGAAAGAAAACAAAAATGACTACCTAGACCAAATTTGATGAAAAAGGAAAGTGAAGATAGACTAAGAACCTACTGATCTGGTTGAAACAAAGAATGTCATTTCCCAATGGAAAATTAGGATTAAAAGGATGATATAAGAGTGCCAAATCCAAAGTGTTTTTTATAAATTTTAGGAGCTTTACCCTTGCATTCCATTAAAAACGTATGGTTTGCCTTTCCAAGCTGCGAAATTATTGCCAATTTATGGTTGGGCTACCGATAAAACGATAAAACGTGATTGTTGCTAATCTATTAAAACTATCAAAATTATGCCACAAATATCGACTTTTCTTCTTGATTGAACCAATCGGCTCTCTTTTTGTGATGATGGACGATACTGTATTATTCCATTATTTAGTAGACGTTATTTTCGTTAGTTTTTGCGATAACAATTGCGATTGAGTGTTGACAAAAATATGCTAATGTCTACAAATGTTTAAAATTTAAACATTTCAGATTCAAACACCTCTTTTGACATGTTGACGGGTATAATTTCATAAAAAAGTTTTTTTCTGGTGCGGTTGTAGAGTGTTAGCAATCAGCTAGCAATTTAACGGTATGTCGGTATAGATTTTTTCGAATTGTCAAACTGTGAATGTCACTCGGGTTGTTTATAAAAATATTGAAAAATGGTATTTTCTTAAGTTCGTTTTTCATTTCTAATTTGGTGAGACTGTCAAAATATTTTGTTGCAATTTAATCTTATTTTTACTTCATCCCAAACATTTTTCATTTTTAATACAATTTTCCATTTTTTTTTTCCAAAATGGTAAATGTCATAAACTTTATAAAGTAAATCGCTTCCAATTTATTTGCTATATATATATATATATATATATATATATATATATATATATATATATATATATATATATATATATATATATATATATATATATATATATATATATATATATATATATATACCAGAGCTAGCTACCATTATAACATTATATTACAGATGTGAAAAATCGAAACGATTACAAAACCACAAATAATTTCTTGTGGTTGGGGGAGTGGTTTCATGTAGAGTTGGTATTCCCAAAGATTTATTGACGATATAGTGGGTTGTATAAAAATTTGTAGTTGGCACTCGATTATTTCTTAATTAGAGAGAAAAAGGCTTGTGAACGTCAGACGGAGTTAAGAAAGAGAGGTATACGAGCAAAATTTATACAGACGATGGTTAATTTATGTAATAAAATTCCAACCAATTCGTATTTAATTGAGCTAATTAATTTAGTTGATTTTCCAATTTTCTTTCGAATTTATTCTTCCCGCACCAAATCATTACCAAAGGCGGTATTTTACTATCGATAATTTACCAACAACAATTATAAATTCAAATTTGAAAAAAAAAAAATAAATGAGATAAAATCAATGAGATTACATTTTTTTTCTGTGCTTTCGAAATTATCTGTCAATATCCAAACGATTTTATTTGTTGGTCCCTAAGGTCTCATTTGAAATTGGTTTATCATTTTTTTTATATAATTATCAGTAGATATGATGATTTTTTTGTGATCTAGCGTCTTTGTCAATAAATGTTAATTAATGTGTATGTCATCGTTGGTTCCAGAACTAGTTCTTTTACAGTATATAATTTATGAGATAAAACTGCCAGATTCAAGAATATTGTGACAAAAAAAAAATGCCAAAAAACATTGAACTTTTGCTAAAAATATCCATCCACAATAAAAGTTAGAAAAACAATAAAACTTTCTCTCATCAATTTAAAATTTAGTACCCTAAACTATTTGCCAATACATTTCCCTGTAGGAAAATTTGAAAATTCAAAAATTATGGTTATTGATTATTAATAAATTATAAGATGTGTCTAGAAAATATTTTGGTGATTACAAAATGTTATATTTATTGGAAAATAGGTAAAAACCCTCTTCTCTTCAATAATTTTGAAAGCTTAGTTAAAGTTAAAGGTCGATTAAAAATTTGGTAACATATATTAAATTTAAGCTATCTTATAATTTTTTTTAAACTTAAAACTACAAAGGAATTAAATGAAAACCCAATTTATTCATGAAAGCTCATTATAAGTTAGTTTATAATTAATTGAAAGCTTTTAATAAATACACGATTCATTTTTATAATCACCATAAGAACATAACATATTTTGGTTCAATCAATAATTGGTGTAGTAAAATAAATACTTTAAATTATTAAAAAAAGCTCAAAATTAAAGTGTATTATCAAAAGCTCCATTAAAAATTAAATGCAAATATTTGAATCGAATTAACTTTCATGGGAGAGAAAATAAACCGAAACTTTATTAAAACTTACCACAAGATGAAAGCACAACGATTAGCATGATTGGCCAAAAGTAATACTGCAACTGCAAATGAAAAAAAAAATTATGAAAAAAGCTTATTTTAATTTAGTTTCTAGTTATAAAAAGCTTTTTTGAAACAATGTATTAATGTTTTTAAACCATTTACATTTTTAGTCGAATGATAATTTAAATTTAAAAATGTTTTTAGTAAACTTTCAAATGTTTTCTTATTCATTTTAATAAATTGATTATTTATTATACCAAATGTATGGCAAATTATAAAAAGCTCAGTGTTGAATATAGCTTGGTCATAATTTTATAAACTATAAATAAATTATTATTCAATTGTTTATTATAAATCATAAATTTTTATTCAACTGTTTATTATTTTAGGCTTTATATAGGATTCTAACCGAAAAGCTCTCAATTCTAAATTATTTATTTTTAGACAATTCTTTTCAACTAAAAAAGAAGAAGAACAAGCTAATGTTTTAGATTATTAATACAAAAAATATTAATGAGTGTAAAAGCTTAATTAATGTAAAAGCTCATTATTCCTTCATTTTAAGTTGTCTTTATTAAATTATAATTGATATATCTTATTGATATGCCTTATTTTAGACTATATGCTTGCGTCAACTTACACTAAAATTTTGTTAAAATAAACTTAAAAAGCTCCGTAAAAGCATATTAAAAGCTTTAATTAGTTTCAGTTTCAAGAGCTGTTAGATTTTTAAGAATTCTAATACAACTATTATAGAACTGCTTATTGAATCTTTAAATGATGGACCGATATTTAAGTGTTTTAAAAAGCTTAGTATATTATTTTTACTCAATTAAATTTTATCAACAAAAACATTTTGGGTGAAAGTTCACTATAGATTTTTGGTTATAACTTTAAAGCTCATTTAAAGTGCATTATTGATTTAACTAAAATATAACTTATATATTTAATGTTATAAATTGGTTGGTTATAGTGTAAAACTTTTACATGGTAAATAAAGCTCAATGCATTTTTAATATGTATCAATATTTTGAGAGACCTTTTGAGGCATTTTTTTTATACAAATATTTATCGTTATAACTGAAAAAAATTGAATAAGTTTAAATTTTTCGAAAGCGCTTTGAAAATGGACTTCAACACTATAGTTTAGTAATGTTGCCATACTTTTGCTTAACGGACAAGTTTATAGAACTTTTAAATAGTTTTAATATTCGACACATTTTATTTCTCGTAAATTAATTTTTTGATCGTAGAACTAAATTGTCGAACAATTAATTAAAGGTAAAAGCTCGACATTATCTAGCTTATATATTTAAAAACAATTTTTGTGATTTGATTTAAAATTTTTAAAATTTTGCAGTTTGGTTAACTAAGAGGTTCACATGGCAGTCTGTACAAGCAGCACAATCATAGAATCGGAAGTGTATCGTACTAAACAAAGTACCCTATTTTTGGATTCTAACAACTCACAGCAAAAGGAACCAGAAATTGAGTCTAGAAAAAATCGTATATCACCAATTCCAAAGTGTTAGAAATTTTTCTACTAAGCTTAGTTACTATGGTAACAGTTATTAATCCAGTATCATCAACAAATCACAAATTCTTTAATATTACTAAGTTTGTTCATCAACTTGGTCTTTATTTGGATGACACAGGAAGTCTCAGATTTACCACCCAACAATAGAAAAGAGTTGTACACTTCAAAAACTTAGATCAGCTTTGCATGTAAACATCTGTATAGAAAAAACGTAAAATATTCTCTGTACTCAATAGTCGCTGTAGGTCATTTGGCGGGTATCTGGTTTCTTTTATGATCGTGATGCGAAACAGTATAAAGAAGAAATAAGCCGAATCAAGGTTAACCAAGCACATCTGTTAACTTTAATCAAACATCGATTGCCGATTTTACTTGGAACATTTTAAAAAGAATAGAAGTAGCAAATAGACTTTGGTTTGTTCTAAAGAACCAAATAAATAACTAAAACTTATGAAATGCCTTATTATAAGGTAGATTTGCTGGGACATGAAGTCTCAGAGTTAGGAATAAGACCCGGGAAAACGAAAACTGTTTCAACTGACCCTTGTTTCGTAAGCATGCCATTGCAATAGTTGCAGACTTGGAATAAATTTACAGGAAAATTTGTGTATCACCTGAAGATGCTAACTATCAACTTATCCTATGGCATAAGAATCAAACGTAGAAGTTGAATACTGTGCTATTCGGAATATCGTGTGTACTATATTTAGCAGACCTCAAGAAATCGACTAATAATTTTTGAGACTCCCATCCGAACGCCACACATTCAATCAACAACAATGTTTGCACAACGTGAAGGCTAAACAATTACACTAGCAGTAGTGTTCATTTTACACAACGTCCAGAAAACCACGTTCAGTAGCGAATCAAGAGACCTACCCAGAGCAATTATTTACCACCAACTTATCAGTTGTCATCACTTGGCCCATTTCTTGACTCATACGAGTAGGTGGACGGTTAACTCATACGAGTAGGTGGGGTCATACGAGTAGGTGGACGGTTAACAAAATCATTGTTACCATATGCAACTAATACAAATTCCAATATATTCAATATATGCATCATAACCACATGCATGCTGGCAACACATTGACATTGAGCATAATAATTCGTCGAAAATATGGCGCTCCAATCATGACAAAACGTTGCATCAAAACTTGCACGGTCTGTATTTGATATCAATTTCACAAATCTAAACAAAAAACGGACGATTTACCATTTGACAGATACACTTAAAACCGACCGTTCAGGAAGGTTGGCTTAGACTATGCTGGGCGACTATACACAATAACCAGTAAAAGGAAAAATGGTCCTATGGAGCAACCTGAAAGCAGTCCACTTGGAAGGCATGTCTGGGTTTGACACAGCATCATATTTTGCTGCGCTCAAACGTTTTATTTCGCGGCGTGGCATGCCTGGACAAATATGGTGTGATCACGGCAGGAGTTTCATGGATCCAGCAAAGAACTATAACATCTAACATTTTTTTACCATAAGATAATTTATAATATGCTAATATGACAAGTTTAACTTTAAAAAAAATTTCAGGCCCAACGTATATTAAATGTTAAAAATTTAAAAGTCTCACTTTAATTTTTTTTTCATTTAAAAGCTCAATTAATTGATAGTTGTTTAATTTCGAGGAAACGTCATCAGTCTTAATTACCCCATAAATTTAATTTTATATCGCAATGGTCATTTATGTGAAAAAGCTCGTTTTGTTATGTCGTACTTTATTTTTTAAAAAGCTTTCTAAGTTATAGATTTTAAAATCTTTTTTAATCCAAACTATCCGACGAAATGAATAATAAGTTAATAACATAACAACATTTAAGATGTACCCACGAAAAGCTCATAAAATGTTATCAAACATTTTTCCGACTTTAGTATAAAAACCGCAAACGCGCATGTAAACAAACCAATCAAAAATGTTGATCGTCTTTTAGGAAATTAGATAGAACTTTATGGTAATGGTAATTAGAATCCAATAAAATGTCAATTTTATTACAGTTTTTATTTGAATTTCCTTTTAGATTTTCTCGAAGGTATCTACCTTTTGTTTGTGCGACTGTTATCAAATTTTAGTTTTTTTTATTTGTATTCGTATTATTGATTGTTGATGAAATTTATGCTAATGAAATAAAATGTTCAATGGACAAAATGTAATTTCGTTATAGAACAGTAAAAGCTATAAAAAAAGTTAAGTTTATAGCCTTTTCATTTTATAGCTTTTTTTCGGTTACCTTCGAAATAAGATAATTTTACCTATTCAACGAAGTAAAAATAGTAATTTAATTTTAATATTTAATAGTTTTATCATAATATTCAATCTGTGTGTTTACAAAAATGTGGTTTTAAGCTTTGTAAACATAAAAAGTTGCCCACACAAAAAAAAAAAAAAAAAAAAAAAACATTTAGCTTTGTGTATCGATCCACAAAGCTATACTAATTCGAATGAGCAAAGAAAGGAGCATCTATATACTCGTATAAATGTTGTTACCTAAAATTGATTAAAGAAATGTAATATTAGGCCAAACCAAGGATCTTAATAAGGATATATATATATATATATATATATATATATATATATATATATATATATATATATATATATATATATATATATATAAACTCAAAAACTCTACGAGCGTATCTAAACTTTGCTAACATTACTCCCAAATCTGATCCACCTAAACAATGAAGGCAAAGTGGACTTGATTGAACAATTAGTAATACAAAATCAAAATAGTATAAAAATATTCCAGACCGGTTTAAGAGAACCTCTGGGTAGTGCACTACGCGCAGCTCAGCCTTAAACCTAACAGAGGCCTTAGAACTGAGGAAATCAAACAAACGGAAAAGCTAAAATATCAAAATAGCATAAAATTTGATAAACGCCGGAAAATCCAAAGTTTTTATTAATTTACCGATAGCACTAGAAACTGGTCAATTTTATGAAACGGACATTAGACTAGGTCAAAATATATATATCCAAGAAGGATTATATCATATTTCCTAATCAAATATGGCTAAACTACAAATAATAAATAATAATGACGACTAAATGGAAGCACACTTCATGGTCCCTATTCATGAGCATGATAACATTGAATCAAAAATATGGAGGGATACAATAAATTTTGAGGAATATCAAAAAATAATTAGGTTAGTTGGGTAGTCGGAGAATTCCATGATATATTTTATAATAAATCACATAAATTAATGTTTACTAGTGATGTAAAACACGAAATAAGATTATTAAAAGAAAAACTCTCAGGTGTTAAACAGTATCGATATCCGGAAAATCAGAAAACGGAAATAAAAGTAGAGAATGACAAAGTTTTACGAAACGGTATAATACGTCCTAGTTTCTCACCATGGTCAAGTTCAAGATGGATGGTGCCAAAGTAACCTGACGTGCATGCATAACATAAATATACATAGTACTACCATCATAAGTAAAAAACATTTTACCCATTGATATCCCAAATGTTGGGTCGATAGAATATCGTCAACATTTAGTATAAATATATGACATTTAGGCGATTATACAAATAAAAATATTTTGATTATTTTAAAATGATACCAGTAGCGACATCTAGCATGTCGATGTCGAGCTAACATTTCATGGTAGTACTATGTGTATTTATATTATGGTGCATGGTATATTATGGTGCATGGTAACAAGTACCCACTACCAAACATTAGCGAAATATTAGACAAATTGAGAAAATTACTCGCTGGATTTCATCAAATATAAATCAAAAGTGAGGGCTTACCAAAAACTGAATTCTCAATTCCATCGGGTCATTTTGAATTCACTCGTATGCAGGTTGTACTCAAAAACTCGCCTAACACGTTTCAAAAAGTTATGGATAACATACTTGGTGAACACGAATTATTGGTTGCATGGATGATATCATAGTGTTTAGCACAGGATTTGCAAGAACATATCGATGACCTACGAAAAGTCCTCATAAGCAAATACATTTTGGGACATGCCATAACTAAAGACGGTGTTAAACCCGATCTGAAGAAAATTGATGTTATCAAAAATTTCAAACTTCCATCTACACAAAATGAAATAAAAAGTTTCCTTAGTTTAATAGGTTACTATCGCAATTTCATACGCGATTTTGCTAAAATCACTAAACCATTTACCTCCTGCCTTGTAAAAAATGCAAAAATATACCAAGATAAGCAATTTATCGAATGTTTTGAAATATGTAAAAATTTGCTTACTAGCGAACCAATTCTACGTTACCCAAATTTTTCCAAAGCCTTTTGTTCTATAATGACAGTCGCGTCAAAAAAATGCAATAGGTGCAGTCCATATTTATATGGAAGAAAATTAACAAAACGGATCATAAACCTCTTCTATACAAGAGATTCAACATCGTTTGATGGCGCCTTATGCTTAAGGAATATGAGTATACACTATCCTATATAAAAAAGGTACATTCAATTCAAACGCAGACGTGCTATCACGTCTGAAATTATATATTCGATTCAATAAAACCCGCATGTAAAAATTCCGATGGACAAGACTCATCTTAGGATCTCATTATTTAGGAAGTAAAATCATATTAAATTTAATAAAGAATTGTTTTCATTATACCAAATAAACGTTACTCATACCGATGAGATACAAATTAAAACCAAAGAAATTCCAATAACTTCATCACCAGTGAATGAATTTCGACAACCACTCTTATTACAAATGAACGAAAAGGTGAAAACACAGTGATAAAGTTCATCAAAAATCTCCGCGTAGCAATCAAAAAATCACTCCTCAACGGATCTTGATATAATAATAAGTAGCCATACTAATTCAAATAAATTAACAGCGATCCATACGGATGATGCCAAATTTAACAAAATTCAACCGAAATATGGTCAAAATAAAAATTATAGATTAGTGCGAGCTACTCACAAAGCATCTCAAACATCATAAACAACAAAGATGCAGAATGTCAATCAACGCAAACTTCACCGATGGAAGTAATCGAACTATTGGACAACGGTCATCTATGCATTAAATCAATAAATGGAAATAATGTATTCACTATTTGCGGCTCAAAAAATATTAAAATCAAAGGAATCAAATTACTGAAATTCCAAAATTGCGAAATTTAAACAGAAAGACTTGTGTACACCAACGACCGAACAAAAAGATTGCATAAAATAAACGTATAGTAAAACCATTCGACAACATTGTAATTAATACAATAAAAAACGAAAAAATAAACATGCCGCTTTTGGTCTCTCACAATATCAACAATTTGCAAGAGATTAAAGCTCACCAAGAAAAAGCCATTTTTTATGTGCACTCGATAGCTACCTCAACAAATATATATATATATATATATATATATATATATATATATATATATATATATATATATATATATATATATATATATATATATATATATATATATATATATATATATATATATATATATACATATATAATAATAAAAGTAATGTAAATATGTGGCATTTTAGTAATATAAATCGTTTTGAAACGAATAGACACCGAGCTGAAAGTATGAGTTCTCAGAAAGCGCTAATCTAGCAATCAAATTATGTTCCCAATGTCTTCCTTTCCACTTGCTTGGGAAAAGAGACCAATATACAATAAAACTAGCATTTTAGTTGCAATTTAAAATAAATATACCCAACTTTCGTATAAAATATCACGTACCAATACACAAACTAACAAAAAGCTCATGCATCCACATAACAACATTTTTCCAACTTTTGTGTATCTGACTGTATGTATATGTAAAAAAATTATAATGATATAATAGCTGATATGGAATTTGAATTTTAATCCTGGTTTTGTGACATAAAGGATTTTGAGAAAATGCAGTAATCATAATTATTTGATACCACAAATTACTTGACAATAATTGAATATAATTTCCCAATCATAACAAAAAGCTTTATAATTCGATTGTTTCAGTGTTGCTATTGGGATTGGTATGTATACTCACGACATTTTCGTATCACCGATAAATAAGTTTATGTTGTCTTCAATTATATTATACGTTTAAGATTTTGTAGATGTGCGGGCAATTTGGCAAAAAAGTGACAGTATTTTGATTGCTACATTAGATGCGGGTCTCAATGAATAATGCATTACAAGATGTAACATTTTGATTGTGTGTCGTATTGTGTGCTTTTATTACAATCTCGATTTACATTACATCATTTGTAGCCACCCTCTATTTATTTATTTTGTATATATCTCCACAGAAAGATGTTACCGCACAGGTGAGGTTTTCAGATTTATAAACATATATATTTTCCTAGTAGATAGCATTTTCATTTCACATTTCAAAAGAAAATTTAATCAAACCGAACATCGAACCAAAAAATAAAAAAAATCATTGATTTGAATTTAATATTTTTTTGGTTTTTGTTGGATCGAAATGAGTTTTTCCAAGGTTCCGGAGCAAAAAAAAAAAAAAAGAAGATACGGAAGATATTAGGAAAATCAATATTTTATTTCAATTTTTCTTTTTAGTGTTAGATTTTGGATTCGTTCCTTTTAAGAATGGTTTTAATTTTTTTTGCTTTTTTTTAGATTTTTTTGAATTTTCTCCCAAATTTACCAATTGATTGGAATTGTGTGGTACATTTGGTGAATAAAGTTTTTTATTATAAATTCGATACTTACTTAAAGGTGGTGCTTTTGAGAATCGGAGAGTGGTAAGGATGGGTTAGGAAAAATGAAAAATTAAGTTGTAAAATTGAATGAAGAAAACTGAATATTGAAAATTGTTTCTAAATTGATTGTTATGAAAATTTGGTATTTTTGTTATTAAAATGTTTTATGGGATGCAGGATATTAAAAAAAAGGAGATGGTCACTAATAAATATAATTGCTTGAGTACTGAAACTTAATGGTAAAAATACTTTAATTTAGTTGTGCTATCTTAAAGAATTGGATTCATGAGAATTTTTGTAGGAAAAGAAAATGTATGTTAGTAATGACAGAATCAGTCCGGTTTCTTGGTAGCCAATATTCAAACTGTACCAACTGTAATCTGCAATGTTTCTCTGAGAAAAAATCAGAGATTCTAAAAAATTAATCAAATATTATAAATCAATTGAATTAATCTTTTTATGACCAATACGTCCCTATATTCTAGTAAAATTCTATCGCCACAAAATTTAATTCACTCCATAATTGTGGATTGAGGATTTTTTGCAAATTTTTTTGGAATTGTATGAGTAATCATGTCTCAGTCAATGAATATAACTTTTGAAGTTTCTACCGAAAATGCTAGGGATGCTTTTCAAGATATGATGATTAATTTGGAGCTTGCGAATAATATTGAAACGGAATTAGGGCCTGTAATAATTACAAGGAGTTTGTTTGAACACATTATCGAAGCTAGATAATTCGAAATAAGCACAACTTTTCACAACTGGAGTGTAATGGTATAGAAAATATTGCTGGATATATTCCTTCAATGATTTTTGGAAGGAGATTTATAAATCGAATATTTTTTTATTATAATTTGGACTAAATTATATTAAATCTCTAGTTGAGAGTTCAAAAAATGTTAATTGTAACCTTGAAGTAAAAATTCTATACTTTTGTTGTAAAATGTATTTTAGGATTAGAATTTTAAATCAAAAGTTGATCGAAGAAACCCTCACCAATATTCTGAAAAATGGAGGCCTTTTCGATTATTGAAATAACCGAATTAGTTTTATGAAATTTATGGTAACAGCGTTTGCATATACAAATTATTAAGAGACACTATCATACTTGCGGAAGAGCGTGAATTGGATAAAATTGGTGCATTAGTGAGCCAAATTATGACCGGGCCTAGTCTATATCAAACGGTCCAATCTAATGCAATCTAATTTCAAGTAAGAGCTTTTCCATACTTCTGGTAAAATTTTAATTTCGAGAGTACCGCAAATAAATACACCAAACTTGCAAGTTCGATTAAGTCTTCTGGCAAACTTATTATCATAACCCCAATACTTCGAGAAAAGTCACAATCTAAAACGTTCTAAACGGAACTGACGACCATTAAGTTGGACACATTGAATCTACACTAGAATTTCAAGACATTTTCTCATGATCCTCGACGCTTAATACGTTCAAGCGCAATGTTGTACATAAAATCTAAACTCAAGGTTAACATGGTTAAGTCAAAGAAGAGATCGGCTTTCCAAAAACAATCGGTCTAGTTCACTGGGCTGCCACTGATGCGACGAATTTATCAATGGAATACTTCTATGATTCTTTGGAAGGTCGAAAAACCTTTAAAATTATCGAATACTCACCCATAACGCAGCAGTCCAGTGGTGGGGATCTTAAATCTTTTATCAAGAACGACAACTGTTTAAAGTTGGATAAAATTCTAGTTTTCATAAAGCTGGGCATGTTTTGTCAGTTTAACGGTTATTTCCTTTATATTTGGTGTTAAATGAGTTTTTTTTTAAATCTGTAACTTATATAAATTTTAAAGTTTTGTGAGAGTTGTAATGTTTAATTCACTAAAACTGAGTTTTTCAAATGATTAAATGCATAAAAAACTTAACTGTAATTTGAAGGCAAAGAAAGTTAGAAAGACCATTTTCAAATGCTCTGTTTGTTTAGTATAAGCTCCTGTTTCAAAAAAAAAATCAACTAAACAAATGATTTTCCCAAAAAAGCTTTGGCAAACTTTTTAGGAGTTTAAAAATGCCTACCTTTAAATGATTATTTTCTAAACAAACTATCAACAGCATGATTAAAAAATCACCTTTGACTATCAAGAGCTGTTTTGTAAATTCATCAACAATACTCAACCAAAGGTAAATTATAATTTTAAGAAGGCTGATATTGCTGGACTGCTAATGTTTCTTGATAAGGTGGATTGGGATGAAATTTTTAATTCTTTTTCGAGTGACGTTAATGCGTTAGTTGAGTCATTTTTTGTGGTTTTACATGAGGTTTTTAACAAACATGTACCTAAATGCTATAAGCGTAAAAATAACCATCCTCCATGGTTTGACAACAATTTGATCAATTTCAGAAACAAAAAGAATCAGGCACATATATTTGCCAAAGTTTTTGGTGATAACGTGGATTGTCTTAATTCTTTCCAACAACTTCGCCGGTCATTTGATAAGGAACAAAGCCGAGCCTATAAAAACTATATTTCGCGATTGAAAAATAATTTAATTTTAAACCCCAAACTATTTTGGGCTTTTGTTGATGTCAAAAGAAAATGTTCCGGTTCCCCAAACGATGTCGTTAAATGATGTTACTGCTTGTAATGCTGAGGACATAAGTAATTTATTTGCTGAATTTGCTAAAATTTAATTGGAATACCTCCATATTTTTGAAAAAGATGTTAGCCTTGGTATATCTAAAATAAAATCGGGATGTGGCTTTGATAATATACCCGCAATAGTTCTTAAGGACCTTAACAGCTCGCTATCATTACTTCTATCTCGGATATTTAATGCGTCTCTGGAGAGTGCTGTATTTCCGTTGATATGGAAGATGGCAATTATAATCCCCATTTGTAAATCAGGAAAACGGTGTAACATCAAAAATTATCGTTAACATCGATTTCTAAATTATTTGAGCCTATTATTTCTGATTATTTGTATTTTAATGTTAAATCTTCATTAACACGTCAACATAATGGATTCGTCAGGCATCGTTCTACAACTTCAAATCGGTTAAGTTTAACATTAAAAGCGTTTAGGACCTTCGATTCCAAATGTCAGCTAGATGTGTATTTCACTGATTTTGAGATGGCATTTGACTCACCTCAGTTTGAGCTACTTCTGGCCAAACTTGATCGAAAGCAGGTAGTTAAAATTAACAGGTTTACATCTTAGATGATTGAATTTCATTCTGGAGTCCCTCAGGGATCTTACCTGCTTCTTGTGTTGTTTAATATATTCATTAATGAAATTACTTCTCTGTTCCAATACTGTGACTGTGAATTATATGCAGACGGCTTGAAAATATCAAAAGCTGTACATAGCAAGCAACAATGTATTGAAATGTATTCATTTTCAATATCTTATTGATAATCACCAGCTTGAAAGGGTTGTAACATTCAAAGATTTGGGTGTAGTCTTGGATCATCAATTGAATTTCCGTGACCACATTGATTTGATCGTGGCTAAGTCTAGTTCTCTACTTGGCTTCATTCGTCATATCACAAAGGATTTTCATAATCCACAATCAATTAAAACTTGGTATTGTTCTATTGTTCGGTCTAATTTGGAATATGCGTCGATTATTTGGAATCCTGCTTACAATATTCATATTAATATAATTGAACGGATACAGAAGAAATTTATTATTTACTACCTTCATAAACTGAATTGGCCTTTTGATCCAAACCTTCCAATGTGGCTGAATAAAAATAATTTGCCATCCTACGGCGAACGCTGTAGAATTGCCGATTTGAAATCATTACTGGTAATACGTAGATGTGCTGTTTCAACATTCATCGCTGATTTGCTGAATTGTTTTATTGACTTCCCTGAACTACTTGCAAAGATTGATATTCGTATGCCCTGCAAACCTGCTCGCATCAGGAATTTTATGTATTTGCCGACATTTAAATCTAATTACGCATATAACGCTCCGATCCTGGCTATTTGTCGTCAATTTAATGACAATTTTGATGTGTTTGTTTTTAATTTTTCCAAATTTACTTTTAAAAAGCTTGTCAAAGCTAAATTGCAAGTAGCTAAATCTAAATAAATAAATAAATAAAATATATTTCCTAGCTGTTGTTTAAATCGAACTTTTGTTTAAGTTTGTTTAATTGAACTTTTATTCTAAGCCAACTGTTAATCGAATACGCCGTAGAAGCCTAAAGAGTAATTAAATCTCATTAGGGGCACCATTATTTCGACAAAAAGGTTGAAAAGACAATTTTCCAAAAGTATCAAATTTGCTGGCTCACATGTCTTCAAATATCGAAAAGCCACACATGTCTTCAAATATCAAAATCCAATAAGATCTCAATTTATGAAATAGAATCGAACAAAAAAATTAGATTCGAATAATCAAATCAATACAGCAACATTGAAAACTTTAGATGACAAAAAGACATATCGTATCCTGTGCTCCGCAATTTATTTTTCATTAGGTAAATTGTTTTCGATGTATGTGTAGCCGAATTAAGTTGTATTGCCTTGTTGGTCGCCTTGTCTTCATCGACAATCATGTAACAGATAAAAGTAATAAAAAGCTCGTCTGTAAAGCTTTCAAAAAATTTCGTTTTTTTTCGATTTTCATAAATTAAGTAAGACACAAAAAAGAAAAACCATTTTCTCTCTTGTCATTAGACGACAAATGTTCGTTCTTCAATCGATTTTTAATTTTGTTGATCAAATTAGATTTTCATTTTTGTATATATGTAGCTATGTGTTCGGTATTTTGTAACGTTCTAATCAAAATACAAAAATCTTTTTGAGATGAACACACGGTATCTCATACCATAAATCTTAATTTGTGTATGCGATGAAGGCGTGTGTATATGTATTTATGTATTATATCAACATTTCTACCGCATATATATGTACATAAAATCAAAAATTCAAACCAAAATGTTAATTATTAAACTTTTAATCAACATTTTAATTATAATTTTTCGTCTTTTCATTTCTATAACTCACGTTTTGCCACGCCCCTCTCTCACTCTAACACTTCAGCTCGTTTTCTTTGTATGTTTGAGTTATCTTAAATTTATAGATATACAAAAAAAAACAAAAGCAACACAAGAAAAAATTCTTGACATCTTAATAATTATATTTTGTTTATTTCAAAAGCACAAAAACAACATAGTGTGTACGAAAAGCTCGTTAAAATATTTATTAAATTTTAACATATTTTCATTTCGGCAGAACACACAGAAAATAGGTTGGCATGAAAAGTCTGATAAATATTTTCGATTTATGCGGTATGGTATGGTAAACCCCACATAGTATTAATTAGGTGGTTGTGGGGATCCTTTTGTTAAAATATTTTGTGACTTCGTCACATAATATGTGTTAAAGTGCATGTGTGGCAATTTATTTATTATAAATGGCCGTATACATATGTTTGGTAGTCACGTGCAATTTTTATATTCTGATGGGAGCCATACAAGACTTCAATAATCGTACATCACACCATATTCAATTCACGTTGAAGCGGGGTTCACGTTCTGCTACACACAATGATTCAAATGGTTCAAAATGTACTGTACTGTGACATTTTGTTCCCCGAGACTTGCATGATTTGAATGGAATCGGGCTAATAGAAGGTTAAATATCATGCTTACATCGGTTGGTTGCTAGTTAAACCGCACATTTGGCCTCATGTGTCGCACAAGTGAACCCACAACGAATTGGAAAATCAATGGCCAATGAGTCATCAAGGAAATTTTTTTTCTTAATAATGCATTGGAATTTTGCTTCCATGGGAGGTCCATACCAAAGTATTAGGTCAAATATAGCAGGCTACTTCTAAAAGCATACCTCCAGGAAAGGAGAAAACTTGAAATACACACAACTATATATGCTTGATTCTTTAAACGCGTACAATGAAAGAATATCAGACAAGCGTAACAAATGTTGCGACAAACAATCAATACAGAAATTATCTGATTTTATGTCAGTAAATAATAACCTTGCAAAATCATACAAGATAATACAAAAAATAGAGAAAGGTTTAAATGAAAAGAGAAATGAATTACAATTTTTAACACTTTTTTTTCACAATAATCTAAAAAAGGACCCGAGAAGAAACAATGGCAATCGCATGCGTTTATACGTTTGACAGTACATTTGCCAAAGGAACAAACTGTTGTTTTTGGAAAGACAAGAACAGCAAGCGGCAGAAAAATCTATAACTTTTAGCTTAGTTTAAATAAAAAAAAATAAAACGTCAGAACTTGCAGCGATGGCAGAAAGTCAAGATAATCATAAGGAAGGTGTTAGCAGTAGCAGCTCTTTTGAAAATTTGAAAATATGTTACTTCCCGAACAAGGAAGGGAAAACCCTAACGAAGATGAAAACAATAACGAACATCTTGTTAAAGTGATGTAGAGCAGAGTGGTGCACATTGCAGTGGTAGAGGACAAAACCTATTAAGCACAGAAATCCTAAACATTTTGTGCTTAATAAAGGAGATTGGATGTATAGACAGTAGCGAGAAGAAAAGGTTAATAGTAGAATGTTTACAGTTGGGATGAATGACCCCGAACGATTTTATTTGAGACTACTTCCTACATGAGAGAGAACCAAATCTTTTGAACGTGGTGTGCTATATAGTACATTTAAAAAGGCTTGTAGAGCAAGAAAATTATTTGCGCATATCAAAGAGACATTTTGACTCTTTGAAATAGTTACAAATCAGCTATGGCTGATGATTTTGAACAACACAGGAAAAGCGATTCTGGAAACCGAGCATTGCTTAATTGTTTGACAAAACTCTGTGGATTTTAATAAATTGGGATTACCGCAAACAACAGCAATTAGTAATATCTTGTCTAAATACGATATGGACTTTGAACGAGAACTATTTGTATCTCAGCTCCCTAGTTAAGTTTACAATAAGTATGAGAACTAGGCAAAAAATTAGCCAATTGGTTAATTTAGTTGAGTGATGGCAAATTAACCAACTTACATGAACTTGGTAAAGAAAGTTTTGAAATACCCGAAGAGTTCATTTGCAAAAGACCATTGATAGATGACATTTTTGCACAAACGTTTACAGCTGTGGAATCTAAATATTTAGCCAATATTGTATTATTGTGTCCTTTAAATGCCGACACACTTAAAATGAAAAACGACGTACTAAGTCGATTAGAAAGAAAGGATAAAGTATATCACTGTGCAAATTCTCGAAGAAATTTTTATAGCTTTGTTTAATGGAAGTCGACTCATTGTAACTCAAATGAAGGCCAAAGTTATATTTGCTTAAGTCTTGACAGGAAGATCAAACGAAGATGAAATTGCAATTCCATGAATTGAATTAGCTCCTTCCGATAACAGATTTTCTTTTATATTGCGAAAACGATAGTTTCCAATACGAGTCGCCTTTGTGATGAATATAAATAAATCTCAAAGACAAGCCCTTGACAAAGTTGACCTCTATTTGTCACAACCAGTTGTCCCACATGGATAACTGTATATTTTCTAAAGTAAAATCAAAGATAAAAGTACAAATATTTAATACTAAAGAGCAGGGAAATAGAAGAAAGCGACAAAGTTTATACTGTATAATTCTATATAGAGATAATTCTATATATGTCCCCAATGAATATTGGGGACAACAAATTCTCTCCCGCCACCTATTTGTTGTATCGTCTAAAAGTAGTGATCATATTGTAATGGTAATAAAATATTATAGTGTTTAAATATTGTAGTTTAAATCTTTGAGTCTCAATTGTATGCAATTTATTTTAGGAAACCCAAAATCGACCTTTCCATTTTTGCCGAATTCTTTTCCATGTTTCCGTCAATTATCTTTAGAGTAAAATTATTAAATATAAAAATCTTCGTACCATCGATAGGACACAAAATTATTATAAACCAAAAACAATTTAACAATTTTATGTATTTTTCAATTAAAAATAAAAATGTTTGCAACACATTAAAATAATTATCGTACTAATTAGATTCCGTCAACGTATACAGGTGACATAAATTATTGGATTTTCTATTTTTATAAATATTTTTATTAATTTTTTTTTCTGTTTTCCTCCAGGATTTAAACGAACATCTTGATACATAAATTTTCATTTAAAATTATAATTATTATTATTATTATTTTTTGTATAAAAATAAATAAATTTACATATATAAATTAAAAATCTGATTAATGTGATGAAAAAATTAAAAATAAAAATTTATTTTTAGTGTAAAGCTTTCAAAAGCTCATTTTATACATTATATGCGATCAATCTTACCATTCTGTTACTTTTGTTTGATTATTTAAAATCATTTCGTTTTTAAAAGGTAAATTATCATAATTTTTTTTAAATGAAAAATTGAAATTTTTCAATTTTTTTTTTAATTTAATTAAAATTTAAATTATATCATATATAATGTTCTCTCATATAAATATATACATTTTTAAATACAATTATGCTGTGGTGGCAACCAAATAATGTTGTTGAAATTTGGTTTTTTAATTAATTGATTTAAATGATTTAAAAAAAAAATTTATACCGTTTTTTTGTAAAATTAATGAACTGAAAGGTATATAAGTTAAAAATGGAATGTTTTTTTTTGCTGTTTTACAATTTTTGGTAAAACCGAAGTCGAATATTAATATTTTAAAATTAAGCTTGATTAGAACGTTTTGGGAAAATTATTGTTCACAGTCTTACACAAAAAATATGCCACATATATTCTAATATAATAATATAATAATATAATAATATAATAATATAATAATATAATAATATAATAATATAATAATATAATAATATAATAATATAATAATATAATAATATAATAATATAATAATATAATAATATAATAATATAATAATATAATAATATAATAATATAATAATATAATAATATAATAATATAATAATATAATAATATAATAATATAATAATATAATAATATAATAATATAATAATATAATAATATAATAATATAATAATATAATAATATAATAATATAATAATATAATAATATAATAATATAATAATATAATAATATAATAATATAATAATATAATAATATAATAATATAATAATATAATAATATAATAATATAATAATATAATAATATAATAATATAATAATATAATAATATAATAATATAATAATATAATAATATAATAATATAATAATATAATAATATAATAATATAATAATATAATAATATAATAATATAATAATATAATAATATAATAATATAATAATATAATAATATAATAATATAATAATATAATAATATAATAATATAATAATATAATAATATAATAATATAATAATATAATAATATAATAATATAATAATATAATAATATAATAATATAATAATATAATAATATAATAATATAATAATATAATAATATAATAATATAATAATATAATAATATAATAATATAATAATATAATAATATAATAATATAATAATATAATAATATAATAATATAATAATATAATAATATAATAATATAATAATATAATAATATAATAATATAATAATATAATAATATAATAATATAATAATATAATAATATAATAATATAATAATATAATAATATAATAATATAATAATATAATAATATAATAATATAATAATATAATAATATAATAATATAATAATATAATAATATAATAATATAATAATATAATAATATAATAATATAATAATATAATAATATAATAATATAATAATATAATAATATAATAATATAATAATATAATAATATAATAATATAATAATATAATAATATAATAATATAATAATATAATAATATAATAATATAATAATATAATAATATAATAATATAATAATATAATAATATAATAATATAATAATATAATAATATAATAATATAATAATATAATAATATAATAATATAATAATATAATAATATAATAATATAATAATATAATAATATAATAATATAATAATATAATAATATAATAATATAATAATATAATAATATAATAATATAATAATATAATAATACAATAGAATAAAATTAGACCTTAAGGCTGTGTCCGAAACCTTTGATAAATATTTGTGAATACAAATTTTTGACATTTACTTGATAAAATCAAAAACATTCAGATTATCACGGTCGGTTCCTAAGATAGTTTTTGGCAAATTCCAAAACTTTCTATAATAAAAGCTAACTCATCGCATAGTACACTCGGATATATAAAATAAAAAAATAAAATACACTCCTTGGTTTTGTAATACTACCATTCTAAAACCATTTAAGAAAAATTTGAAATTTCTCGTTGCTTTGACAATTTCAATAAGCAATTAGCCCTTTCGCGGACGCACATTAAAATATTTTAATCTATTATTATACTTTTCGGATAGTATAATAAAAAATTGGGAATAAAAGGGAATATTTTTCAAATAAATGTCAAAAGTATGTCAAAAAGTATTCATAAATATTTACCATGGGTTTCGCACACAGTCTAATTATTATAATAAAAGATGTGATTGACGATTATATTGATTATTTCTTAGAATAGGATTAAGATAGCTTGCAAGGTTGCCTTGCAAAGCTTCAAACATGGTAAAATATGCTGTTTGAGCGGACTATTCTTAGTATGCGCTGTCACAATCGAATGGTATCATTTAACATTCGACTTTACGCCAAAACCAAATCGAAGACGCACGAATACAGGTTCAATTTGAATAATCATCTGCACATTGCAGTGCTCCAGTCAGTCTGTACTGACATGAACGATGGTTCCCAGCCCCGTTGAGCTTTTTACATATTTTTTGCAGTGTTGCTGTTGGGTATAATATTATATAATATTATGAGCATTCTAAGTAGTGTGCTGGCTCTACTATGTCTGCATCCACTTCTGATGTGCCACCCAAATTTTCAGAGCGCACCCTTGTCAAGTTGAGTTTGTCAAGATTTCGAACGAGCTTTAGGTCCTATGCTCGGATTTCTTTGTTTTGTTATCATCGTGATGCAGATTTTTATATATTCAAGTCTGAGCTGTTCATTATTAACTTCATTGACAATAATAGTAGATAGTTTTTTCTCTGGTAGGGAAGCCACAAGTCCAGTCTCTTTCAAATTCTTGTTTTCCACAAGCTTTCTGTATAATAATGCCATTATTAAAGGGCTTTTTTGGAAAGAAGCTCCCTTTCCACCAATGGAATGTACTTTGAGACCTGAGTTGTTTATTTCGCCTTATTCGAAGAATTAAGGGAGCCTGGCTCAAGTACTGGCACAATTGCGCTAATCATTATCTGTGCAAAAGACACTTTATTAACTTTTTGGATGCTCAGCAGGTCACACACTTGAATATTTTCAACCCGTTCCTTTAGTCCACTTTTTTGTCCTACTACTTTTAAGCTCATTGCAACTCCAACATCTTTGATGATGGAACCAAGGCCTCCTTAGAGCCTTTTACACTCAACAAGACTAATGTTGCTCTATGACTTGATCTGAGCCTATACGGCTTTGATCGCCTTTATGCTCTTTTTGCTTTAAAGCTAGTTCTGTGATTGTGCTCTGGTTGTACTGTCACGACGACGTTATCTAGGTTATAGCGTTCCGTACTTTCTTTAAAAACGTGCTTCTACCTAGACTCTTGCGATGGAGATCTTCCAAACCCCATCCCACCCTTACACTTGTATCTTTTCTGCACTGTGTTTATTGCACAAAACACAAAAATTCAAACAAATGCCATGAATCAAAGTTTGGAAATGTTAAAACCTTAGAGAACCTCTTTTTTTATCTGAGACATACGAAAACAATGAGAAACAGTCAAAGACTTAAAAAAAACCTCATGTCATAATTCCTCAAAACCACCTATTCACTGAACAACTAATATGAGAAACACATTTTGTGGGTCTTAATGCAGATTCCACATGCCTTAAATATCATCTTTTTTTTCATATTTCAAGAATATTTTTTCTTATTTCAAGAATATTCCAAAAATTTCTTATTTAAACAAATTTCTTATTTCTTACTGCCCACGTTTGTCATACATAAATCTTTTTACGGTAATAACTGCAAAAAAAGCACAAATAAAATTTTGGGGTATAAAAGCTTATTTAAATAGAAAAGTCGGTTGTTTGATGCTTTGAACCAAAATTAGTATTTCAACATTTTTAGTCCTGGTAAGCTTTAAAATAAAACTTTATCTTCATAAATGTATCCTTAAAGCTTATGCTTAAAGCTTTTCAATTATAAAACCGGTTAAATACCATATTTAGTAAACTTTAAAATAAACATAAGTTTTAGTAGTTTTTTACTGATGAATAATATAAGCTAAAGCGTTTAAAACTAAAGATTTTAAAAGCTTAAAATATGTTTATGTCTATCAGTTCCTAAAAATACATATAATAACAGGATTATACAAGAACGTATCTAATTTAAAATTTAAAGCCCAAATATCATATTCACCATAACTTATATTTTCAAAGGTTCTCAGTTCTTATTAGAAAAGCTCTTAAAAAAAATACAAATAATGGAAGTTTTCAGAAGAAATACTACTTAAATATCAAAATTGACAAAACAATTGTATCGTTTGTCTCTATATATAAACCACCCTCGAAAAAAAGCTTAACTACCTTGATTATGCATCGAACCTCATTGTTAAACAATTTTCCGTACCTTGTGTACTAAAAAGTATAGTTTTCCATATTAACATCGTAATTGAATATTCCAAATTTCTTTTTTTTTAATTTAATACAAATAAAAAAACATATTGCCACCGGCGACATAATTTTCAACACTCCCTTCTGTATACATGTATACTGTCTAGCACTGTATAGCCAATATTAAGATCCGTTTCAGATTTTTTTTTGCCATGTTAAAGGAAGTTAATTTAGAAAACGAACGAAAAATATAAAATTGATAACTGATAACTAATTCACAAAAAAAAAAAAAAAAGGAAAATCAAAATTTTCTTTTCGACTGGTATAGTTGAAGTTGAAATTTTTGTTGTTGGCTGTGCGGGTGCTAATGGAATTGAATAAACAGGAAAATGAGAAGAATATGAAATATTCCCATGGGGTAAATGATGTTGTGTTGTTGTTGTTGTTGTTTCGTTTTTAGCAAATATGTGTGCTGTACATAATGTTATATAGAGCAAAAACATAATTACGTATGCATATCGTTCTGTATCTTTGTACAGTGGTATGTTGTAATAAGTTAATGGCTGGGTAATAAAAACGATATTAATTTATACATTAAATTTTATGATACCATAGTATGATAACCAGTTAACCAGTTGTGCTGATACGTTTGCAAGATTGTCGACGAGTTATGAAAGATAATTGTGATGAATGATTTTCTAGTCGTGTTAATTGTATCGTTTTCTGGAAAATCGTTCAAATATTTTATGAGTCGCGTGAAAATTTATTATAATAGGAAATTAGTTCGCCGTTTTAAGTGCTTTTTATTATTCAATTAAACATGTAATTGAAGGATAATTCTTCGTGGTTGCCTTTGGAAAATTTATGAGTTTTTTTATTACGATATTTGGTGTTAAGAAATTATACTGTATGTAAGAAGTTACTTGATGCATTAAAATACTACTACAAATATTTTGTTCGCTGCAGAAAACAAAAGATGGTTTACAGCTAACATTGAAAAAATGTTTGGGTACATTTGCGTTTGATTATGGCTGAAAAAGTTTACTGGGGTGATCAACAAAGTATTCGTAACGAGATGAAACTACTAGAGAACATTAAAATAAGATGTTGGATGAACGTTCAAATATTAATTTAAGTTTGAACGGATTTTCCTAAGCAAATATCATTTTATTGGATCAACTCAAAAATATTCCTGGATTGGCTATCCAGACCACCGAGAACCTATACGTAGCAAATTAAAACACAAAAATATTAGAACTTAGCAATCGAAGTCAGGGTTTCACGAAGAATCAACCAACAATCCTGCTGATTGAGCAACTAAAAGGCTAATACCATCTGAATTGAAAGAGTTTAACTTATCGTGGAATGGTCCCCATTGGCTACCAAGATGCATAGATAAAATTAACTCGAACCAACATAGAACAAGTGAGAAAAATTTCTCGAATTTTAAATCTTTATATTAAAAATTTCGATACATTAAACTACGAAGAATTAGAGATGGCAGTAATAACGCTTCTCAAAACAGTAAAAAGCAACAGCTACCCTTCGAAAATCAATGCACTCGAAAACGGTCTTCAAATCAATAAAAACTCTAAAATAATGACCTTTTCTCCATGTTTAGATAAAACAAAGATTCCCGAGTAGATGATGGATTGGAAAACGCAGATTTACCTTTTGGAGTTAGACATAGTGCTAATGTTTAAGCAAAAACGGCTACCGAGTTAATCATTAAAAATCATTAAAGGACACTTGAAGAATTTACACGTTGTTCATCAACATTTTGAAAGGTATTACATATTTAGATGCAAAGTCAAATGGGTTATAAATATTATATAGAAACCTTACTAGATATAGTCATCTCTACTCAGAGGAGCTGATCATATAAAGTGTTATCCGCTGGTGTTTCTATGATTGGGGAGCACAAATGTAAATTTAGTGTTGGCCACCGATTTATGAACGTTTTGGTTTCTTACAGTATTAAAACGTATCCAGTCCAGACGTGGTATTTGTGTAATTATTCATAGCGATAATGGCTCAAATTTTGGTTAGTACAGTTCAAAAATTAAGGAAACTTACAAGAATTATGGCACCATCTGTAATACAACAATATTAAGGATGAAGGATAGGCATTATGTTTTTTTTAATCCGTTGTATTAGTTATACGGGAAGTACAAGTTCTTCGTGGCAGAGCAGCCATTGATTTCATGATAAATAATTAGGCAATATCGCCCAATGCTTTAGCATTTATTTCTTCATAAACCATATAGGGACTTTTGGACCTTTTGAATAGTTTAATGAAGTTCCACATGGCAGCTCAAGCCGTGAGATGAAACGGTTTCATGCTCATTTTTGAAGGATGCCTTATCTGAGATGAAGTAAACAAAACATGTATTTTGTGTAAACAAATCATGATCAATTTGGATTTTTTCCGAACCCAGAAATTTTAAGAAAATGTCTCTTCCTATACTGGAAATCACATCTTGTGATTTTACGCAGCTTCACAACGTTTAAGTTTTGCAAAGGCTTTGCTTTAGAAACTTAGCCATAATCTCCCGTGAAAGGTTTAACCTTAACACGAGGTAGTTTGGAATTTTGGTTCGTTTGTCGGGCACAAAAATTGTAAATTATTTTATTCCATAAATCATCAATAAGAAGAGGGGAGCCACAAATTTTTGGCGTGGTCTAATTTCATGAAAAATTATGACTTTTATATATTAATTTATTTAGACTTAAGCTCATATTTTCCTAGTCGTGTCAGCTGTCAGTTGATGTGACAATCAAATTTTGTAAGAATTATGGCATAAATGGCGTTTTTTATCATTTGATAATTCCAAGTGACCTCATCAAAAACATATAAAATGGACGAATGCAAACCGGAAGTCTTATAATTTTTAAAGTATATTTTATAGTAAACGATATATATCTTGTCAGGTCACTTCGATCGACTAAAGAACTACTTATTTTCACTTGCTCATTCAAGAATCATACAGCTTACAGAATAGGGGTTTTAAAGTTACTTAATAAAGCTAGAATGATGAACTACATGAGACGTTAACTCGATGTTGTATGATAAGATGTTAAATGCTGGAATGAAGAATCCATCCCGACTGGTTCAACGCTTCTACTAGTGACAGTTCGATCGCTATGATGACATTTGTTTGTTATTTGGGCTTTTACACTCATTGGTCTAGAGAAGTTCGGAAGTTCTAGCTGCCCATGTCCTGGAATAATAGTAGATTTGGGACTTGCTTTAAAATATAGGAAAGTTCATTTTATAGCTGCATTGGTGACAATACCGAAGGATGAATGATGTGATGTTGATCCCCAAAGAATACACCGACAAGTGCTCTTTGGGTATCTTCGAGGTGATTGATGTTAAGCCCTAATTGTAGATAAAGGAATATTGAATAATTTCAAAGTGTTTTATTTTATTGATTCGTCAAAATACATGCCTGGTATAATGGATACAAACTCATCTTTGTCTATAGTTTGTTAGTATCTTAGCTTTAGGATTGTCATGGTTGCTATGCAAGTTTGCTCATCGTTTTACTACAACTATGTATTCAAATGTATTGCACCACTTTCCATCGTGACATGAGGGGTGATTTCAGACTCAGAGGTTTCTTATATAGTGGAACGATTACTGCATCTCCAATTAAAGCGAGTCCCTGGGTCAACACCACTAGTGAATTAAGGATCCTCCATTAATGAGTAAAGCAGAGTTGAAGCAGGCCTAAATTTGGGTGAGTAGAGTTGTTCTCGAGAAACGTTATACGTTGCCAATGTATTAACATTGGCATTTATCCACAAATACTTTTGGATAATCAAAGCATGATCGGCGACTTAATTTTTGTCTCAATTCAGTCACCATTTTATTGAATTTGAAATTAACCACGGAAGATCAGAAAAAGGTTCGGCCCCAGGATATATGTCATGGATTAAAGAATTTCCTAACAAATTCAATGCAATAGTTTTCAGAAAATGTATGTCCTGAACTCCCACTTATAATAATTCCAAAACTAAGGTAATCCCACAATTGTTGAAAAACATTACACAATAAATGTCAATTAACTGTTTGTATAGGGTTACAAAATAAATAATTTCAAGATACGCACCCATGCCTACACCAAAACGTCAAAAATAAAAAATGATAAATGAACCTACGTTTTATTAATTAACACAAACTGTCAAACTCTTTTATTCACTGGCATTTTACCTGTATATAACCTACGCGGTTGTGTTCACGTCAATTTGTTAAGAATTCGTACCAAAATTGTTTACGAAAATATTTCATTCACGATATTTTACAATATAATGTATGTAAAACCCTACCACCACAATCGCACCCCAATTAGAAATGGTAATGAATCGAATTAATTTAAATACGGTTGATTGCTTCGCTTCGATATTCGTTTTATTTCGTCAATTTTGGTATAATTACAAATGTATATCAGACGGTTTATTTTTTGATTTGATGTGTGTGTGTGTGGGTGTGTATGTGTGTGGGTGAGTGTGTGGTTCTTGTGGTCTAATCAATTACAATTTGAGATTTAATTGTTAATTTGAGGTTTTGTGTTGTTGGAGGACTATTGATTATTTTACTAAATTGATTGTAACGTCAGTTACGGCTGTTTTTGTGTTTAATCGGGTGAACATATCAACTGTTTGATCATAAGTAGAGTGATTAGTTAGCATCTGCTGTTCTGAATTTGAACGTGTGACACACTTTAGAAACATAAAAGAAAAATTTAAATGGTATTTAACCAGTTTTTGCAGAAAAACCTAAACTTCTGCAGTTAAATATTATAAACCACAATAAACTTGTAATTCTACAAATCCGACCTTAGCAAACTATCGATAAATGGTTGTAATCTATATGTTACAACCGTTGCTTGGCTTTCTTATAAATGTTTTTTTCCAGTAAATCCCAAGGATAACGTGTTGACACCAACTACTAATATTGGCATATCTAACCATGCCTCCGTGCAAGCAATCGGGAAATCAGTCACTGACAAGGAATTTAGAATCACATAACTTAACAAAACTAATATGTTTAATTCTCAAACGTATAGAGCCTTGGATAAAGCGCTAAATACTGATGGAAATGTGTAATTTACCCATGAAGATAAGGCCAACCAAAGTTATGGCTAGGGCTTCATTCAACCTGTACAATGGAGGATATTATAAGAGACCCAAAAGGGAAGCAACTATGGTCAAGAGAAAGCTGAAGGGATTCAAGTCACTAAAACGGGGCTGCAATTATTTATGCTTACATCCAATAACAAAGAAAAATAAAAAATAAGTCCAATACAAAGGTCATCTCTTACATGAGAGTTAAAATGGAACCGTTGAGGAAAGTGGCTCCAGTACCTCATTGTAAAAAATGCCCAGGCTACAAAAACTTCCAATGTGCCAAACATGTTCTCCATGAAAAAACATTCCAGCGAAATGTACAAAATGAAAGAGCAGCTTTCAGGCCAGCAATTTAAAGAGGATGTAAAGTAGCCAAGAAACTATACAGAAAATACGAAGACGGATTTTGCTACTATCATTTTCTCGTAGAACGAGCTCGTATAAATGTGAGCATCTATGTAGTTATGTCGTTAAAAATAGTTTATTTTTAAAGATTTAAAGAGTAATGAAGACCAACAAAAAAACTTGCGCGATCCGCGTATACTGATGGATAAAAATAGGTACAATAAATAGGTGGCATTGTTTTCGTCATTAAATATATTTTCGACAAAGTAACTCCGAGTGATCTTTTATATGCAGCTCATCAATCTAAAATAAAAAAAAACGACACAGAAACTGTTCGCATAACTTTAGGTCACCAAGTGCAAAAAATACGAAGCACGAATGTTCTGCGGCGACTATACTGAGCTCTAAACGCTAAAGCCAGACATATACAGTACTCTATATTTATCAGATTTTATTCTATTAGATGGATGCAAATAGTTTACTATAATCGATATAGTACGAGCCTATCATCAAATGTTCGAACTCCATTTGGATTATTCGAATTTACCAGATTGACTTTTGGTTTGCGAAATGCGGCGCAGTCTTTTCAAAGACTCATGGTAAAGAACAACAAAATGATGACGAGTGGCGAATCTTTATGGAATCAGAAAACTCCGTTAAAATTTGACAAATTCCCAGTTTTTCCTATATTACAAGAAAATTTCATCGAATAGTATTCAACTTAAACCTTTATATCCCGGCTTTAAAGCTTCCACAATTTTAGTAGGACAAAAATATTTGTGGCCTAAACTTAAACTGGTTTGTCGGAAATGGGCATGGTTTTTTAAGATGCCAAAAGTCGAAAATTCCTAGACATGTCAAGAGTCAATGTGAAACTTGTCTAATCACCACCAATCGATTCGGTAACATAATAACTTTAATACATTTTTCTTAGATAACACCTAATTATAGCGCAATGTTCTAAGCACAGGAAACAGAACTTTGAAAGCCTTAATCCTTTCTTAAATTATTAAGAACATAAGTCATGCTGTCATGCAGTCATGCAAATTTAAGTGTTTTTGTGAATATTTGGTGGGGTCTTGCAAATAAATTCCAAATTCAGTATTTTATTGCCTTAAACTTAGCACTTCAATGAGCCCTTGTCGTTTCCACTAAAGCTTCATATATCTCAAACAAATGCAAAATTATTTAGTTCAAGGCATGGTCAATTATTTGATAGATTTTAACCTTAAATTTCTATTAGTAGTCTAATTTAATATGAACTAACAATTGTAGAGTCGATAAAGTAATTTTCTATAGCGAAGACAGAAATTGACGACCGACATCAGTGTGATAGTAATATCTTTAAACTTTTTTCTGTTTGAACCAAAAAATCAAGAACTATTCAAAAAAAGAAAATTAGCAATTTAAACCATAGTTAAATCAAAGGTTATTTAAATCATTAGTAATTGATTCAATTTGTTTTCGGTTAAATTAAATTGACGGAACTTTCAAACTTTAACGAACCAACGAAGTACAAAACGCATTGACTTAAATTGTGTCAAACATTTATTCGATGAAATTACAATCGATGACAAATAAAAAATGATCAGCTCCATTTATTATTAACAAATTCTTACTTTTCAAAATTCAATAAATGTTTCGGTTATGTATCGTGTTAAATACACATTTACTTCTCAAAAATCGGGATCACAAAAACAAAAGAAATATTTATCGAGTTGCGACTGTAATTTTAATCGAAGATGCCGATTTTTTAATCCAGCTGTGCTATCTTACGCTTAACACATGATTAATGATTTTTTGGAAATTTCCAGCTTTAATTTTAACCACTATTTCACAATATCACCGAAAAAGCGGTGATATTGTGAAATAGTGGTTATCCACTTAAACATTGCCTTCTTGAGCCGTTCTTTCGACACAGTGAAGGTTTCATTCATCACCAATAACTTTTCTTTTAATATTTCTAATTTTTCTTTGTAAATGTGTAAAAATACTTGATCATAATGATCATCCGACTTTACTCCAAGTTTTAATGCATATTTTGTTTGGAACGGTCAAAGGCTTTAATTTTGGCATTAAACGACCCTGAACTTTGTTTGAATTGTGCAATTGGTGATCCTGATTTTGTGGTTCCCGGATTTGATTCCCCTTTAATCAATACCACAATCTGTTTGTCATCTTTCTAATTAATAAGAATAGGGTTTCCGAGAAATAATCCTTATACTACTTAAACCAAGACGTTGTATTTTCGTCCGCTAATTGTTCTACTAACTAGGACCTCCAGTCACCAGTTTTTTTGTTCGGAATTTTAAATCTTTAAATTATTCTGCAATTCTTCTCCTAAACCAATATTTTGGGCTGGAAATGTGAATGCCAAGTTTTCCTATGCTTTGGTAAATTCATATCCATATCAGCCAAAATAAAAAAGATTCCAGTTTCTAAATTTCATAAATTTGGTTTATCTTACATGAAAACTTCTCGATGACTCTTTAATATTTTCAGTAATAACATTAGATCATTTTCTGAAAATTTGGAACTTCTTGGCCTTTTCTAACTTCCATTTCTATAATTTTGGCTAATATTTACTATTTATTATATTTACTATTTTTAAACAATTGTTGAGTATCATATTGAATGGATATTGATTTACAATTGCAATTTAAGTGATTAAATAATTAGAGACTGGCCTTACGGCGTTCAATTTCTGCAGATTCAACAAATATTGTGTTTTAAAATATTCAGCAAGTATTGAACTTTTACAACAAAATACGATAAAATAAACTTAATTTATTGGAACTGGGACTGTGTGAAATGTTACCCACTTGGGAAGTCCTGATTTTGGAAGATTTTGAGAAGACAGAGTAAAATCTACAAAATACTATTTTCATAGGATTGTATTGGAATGGTGAATCATAAAGCCAAGCAATCAAATAAAATCTGATCATAAAAATGGTTCAATAGTTGTGGGCATAATGATGCTTCAAAGTAAATTACACAACTGATTCAAAACAACATAAGATTAAAAATGAAAATGAGTAATATAAAAGCATTGGACACTTTTCACCAAAACATTGGCATCTTAAAACGTAATATTACTTAAAAGGGTTGGTTATCTGTCACTAACCGGCCAGTAGAAAAATCAAAACCAATAAATTACTATAAATCTTATATCGGTAGCTCAAGAAAATGTTTTTCAGGCGGTCTTAAAAACACCCTTTCGTCTATATTAATAAACAAAATATGGCCAAAAATCGTGATAGGCGATTTAACTTTATATATATATATATATATATATATATATATATATATATATATATATTCATATATCACCTTTAATTAGTATACAGTTTCCTTCAGAACTATAGGGATCTCGATAATATTCTTCATTTTAAACTTGTTAGCTGCACAGTTAACTTAGTTCGACTCGTTTACTATATCAAAACAGATGTCATAAATCTTGGATTGCTTCTTGAACATTGCCACACCCGCACATCAATAAAATATTCCCGATCAATTTACTCTGTATATTTATGTCTTAGTTATTTTCACGATGTTTCAAGATGACTAACTAACAAATAAAAATAACATCTCAGAAGTTTCATCTCGTACAAAATGTAATAGTTTTTGTTGTTGTTGTTTAACGACATCCACATATAATATGTCAAATTAAAACAAAGAAATAGAAACTAAATAATAACATTTTTTGCCATCATTCTATCTCATTTAAGGCAAAATATGAGAGCTTTAAGCTCTCTTATTATTTTGTTTAGTATTAAACCAGATAAACTTTTTCCATTTTAACAAGCTTCAACTTTTTTTATATTATATATATATATATATATATATATATATATATATATATATATATATATATATATATATATATATATATATATATATATATATATATATTTGTGTGAGTGTGTGTGTACAAAATATCGATTTTCCTGTTGAACAAAAACATTTGAAAAACAATTTCATTTTATTTGAAAGCACATAGTACAAAAAAACTAGAAGATATTGTTACAAAGACTTTTTGTTCGTTCTGTATAATGCCAGTGGATACAAATCGGTTTACCACCAAAGCTTTAATAATGATTCTCTGATCTACTTAAAACAAAACCAAACTTTTTTTTTTATTTAAGTTCTGCGTTATACATTTTTGTATCTCGTCAACAGTATCTTAAGCTCAGTTTACGTTTTTCCAAAAAAAAGTCTTAGAATTTTAGATGATTCTTTGGAAAAACAAAAAAAAAAAACAATTTAATACATTTCTCCGATTCAGGTAAATTATAGGAATTCATCTCATCTAGCTGCTCATACCATATTATGAAAATGAAATTTTGTTTAGAAATTTTTTATACTATGCAAGAAAATTTATTTTAATTTTCTTATCTAACGACATCCGAATTACAAAAAAAAAAAAACATTTTGTGAAAATGAAAATAAGGAAATTTTTTTTTTCATGGTAAAATTAAATTATTAGATGCAATCGTTTTCTTAATTCAAAATTGTTTTTGAACGATGTCTTAAGTGTTTTCGTTAAAGGATAAATAAATTAAAAGTGAACAAGACATGATTAGAGTGGGAGTTCATCACAAATTTCTGTTTTTTGGTTAGAATGCTAATTTTCAATTGGAAAACCACAATAAAAGGTAGAACAACCTACTCACAGATTGAAAGTAACAAGAGCAAGTGGGACTTTACGCAAAAAGCGAAGATAAGCTTTAAAAATTTGCTTTTGAAGAAAAAGTGAAGGAAAAGCTCTAAAAGCTCCCGATAAATGCCAAAATAATCAAAAGACAGTAAAAAAAATCATCTCTATATTTTACGGATTGTATAGCGTGACCCGTCAGTTATTCATGAGTACGCCTCTTACTCTAATTCATTGTCTAACACGACGACGATAAACGAAATATTCATCAACGTTTGTAAATGTATCGTTACAAAAGGCTTAGAACATTTTGAAGAATTCTTTTCATAGTTCATAAATATGGAGCATAGCCAGAGAGTGCTTACAGGTAGAATTTCTGTTAAAACAAACTGAAACTGTTATAACTTTATCCTGTTCGTAATGTTACCGCAGTATGTAATTGGGAGGTAGGTTTTGATTTTAAATTAGGGTATTGGCGAAAGCTATAGCTTGTTTAAATAGGCCATATTAGATGAGATCGGCAGGTTAATGGTGATATTTTTTGAAAAGTTTTGATAAAATCCAAAACTATGAATTTCATTCTGCCATATTTCTAACATCGTCAGTAAGGCATTGGATTTGTTCAGCTCTAATTCAGGGTAGGTTCCGTTAAATGAAGTTTAGATTGTTTACCTTAACGTTAATATAGGAATCAGCCAACTACTGCTGAGTTAATTTACCAGCAGTAATGATCTGATTAAAAACATCTTCGATTGTTCTTAGGGAATCCTTAAACTGCAACATGGTCACGTTATTGCGTGCTCGATTCAACTGAGCCTCTTTATTTCACATGCCGCCAGTGAAAAAGCATTTGGAGGTGCTATATATCTGATAAATCTAGAGAAAAACTCTGTCAAATTTCAATTAATTTTTACAAAATATTGCACAATACCACTAAAACAACTTGGAAATTAGCTCGGCTCATATCAATGGCAATCCAGAAGATGTTTCCAATTGGAATTGTTTAAGAACCGTCTTGGTCCAAAGCGCTTTCATGTTTTTAAAACTAAAGGAACAGGGACCTACATCTCAAGTCCAGTAGTGAACGACATTCTTTTTAGTCAGTTTAGTTTTAATGTTTTCTTTCCTAGATACTAGCGCCATCCTTCGAGTAGATGGGCAATTTAAAAATTCGTCATTCTTATATTCAACAAAACATCCGATTCTATTACCATCCACACATCCAATTACCTTAACAATCAATTATATCACCCTTAAAGGTTCTTTCACGCAGGTTCACAATCATTACTGACGGCTGTGCGTCAAAAACACTGTTCAATTAGTGAACAAAGTTTGGAAAAAATGATGTGCAACGATTTCATTATCTGTTTTCGATTAAAGGCAAAAATGTTGAAGTGGAATTTTCTGGGCCATTTTACATTCACCATAAGATCTGATGAAAAGGACCAACGAATGCATATTTGGCTGCTAAAAGCGGCTTATATATAGAATTTGTATCAGACAAAAGATTTATTTCATCCAAAGATATTTAAAAGTCAAAAATTTAATGATGAAATTTCACACATGTGCCAACTTTTTTTTTGAACTTCACTCCAGCAAGGCTAGACTCCAATGCTGCTAAGACCTTTTAGTTTACAATGCTGACATTATTTTAATCGAAAACATCCACTACAGGTACCACACCATCCGTAGTCAAACGATGGCTTCCCGTAACAAACAAAAACATTCTCATTATTTTTCGCTTAGGCGTCCACACCATTAAATTTATTTTGTATAAAACAAAAGGCATCCACCCCCTAACTTTATTTTGTATAAAACAAAAAATCGTCTATAAATAATTATATGGTTAAAATAAAAGTTACTCCGAGTTTAAAATATTACATACACAATGATTCAAAAAACCGTTACTTAAATCGAACCACAATAATTCGGCCAATTAGAAAAAAGTATATACCACAAAACTAGATTTTGGTATGTCAACACACTAATAAATGTATCTATTTTCAGTTGATTGCGAAGGTAGAGCAAGATGAACTTTTTTTTTTTTTTTATTGTAACAAAAATTTAAGAATATTATTTACCTTTGAATCTTTCGATTGCCTCGCATCTTTTTACACCGAACACTTTTTTTTCTCACTAAGTATTTCGAGTTATTTTATCACACTTCATATTTTTCCCAAAATTTCACTAAAACTCACGTAACTTATTTTGCACTACACAATCACCAGTCATGCTGGTTAATTAAAAACTGAAACAATTCCGAACACAAAAAAATTATTGCGCATAGCAATTGCAGACAATACAATTACACAAATTTGAAATTTTTCAATATTTTTACCGTTAGGTAAATTAAAACTGATGGCAATGTACATTGGTATTTGCAATGTGTAATAGTGAAAGAGATATATTTTAGGGATGATACAGTGATGTAAACGATTTTTTTTTGGGTCAATGATGCATGCATCAATGAAGTGGTCAATTCAAAATAATTCGAAGCAAATGTCGTTTTCTGGTAGATTTTGTCAGTTGAAACCACATATTGACGTATATGGTGTATTTTCTTAAAAGCCATGCTTTAGTAAGATCAATACAAACCACGTCTTAGTGAGATCAATGCAAATGTTTAATTCGAAGGATAAATTTTATTGAATTTAAAGGCTTCTTACGGTGCAGTGATTGCAGGTGGCTGCTCTTCTTTTCACTCCAAAAGCCCAACAGTGTTTGCACACTATTTTCGCCTTTACAGACGTTATCAAGAGTTTTCATCAAATATTTTCGTTTGTTTGTATCTGTTGGATTTTTAAGGATGCGGGATGTTAGCCCAGTGATCTAACCTTTGATTAGTTCCGAGCCACTGGGGTGTGGTAATATACAAAATAAAGTTTTATAGAGTTGGGCTGGAGAGGTAATAAGCCTGTTGCTTTTTGACTAGATATATGCTATTTTTGCTTGTCGTCTAATAACGTCTAAGCGAAAGGGGGCTTTATTATACTTTTCGCTATTATTATCCAGTCATTATGTATCCTCTAGGCTTACATTTTTTGGTGATATCTTTAAAGCATCAGATAATCTTCATCCAGAAAATGTTTTCAAAAACCACCAGCAAAATTTGAAACAAAAAGTGTTTTGTGCTTTCCGCTTGAATTGACACCGAAATTGTAGTGATAAAAGGAGATTTGGAAGCTGTTAACTCCGTTAACTCTATATTCCTTATAAGATGTGCAATGTGTAAAGTGGTGATGGCACCATCGACATTTACTTAAAAATCGTGGGTGGCATGCATAAATTTAAATCCAGCGTCAAAACTTTTTCGAGCCATTATAAAACTCGCATTTACCACTGGATAACCTACTGGGGGTCAAGTAAACAATTCCGGATCAGATTTCCGTTCCATTTTTGATTTTGGTTTGGGTTCTATAACCAGATACTTTCTAGGTCGAAATCTATTTTAGGATCTGGTTTCAGTTTAATTTTTTGGTAAAGTTTCAGTTCAGGGCACGTTTCTGGATCCAGTTTTGGGCCCAGTGTCAGTCCTAGAATCGAATTCATTTCCAGATCAGAAACCGGAATGTTCTGGTTCCAATTCGGTTTTGGGTCGAATTTCAATTTCAAAATGGAACCATTTCGGATCTTGGTTCAGCTAAATTTGTTGGGTTCAGTTACATTTCCAGGTCTGATGGTAGTTCCATTTTTTGATCTAAAATCGGATACATTACCGGGTAAGGTTCAAATTCTGTGTTCTGATTTCTTTACATTTTCAAAACTGGATTCGTTTCCGAATTAAAATATTGAACATTTCCGGAACCAGTTATGTTTTTGGTATCAGTTAATATTCTGGAAGTAGGAAAATGTCGGGTAAGGTGTTATAAGATTAAATCAAAAAATTTGTACTTGAAACGAGTTTTTAAGATGAAAGACTAAAATAAGAAAAAATCGACAAAATGATTATACAAGAATTGTGATCTTTACGTATCAACCTGATTGTGCTGGTTTTCATGTTTGCAAAATTGGCTTGCAGCTTATGTTAACGAACACACAGTTTAGGATCGGTACAAGGAACGTGCGGTCGCCAAAAAAACCAGGTGCGTTTGATGGCACCATATTAGCCATGAAAGAGTACCGTTTGGAACTAGTTGCTTAACAAGAAACTCGATAGCAAAAAAGTGGAGATCATGTGGCCCAAGGCTATACATTGTTTTACAGTGGAGATGACCTCGGCCATCTTGGTGTTGGTTTTATTATTGAGCCTAATGAAAAAAGACTGCTTTGGATTTCCAAACGTTTACGCATGCAACTAGCCAACCTGACAGTCATTTGTGAACATATTGCGCCCACTGAAACAGATTCCGAAAAAACCTACAAAGAAAGTTGAAAAAATGTTATCGCTGGGATTGAAACTAGATGTGTTGCGATAATGTGAAATTTAGCATCTTCAACAGTTCGAAGTATCTGCATTCGGGGTGCAAAAAAAAATTACAAAATTTTCTGAAATTACAACCGATGCACAAATTAAAGACACCGTTATAACAAGAGGTAAGTTTTTGGTCAAAATAACGAAGTCTCTTCTTTTAATGTAGATTGAACAGCAGACGCAGAAAAGTAAACCACTCAATAAAATGATTATACACGCGAAAACTAAAAAAAATTGAGGATTATCTTGAATCTGCGGTAATCTACACAATATTCGTTTGAAAAGAGAAGCAGCTAGTGCAGAATATACGGCTGCAGAAGAATTCCTCAAAATTTTCAGAGCGGAGGTGCTAGAAGTCGGATAAACCGCGAAACAAATCTTTAACGATAATGAAACTGATTTATTCTGGAAACGTTGTCTTTCGACACGATCATATATTTCGAAAGGCTCCTGGATTTAAAGGAAGCAAAGATCGCTTAATTCTTCTTTTAGGAGGCAACGCTAATGGCGATTGTAAGCTTAAACCACTTTTGGTATATCATTCCAAAACTTCGAGAGCTTTCTATGACATTGTTAAAAAAACCCGTATATACTGATGCGCCAACAAAAAGGCTTGGGTCACTGGTGTTCTGTTTTGGAAATGGGTGAGAAGTTAGTCAATACCGGGTTTTAAATGTTTTATGCGGAAGTCAAAATTTAAATTTTATAATATTGGTATTACTCGATAAAGCACCAGAACATTCAAGATATTTAGATGTCATAAATTAAAATGTTAAGTTTCTATTTATGTCACCTACCACAACTTTAATTTTTCTGCCCATGGATCAAGGAGTTAACTTTGGCTTGAATGTATTACATCTAACATAGAAGTTAACGAAGTCGCTCAGGTTACTGCAGAACTAGTCAATATAGCACAAGAAACCAACTTCTATGGAATGGGTTAAAATATATATATATATATATATATATATATATATATATATATATATATATATAAATATATATATATATATATATATATATATATATATATATATATATATTTATATATATATATATATATATATATATATATATATATATATATATATATATATATATAATAATAACGAGTAAACTTTTCCCAAGGGAAATTATTTTCAATTCCTTCTTCTCATGTTGTCGAATTTCCCAACAAAATTTATATATTTTTGTGAAAAAATTTAATTTCGTTATTTGCCTTATACAAATAATAATTTTACTTGCATTCCCAATAAATAGAATTTTGGTATGTTGTCATTTTCGTTTGAATTGAATTCACATTTTTTTTTTGAACATGATTGTGGCATCATAATCAAAAGCTTATCACAGCAAAATATATTTAATATTTTTATCACATTATACCAATTGTATAAAAAAATAACAAAATGCAATATTAGTTAAATAACTTATCAAATATGAGCATAATATATTGCCTGTATAAATATATTTAAAATATTAAAAACTTTATTTTCCTATACAAAACTAAAGAAATAATTTTCCAAAATTTTTACAAGAAAATTGCTGCGAACGATAAACTTTTAATCAACAAAACTTTTTCTACTTTTCCTTAATTGGAATGCAATAATTTTTCTTTCAATACCGAACCTATCGAAATTAAATTCGATTGGGTTAATGATGATTTCGTAATCGTAACACGCTAAATAAATAATTTGCAATTTATACAAACCAGTATCGAGTAATTTAAAGAAAAGCTTAAGAAGAATTGCATCTTATTTAAGTTATAGATTGAATCTATTGCTGAACGTTATTGCTTTTATTTGTTCAACAATTTTATTTTCAATAAGTTCAAGTTTTAGTTTCTTTTATAGTCATAGTTAATAGTTCCATAGTTAATAGCAGTCATAGTTAATAGTTCCATGTTTTCTTCCTGCATGTAAAATCTAAAGTGTTTGCTGTGCAAATTAAGGGCAGTTGGCCTTCATGGTCCTTTAATTTTATGGAATGCTAATATTATTCTTTGTTGCAAAATTTAAGTAGTCGTGGATAGAGTGACTTTTGTTCCTCATTTTTTTGACGCTGGTGTCCTCAGGAAGGAGAGTTTCTGAGTTCGAATCTCAATAGGGGCAGGATGCATAAGGGAATTTTTCACATGATTACGTTTGGTGATATTGATAAAAACACAACTTTGACCACCTATTGGGATGTGCAGAACTCAGGGGCCATACAGAGTGACATAAAGCTATGCAATGTGCAGCTGGTATACTGTACTTGTGTAAATCGGTAGAATGAACTTGTGTGAATGAAAAAAAGTACTGAAGTAATTGTCTTCAAGGGAGTTTAAGTCCTCTGGCTGTTAATTAAATTTTTTTTCAATCGGAAATCATTAAACTAGTGATGTAAGTTGATAACTTGATGGCGGGAGTGAACAATGAAAAAAAGCTCTGAAGATGCAGAACTAAATAATAAAAATAATAAAAATTTTAAAGTCAGCAGACTTTATGTTAAAAAACTGAACCTCAAACTAAACATTTGCTAAATATGTTCCTTTAAGTAAATGCAAGAATAATTTGTATATAAACAAATATATATTTTTGCTTACTCCCGTCGATAGTGGCACTTTTTACAAAAAAAAATCCTCTTTACAAAACAGGGCTTTATAGATCTCTTTAGAAATTAAATATCTCACAAGAACCACATTCCGCCAAATTGCAAATTTGTTTTATTTCTTAATTACATTAATATTTAAGTGGTCCTTTACTTTCGTTTTTTTTTTGGTAAATATGGCGGTTTGCTCAAAATTGTGTCATCATCAATATTGAAAAATATTGCGGCTGTGGCCCATAGTATAGGACAAAATTATTCGACCATAACTCCATCGTAGCAAATGGCCATTAAAGCGCACCAGCCTGATGAGAATACTACCGAAAGGCCTTGGATTATTTTCTTGCAAGTTCTAGATGTCTAAGGTGTTTAAAAAAGGAAATAATCGTTTGCCTCGATATCAGTTCTGAATTCGATTTTGGTCAAAAAAATTAATTTTTTAAGGCGAAGTGCATTTTCATCTTGGGAGCTATTTAACAAACAGAACGCTCCAATTTGGAGTTTGAAAGAGCCACACGTTATTGAAGAGAAGCTAATGCTTTCACAAAGAGTAACAGTTTGATGTGAATGTTCTTCGCTAATTCTGCTGGAAACGCCATACAGAGTTACTGAGGCATGCTAAACAACTTTTTATGGCTTCATATCGACGCTATGAATGTGTACAACCTTTTTTTTTTAATAAAATGGTACCACGCATTCAAATCGAGAGATAATCGATCTCTTGCGCACCGAAATTGGAAATCAAATAATCAACTGTTTTAGAGATGTCAATTGGCCAGAGCTGCGTTTTAATGCAGTTGGACTTATTTTATGTAGTTTTTTTGTTACAAACAGATGTATGTTTTGAGAATATTCCAGAGACATTTTCTGCTTTAAAACATCGAATTGGGATTATTTTTTGAGAAATAGGTTTGGAACCTCCCCATCGAAATAGTTGAAAATTTGAAAACTGGACTTAAATAATGGGTTACTGTAAGGACAGCAGGAGGATCCACATAAACGAAATTGGCTTTTATTCTTAAATTTGAGACTCCAACTTTTACAATGAATTTGTTTTCAGTAAAATTGAAGACTAATTGACAGCTGGAAATATGTCAATCGATTTGACAAACTACATATAGCGAGTGAACAAGACGAAGGCATTAATCGTGGAATGGATGCAGGCCACGTTAAAGCGTTAAGTAAATTAATGAACCATATGTTTTTTTATAAAATGGTTTATAGATTTATCATTATAGCTAACAATCCAACCTCGTAACTTAACATAAAATTATTGGACACAATATACTTGGTTACTCGTAGATTAAAAACCATCGGACCCGAGGCAGAATCACTGGATCTATTATTAGTTAATTTAAAAACCTAAAAAAAAATTGACAAACGAACGGACTAAGGACACATTAAATGTGAAATTCATATCATTCTATAAGTTTATGATTAAAAGAACTGATACCCTTTGTGTAATAAAGAGTCTTGAAGATCAGTAGTGGCAGTAAAAACCAATACAAAACCTTTTTAAATGCGCTGATAATATCTTGCTATATGTAGACTTAACAGAGATATATAAATATAGACTTAACTAGAGAAGGCGGAATAGATCAACATTTCTAATTCACACTTAGGTTAGATAATGACCAAATACTATCAAGTATACTAAATTTGATAGTCGCTAAAACCAAAATTTCAATCATCTAAATCCTTGCTTGCCCGGCTAGAGCTAAAAGGTACTTCACTTCTAGTCAGAGTATTTAAATAAGTTCAGAAGAAAGATCAATTTCACCATTTTGCTGGAATTAAACAACCTAAGTAACAACATAATTAGTTAATAGCCCTATCAATTCATGAGATCTATTTCTTGGCCAAATAGGGCTGATAAGAGTAAATGGTCAAATCAAAAGATCGATCGCGCCCTTTTATAAACGATGCATCCAACAATATACTATCAGCAATTTCCAATATTGTAAGATTAATAATAGAGGGCTCTCACAGAATATATTCTCATTGTGGAGCATCTAGTTCAGGTTATGCTTCCCTGGTTTCCGATTAAATTGAGCTTAGTCTACAAGATTCACTACATCGATGCCAAGGTCTTACAGATGATGTTCAAGAAAAAACAAAGAGAAGGACTTATTAACGTTCCGATGCAGCTCTTTTAAGCAGTCATTGACAAGGCAACGCCTATCGAAAAACTACTTTCAATTCTACTGAAATTTTCAAAAATTCGGCTACACATAATTAAATTGTGGCACAAGTTTTCTTTGCATAAAATGAACGAAACCAATGAAAGACGAAACTGCAGGAATACCGCAGGAAACCAACAACCCGCAGAATGTGTGAAATTAAATGAATAACCTTCAGCTAATTACTTTAAAATTAACTAGATCAGATCCTCTCACCTAAATTCGGAATGTCAATAGTCTTGTTTAACTAGACCAGGGACAACGATTTAAAGAAAAGCTGTTCTGTCACAAGCCTCACTGTGTTCTTCAATTAGAAACTTATCCAATCTAGTGACATATTTTTAAGGTCGCTTATACCACGTTTAAGCTAGATTCAATAAGTGCCAAATTAAGAGACACGGACATCTTAATCCGGAGTGCTATTTCTTGTTTCCTGGTCAAAACATTTACGTATAACAGTCGAAACTTTTTTTTAATGTTGGTTTCATTTCAAAAAAATCCGGAGTCTTAACGGTTAAGAAACAGAATTTAGTGCTTCAATAGCTTCAGATTCTAGTCCAGTCAGAGATTTCAAAATATTTGAGAAGTTTTGAAAAATCAAGGTTTTTAGCTAGGTCTAGAAAGGATGACTCCAGTAGGGTAAACAATTCATTAAAATTAAATTTTTTGATAAGGATCACTATACATACTAATGCAAATTTTCAATCGAAATCCACCCACAAAACTTCACTTTACAGTTTATTAATTAATTTTATTCAATTTTTCTTATTTTAATATCAAAATTAAAATTAATTGATTTCGAAATATAAATAAAATTCTTTCATTGAAATAACGATATTACATTTTTCAATTATGATGAAGCTTTTTCCACGCGAGTTCACTTTATATAAAACACGAAATGGTACCAATTATTTTCATATATATGCGATTTTATTTTGAAGTTTGAGTCGCAATGGGTGTGAAATTTTATATCGATATCATTACAAATTAATTGAAAAAATTGAACAAAATACATAAAATAAATAAAATTAAATAATTTTAATTAATTAGTTTTAATTTTCTGTAGATGTGTATGTTATAAATCGAAAATGGATTTAATGATGCGTAGTTGAATAATTTAAACTCACAAAAGAAGTGGAATTGATTTAAATTACTGTAAAAAAATAATTGCATGCACGAAGTAAACATTTGTATCGAACATAATATGATGGTACATTATTTGATAATTAAATTTATTTAGCATCCATCAACCAAAACTTACTTCACCAATTTTCAGTGAATTTTTTGTTTTGACTGTTGCTCCCTTACACAGCCATCATCTCGGGTTTTATCCTGACTTCGTCAGCCTGGCTTGTAAAGCTTCTAATAAATGTGGTAGTATAGAAGTTTTAAATTTTTTAGGATTTTAAGACCGGCCGATTTTACATAAAAAACGGAAACAGTATGGTGTCAACAGCTAAAAAATAATTGAGCGATTTCAATGAAATTTACTACTATTCGCATGTAACCTATTCATAGAGATATCAATGAGCCATCACAACAAAAGCATATAAGATAGTTGTTGTACCAATGTTACACTCGTTCGATTAGCTAATCCTTACAAAATTTATAGATTCAATAATCTTGTTGCTCCTCATTGAAATATTAGGATAAATCTGATAAATATGATCTTAAATTTATGTATATTACATACATCATCCAAATATTTGAACAAAGCATTAAATATAACATAATAAGTTTTTTTTTGTTAATACCATCGATTTAATTCCTTGAACTATTCTGTTTACAATTTTCCGGAAAAACTGGAAAATTTAAATAATGTACACAATACATAAATAATTGGATATGTTTTATAAGAATACAAAGTACCATGTATACAGCATATAAAATAATCTAACCATTTATGAAAAATTATTGGTTGGTTCATAACCTTAAATTTTACAATTTTAGAAACCCTCGTATTCATCAAGATTTCATCAGGATTTGTTTTTCTCAATGTCGTAAACACAAATAAAGAATGGACATTACACACAAAATTATAAAGATAAATCGAGATTAGGGCAAAATGAAAATTATTTTTCTTTATTTTTCCAAGAGACTGGAATTTCGTTTGTTGTTTTTTTTTTCCTAAATTGAAAATAAAAACATCAAAGGGGATTTTTTCTTGTGTTGTGTGTTGTTACACATAAACACAAAAGCCTAAGTGTTTTTTTTTAAGAAAAATATTTCAGATTTATAGAAAATACAAGTCCTAGTGATAAATGGTTAAAAAAAAAAATAATAAAAATTAAATGTGTAATCGCATATGGAATCTATTTATATGTATAAAGAGTGAACAAAAAGCACCGGTATTGTGGCGTATGTGGTAGCGACTATGTTTTAAACTATAATAGTCAAAATATTTAAAATTTATATGGATATATATTTTAGCGAAAACTGACTCATAACCATACGAATATATATATATATATATATATATATATATATATATATATATATATATAAACATGGTCAAAAGTCTTGCTAATACTCATTTTTATTGTTATTGCAAAAGCCAACATCAAAGTATGCCCAAGTACTCTCGCTTGGCTTCAAATTCCTTCTAGTGATGAAAATTGTCTTCCTAACTTTTTGTGCTAATTTCGGCGATTATGCAGTTTAGATTAAGACGACCTACATTTGTCAAATTCCATCTTCGATTATTAGTTGTGCAGTCAACAAAAAAACAATTAAGATTACATTATTTGCGAATAACATTGAATGCAAATCAAATAATAGATCATCACTGTACTATAGAGACTTATCAGCAGAACTCGATGTATCGTGAAGCACGTTCGATAAAAAAGTCACAACATTTCAAATACCAATGGTTGATTGGTCACAATTTACTGCCGTGAATGTGTTACTTATATTTTTAATTTAAAATTTTACTTATAGCGTTTAAATTACTTCCAAATTAGAATCATCGTAATATACCAGATGCGCCTGTCGCGGTCCTAAAAAATTAAAACTCTGAATGAATTTACAATGGCTAATTAAAATTTTTAATTTAAAAAAAAACGTTAGAAAAATTACGCGGTCAAATTAAGTATTTAAACAGTTAATACTGTGTATTACAAAAATCAAATTGAATCTGTAGGAAATAATTGCAGATCTGAATGGAATCTTTTCTGATATCCTTTTAACCAGTTCTCAATCTAATTTGGATCAATCCAATTTTTTATAAATATTTCGGCCAAATTAATTTTAAAATTTAATATACTGGGTTCCAACGAATATAAAAATATCATCGAAACATCTTCGGAGCTCTTAAAAATTACAAAATATTTTGGTTTTTTCAGCCAGCTAATGTCATAAAGTAATTTGATAATTTGAGTCGAGAAAGTGGTCTGTTCTCGGACGTACTGATAAAAGCTATTTATATTATTATATTATTATATTATTATATTATTATATTATTATATTATTATATTATTATATTATTATATTATTATATTATTATATTATTATATTATTATATTATTATATTATTATATTATTATATTATTATATTATTATATTATTATATTATTATATTATTATATTATTATATTATTATATTATTATATTATTATATTATTATATTATTATATTATTATATTATTATATTATTATATTATTATATTATTATATTATTATATTATTATATTATTATATTATTATATTATTATATTATTATATTATTATATTATTATATTATTATATTATTATATTATTATATTATTATATTATTATATTATTATATTATTATATTATTATATTATTATATTATTATATTATTATATTATTATATTATTATATTATTATATTATTATATTATTATATTATTATATTATTATATTATTATATTATTATATTATTATATTATTATATTATTATATTATTATATTATTATATTATTATATTATTATATTATTATATTATTATATTATTATATTATTATATTATTATATTATTATATTATTATATTATTATATTATTATATTATTATATTATTATATTATTATATTATTATATTATTATATTATTATATTATTATATTATTATATTATTATATTATTATATTATTATATTATTATATTATTATATTATTATATTATTATATTATTATATTATTATATTATTATATTATTATATTATTATATTATTATATTATTATATTATTATATTATTATATTATTATATTATTATATTATTATATTATTATATTATTATATTATTATATTATTATATTATTATATTATTATATTATTATATTATTATATTATTATATTATTATATTATTATATTATTATATTATTATATTATTATATTATTATATTATTATATTATTATATTATTATATTATTATATTATTATATTATTATATTATTATATTATTATATTATTATATTATTATATTATTATATTATTATATTATTATATTATTATATTATTATATTATTATATTATTATATTATTATATTATTATATTATTATATTATTATATTATTATATTATTATATTATTATATTATTATATTATTATATTATTATATTATTATATTATTATATTATTATATTATTATATTATTATATTATTATATTATTATATTATTATATTATTATATTATTATATTATTATATTATTATATTATTATATTATTATATTATTATATTATTATATTATTATATTATTATATTATTATATTATTATATTATTATATTATTATATTATTATATTATTATATTATTATATTATTATATTATTATATTATTATATTATTATATTATTATATTATTATATTATTATATTATTATATTATTATATTATTATATTATTATATTATTATATTATTATATTATTATATTATTATATTATTATATTATTATATTATTATATTATTATATTATTATATTATTATATTATTATATTATTATATTATTATATTATTATATTATTATATTATTATATTATTATATTATTATATTATTATATTATTATATTATTATATTATTATATTATTATATTATTATATTATTATATTATTATATTATTATATTATTATATTATTATATTATTATATTATTATATTATTATATTATTATATTATTATATTATTATATTATTATATTATTATATTATTATATTATTATATTATTATATTATTATATTATTATATTATTATATTATTATATTATTATATTATTATATTATTATATTATTATATTATTATATTATTATATTATTATATTATTATATTATTATATTATTATATTATTATATTATTATATTATTATATTATTATATTATTATATTATTATATTATTATATTATTATATTATTATATTATTATATTATTATATTATTATATTATTATATTATTATATTATTATATTATTATATTATTATATTATTATATTATTATATTATTATATTATTATATTATTATATTATTATATTATTATATTATTATATTATTATATTATTATATTATTATATTATTATATTATTATATTATTATATTATTATATTATTATATTATTATATTATTATATTATTATATTATTATATTATTATATTATTATATTATTATATTATTATATTATTATATTATTATATTATTATATTATTATATTATTATATTATTATATTATTATATTATTATATTATTATATTATTATATTATTATATTATTATATTATTATATTATTATATTATTATATTATTATATTATTATATTATTATATTATTATATTATTATATTATTATATTATTATATTATTATATTATTATATTATTATATTATTATATTATTATATTATTATATTATTATATTATTATATTATTATATTATTATATTATTATATTATTATATTATTATATTATTATATTATTATATTATTATATTATTATATTATTATATTATTATATTATTATATTATTATATTATTATATTATTATATTATTATATTATTATATTATTATATTATTATATTATTATATTATTATATTATTATATTATTATATTATTATATTATTATATTATTATATTATTATATTATTATATTATTATATTATTATATTATTATATTATTATATTATTATATTATTATATTATTATATTATTATATTATTATATTATTATATTATTATATTATTATATTATTATATTATTATATTATTATATTATTATATTATTATATTATTATATTATTATATTATTATATTATTATATTATTATATTATTATATTATTATATTATTATATTATTATATTATTATATTATTATATTATTATATTATTATATTATTATATTATTATATTATTATATTATTATATTATTATATTATTATATTATTATATTATTATATTATTATATTATTATATTATTATATTATTATATTATTATATTATTATATTATTATATTATTATATTATTATATTATTATATTATTATATTATTATATTATTATATTATTATATTATTATATTATTATATTATTATATTATTATATTATTATATTATTATATTATTATATTATTATATTATTATATTATTATATTATTATATTATTATATTATTATATTATTATATTATTATATTATTATATTATTATATTATTATATTATTATATTATTATATTATTATATTATTATATTATTATATTATTATATTATTATATTATTATATTATTATATTATTATATTATTATATTATTATATTATTATATTATTATATTATTATATTATTGGCAGTTCTAAATTAGTTAGATTTTCCAGTTAATAAACGGGATTGCTAGCATCAGATAATATCTTAAGTTGAGCCTTCTCTCCCTTGGTTACAGCAATTGCGGTGAGTAACATCTCTGAAATTTGTTATTGTTTATCTGTATATTTGGTAACTGACCAGTTTTGTCTAATTTACTAATAGATTACTTTAGGTTTACTTTACCTATCTTGACGTCATAATTAAAGTTCCGCTTTTTTCTTAATATTTTCCAACTTCCCAACACTTTTTGCGCCCCTGGTTTATTATCGTATAGAGGTAAAAGGTACATAAAGGTAATATGAAATAGAATTTTTCAGCTGCTTCTATAATATTTGGATCACGTTTTTCTATTTCTAATCCTTTTGTGTAACTATATAAAGTTTAAAATCTTTAAACGGTATTGGGTATGAAAATCTCATTTCAGACTAAACATTAATTAATCGTGTGCCGAGATTAAAACTATCACAAAAAAAGCGTTTTACCCATTAAATTCGTATCCATATATAGGAAATATGGGTTTCATTTCGTACATACCATAACCGTTTTCGTTTAATAATTTATGAGGCTCTGTGTACAATTTATTCACACCCGAAACATGGGCCATACAGTAATACAATAAATAAACAATTAATTAAATTTTTTTTCTTCGTAGCTAAAATACAATTTTAATCCAATAAAGAAACCGGCTTTTGCCATAAAATGGTATGCGAAGACATAAATTATTTTGACAGAAACTCAAATATATAAAAAGCTCGCACGTTTATTTAGTTCTTTTGTTTGTTTGTGTGTACCTTTTTGTATTGAACTTTGTTTTCCGACACCATTGCCATTTTCTTGAAAATTTACTCTAATTAGCACATAATTTTCATTATTCATTCGAACATGTTTTGGTACTGCCGCGCATTATCCAATTCAACCCTATTATCAAATGAAATTCCTTCGTCTTGTTAACTTAAATTATTGTATTGCCAATGATAAACCATTTTGTGCGTTTCTTCGTGTCGGGAACTACGTGCGCCCTCCAAACTCTAAATGAAGTACTGTATTTAGTATAAAATGGCTTGTCTATATTTTATCTTGTGTGAGAGACAAAAAATCTCATTAAAATTGTAACACATAATTTAAGCAAACGGAACGTTCTAAAATGTTAACGATATAGTTCCCTTGGTTATATATGCTAAGCTTAAAGCTCGTAAAGTGTCAATATATAGAACTTAATATTTTGTGTTTTTGTTGTTTTATTATTTTGTGACAAAATTCATTTCGTGGTCGGCAATTAATCTCTGGTAGCAGATGAACGTTTCACATAGTCAACGGGCCAGCAAAGTCACACCGCTCACATAAAATGGTCGAATATTTTTGGAGTTTATTCGGGCTTATTATTTTATTAATATTTTATACTATATTCATTCTGAAATATTTAATGCACTTGCAGATGATGTTCTAGGTCTAAATGATCCCATTAATTGGGCTGAGGAAAGTTCTGGAACTTTTAAAATATCGAATAAATGACTTTGGGAATTCATGATCCCTGGAAATAAGAATTTGATGATTGGCATTGTAAGAAATGTTAGCTTTCTTTAAAAGCCAACTCTAATAATACCAAATTCACTTTTAAATGATGCTAGCGATTTCCAATGAGGAACTTTTCACTCGCATCCGAGAAAGAGTGTACTTCAATGAGCTATGGAGTACTGTACCTCAAAGAAAATCTAATGATGCAAATTTCTTTTAGAGATCTCATTTGTGGGTTAACGTCCACCCGTTTAGAAAATTCACTTTCCAATTGATGATCATAGTTCATCTTCCAAGGATTCTGGTAAAATATTTTGGCCAGTGTAATTATTGAACAGACTAGTCACAAATGGTCAAAAAGTCTTCCCATTTCTGTCAAAACTTTACTTTTTTGTTGACATGTACGGTGATTCCTTAGGCTGATGCGTAAAACTGAAACTGTATTGATCGTAGTTTGTAGGTTGCCAAACTAATGGAATCATAGTTTGAATAAAATTTATTCAAAATAAACTATCTTTTTGCAAAATCGCGATCGATCCCTACATAGTTTTCCTGAGGTCTGAAAGGCTTAACGTTTTAATCGTGGGGTATGACCCGGCTGTAGTACTGTAAGTTACGGTTACCTAAGCGTTGAATTTTTTAGTGGTTGATTTTAATTATCTCTCCACAATATTAGGCTAAAATTGCTATCAGAAAATTTAATCTTAACTTATAGCGACACATTTTTTAGTAACTGCCATTAAAATGAGTTCGAGAAGCCTAAAACCTAATCAAATTATAAATAAATCGTCGTGCAGAGTTTAGGTTCCACTAACAAAACTTACGGTTTTTTGAAAAAAGGTCACCAATTATCTAGCCTAATTTTGTTTCTTTAAATATTTAAGACAAGTTTACATAAAGCTTAATTTGTCCAGGAAGAATAAAATGCCGGTTCCAATCATAAAATCAATTTTTTGATCTATAAAAAATTATGGGCCCACCAGTTGGAAATTCTAGGGAATTACTAAACTCGTTGCTGACAATGTGACTGCTGGATGTGCCCCTGAGATTTTTGGCAAAACATCCGAACATATTTCGAATGAATTTGAACTGTCAATTCGTGAAGCTATGGTTAAAAAATACGTTGCCTTGGAAAATTTTCAAAATCCAGAAAATGCATGACTGTTATAGCCCACGAAAACTGTAAAATTTACGCCATAAATCGAAAATTTCTAAAATCCAGAAAATGTATGATGGTTAGCCCATGAAAACTGGCCCATGTGCCAATAGTAACCCTTTTGACGACATTTTCACCTCGAATGAGCTAACATTTTGTCTCAATAGCCCCATCAACACATGTACCAAACGTTTTGCTAGCTTCGCTATTGACGGAATGATGATAGGGTACTTCATACTTTTGGTCACATTCGCATTTTGTAAGGGACTCCTAACTCGAACAACACCGTCACCGTCACGATCATTAAATCGGTTTAAAAACCAAAGACTAAACTTAAATGCTTTCGATTTGATTATATTGCTAATATCATCCATCATTAATTGGGTTTGAATAGATTTCTAACAAAACATGTTGGCCTTAGCTACTTCCAAATTTTCAATATTTTATGAAACGAGAACAATCGAGAGGCCGAATCTTTTAACCAATTTTCATGCAGTTGTGTGTTAAGTGAAATTGTTTCTTTGATTGTAACTGTCTTTTATTTCATTGCTCATTTTCAGCCACAATGGACCATTCTACTACAATTCATAAATTAACAGCTCTTCCGGCAATGATGTCTTGATGCACAATCTGCGGCATTACTCTTGGTTCGAACATGATACCAATGTTCAATACTGGTCTCTTCCAAGCTCTTTGGAGTTATTTCCACCACAAAAACTTGCCAGCGACTTGGCACATCTGCTAGCTAAACCAAAACTTTTGTGAAGCAGGTCCTGTAAACCTCCTGCTATACGATTGTATAGAGTGCCTTCTCATTTATCTGAAAGAGTGTCTTCTCTTTGATTTTTACCTTTATTTTTATGTTTCGCATAAACGACTGCAGCATATGCACGCCTGCCATAGCATCGCCAAATCCTTGCAACTCAGTGAAACCTGAAAAATTTTAGAAATTTACCACGCAGTCCAATTCATTCCGATTTAACTGTTTCAATCAACGTATCATCTCAGCAAATTGATTTTAACCACAGTTCTTGAAAAACTTTTTTGATTCTAATGATCACTTGCCAATTGGATCAAATGCATTACTGTTTTCGGATAAAAATCGTCGCTTCGTTTTAGCTTATGTTATAGGTGAAAATATCTTCTACTGGATTTACTGTAATCCTAATACTATATTATTGACCGAACACATTTGAAATGT